>JAXQKK010000055.1:0-467865 GCA_037042445.1 Hansenula sp. Y91-04 | reverse complement strand
TCAAGACCAACTGACAAGCCATTACGTTTACCATTACAAGATGTTTACAAGATTGGTGGTATTGGTACTGTGCCAGTCGGTAGAGTTGAAACCGGTGTTATCAAACCAGGTATGGTTGTTACTTTTGCCCCAGCTGGTGTTACCACTGAAGTCAAATCCGTTGAAATGCATCACGAACAATTGACTGAAGGTTTACCAGGTGACAATGTTGGTTTCAACGTTAAGAACGTTTCTGTTAAAGAAATCCGTCGTGGTAACGTTGCTGGTGACTCCAAGAACGATCCACCAAAAGCTTCTGAATCATTCAATGCTCAAGTTATTGTTTTGAACCATCCAGGTCAAATCTCATCTGGTTACTCTCCAGTCTTGGATTGTCACACTGCTCACATTGCTTGTAAATTCGACACCTTGATTGAAAAAATTGACAGACGTACCGGTAAGAAATTAGAAGAAGCTCCAAAATTCATCAAATCAGGTGATGCTGCTATTGTTAAATTTGTTCCATCAAAACCATTATCTGTTGAAGCTTTCACTGATTACCCACCATTAGGTCGTTTCGCTGTCAGAGATATGAGACAAACCGTTGCTGTTGGTGTTATCAAATCTGTTGTCAAATCTGACAAAGCTGGTAAAGTCACCAAAGCTGCTGTTAAAGCTACCAAGAAATAAGTTGATTGATTAGATTTTATCTATTCAATTCGATTGTTTATTTTTTGTGTAATAGTTTGTTAAAGTGGATTATATATTTTGTATGAAATAAATAAATTCACAATAAAATATTTACCGTAGAATCTAGATTATTCGGTTATTTCCTAATTATTTATTCAATTGATTGATTAAATTCTTATCTATATACTATCTCAAAGCCGGGTATCTCCATTCGCGAATTCGATCTATTTATTTATTTTAAATTGGGCTGGCAACCAAATTTTGTAAAATTAAAAGAGAATGGTCCAACCACAAAATATCAACAATAATAATTTAGATATAGAAATTATACATTGAATATCTATTACATTGTTTGTTGATATTTCTAAATTCATCATTTGCTAAATTAATTACATCCTCTATCTGAACAACAATTAATTAATTGAGTTTAAAAAGATAAAACAACCAGGGTATCGCCACGATAGAATATATTATTTAACAAGGAAGGAATTTATCAATCACACTACTAATCTTCAATGTCATCAAAGAAAAAAACACTCCTTAAGGTGATTATCCTTGGTGATTCAGGTGTTGGTAAAACTTCACTTATGCAACAATTTGTTAATGGGAAGTTTTCTCATCAATATAAAGCCACTATTGGTGCTGATTTCCTTACAAAAGAATTAACAATAGATGACAAGACAGTTACTATGCAATTATGGGATACTGCTGGACAAGAAAGATTTCAATCATTAGGTGTTGCATTTTATAGAGGTGCTGATTGTTGTGTATTGGTGTATGATGTTACAAATCAAAAATCTTTTGAAAATATTTCTTTATGGAAAGATGAATTTTTAATTCAAGCAAATGTTAAAAATCCTGAAAATTTCCCATTTGTTATAATTGGTAATAAAGTTGATGTTGATGAAAGTAAAAAAATCATAAGTAATAAAAAAGCTCAACAATTTGCTAATAATTTAGGTAATTTACCATTATTTCAAACAAGTGCAAAAGAAGCCGTTAATATTGATCAAGCATTTGATGTTATTGCCAGAAATGCATTACAACAAGAAGAAAATGATGAGTTTAATGATGAATTCAACGATGCAATTAATATTCAACTTGATAGCGAAAATAACAGCTGTGCTTGTTGAAATTTATATAACCTTTTTTAGCATCATATATAACTTGGAATGAGGGATTTCAATTCCCTCTCTTTATCTGAATCTTTCCTATACTTTCATGATCCTCTGTTTAATTTGTTTAGTGTGTTTTTATGTCATTTTGTTAGATACTTTTGGTGAATAAATTTGTAGAATAGTATATGCTCACGTGGGCTTCGCGAATGTGTTTTACAATATTTCATTACCAAATATGATGATTTCCCACAATTCAAAAAACTTTCTTGAAGGCCTTAAAACAAATTATACTGGGAAAATAGGTTGAAGAACTAATTGATTTAAATCAAGAAACTTACACAAAGGGGGATAATACATTTAATCGATTGTTGGTTATTATTTCCATTAGATTCAAAGTTAAGACTGGTTGATTGGATCGACTAATTAAATAACCGAATCAAACAGAGCAATAGAGACGGGTCTAGGTATCTATTCACAAATCATAATAAACTATTTATTATTGTGGATGCTATCATCAAATCAATAATAATTTCAACACGTTATAATCATATTATAAGAAAAGAATCAAGAAACTTTCATTTCTAATCACAAACTCTTTTTCCCTTACTGCTGCCCCTTTTGTTTCTATCAAATACAATGATATCAAAATTTATTGTTAAATATTCAAAACTTTATGAAACATTAAACTAAAGAACGAACAAAACAAAACACAAAACAAACATATTATACAACACAGTTAATACATCATGGGGGAACATAAATCTAAACCACTTCCGTTGAATTTTGTTCATTGTCCAAGAGACGATTTAATAATATTAATAGCACGAATGCTGAATTCGCTCATCTCCATAAATGATAATTTTAATGATTCAAATCTTGATCCTTCAAATTTAACAAGATTCCATTCAAGAACACCTCCAGGAATATCGGTTTATAGTTATTTGGCAAGATTAGCACGTTATTCATCACTTGAAAATGCAGTACTTTTAACTGCAGTTTATTATATTGATCTTTTATCAACTGTTTATACATCATTTACATTAAATTCCCTGACTGTTCATAGATTTTTACTTACAGCTACTACTGTGGGGTCCAAAGGGTTATGTGATTCATTTTGTACAAATAGTCATTATGCAAAAGTTGGTGGAATTCAAGCAAATGAATTAGATATATTAGAGAGAGAATTTTTAACAAAAGTAAATTATAGAATTTTACCTAGAGATTTTAATATTGAACATTGTACAAATGATGATAAAGTTGTTTCAAAATTTGAAAGGAAAAAATCAATAGATCAATTAGAAATTAAAATAGATCAAGAAGAAATAAATGGAGATTATGGAAAAGAAGATTATAATGATAAAAATGCCGGGTATAATGTTTTGGATCTGTATTATAAAAAAATGATTGCATTAGTAGGGAAAGAAGTTGATGTTGATGATAAACAACAACTTCAAGAAAGTTTTGAATACAAGATTGATTATCAAACTTCAACAGGTTCACAATATGATACCAAGAATTTAATTAAAACTGATCCGGATACTTTACCAGATGAAATTTTTAAAAAAATGATAACCAGTTTGATGAATGCATATAGGGAACATTTAAAGAATATTAAACAGAGGAAACAACATCCAGGATTAGAACAATGTAAAAATTCTGAAAATAATAATAATAATGGTACTAGTGGTTCAACTTCAAACACTAAAAACAAATTACTACCCAAATCTCCTCTCAAAAGAACAATTGATCATGATTCCCAGACTGTGCCCAGAGGGAAAAGAAGCACAACAAGTACCAATAGTTAGATATATGATAGTAATTTCATGCATTAATTCAGATTTTACTAGCTATGTAGTTGACTAAGCAATGTATGTACCACTTACATAATCACGGTAATTGAAGGCTAATAAAGGATCATAGATTAACGTACCAAAACTTCAAAGTGTCAAACTAGCGATAAAATAGACACAATTCTGATAAAGTAATTACAGAATTAAGTCTCTTTTATACATTTACAAATACTTTGAATTTAAACATTGATTAACCCAAAATTGGTTATAGCAATTAATTAATGAATTGATTATTGGATCATTGTGACTAATTTTTTTCAAAGGCTCGATGAAAAATTTTTTCAGACGAATGGACACTGGCACACTGGGCTCAAAGGGAGCAAAAAAAGAGGATTCTTGATACATTATTGCCCATTTAAAGAGATGATTATTGACTACTGATTAAATATTATGATACTATCGAATATAAACGACTCTAACCCAATTTTAAGCTGGGTTTGAAGCATTTAAAGTCCCATTTCTATCCAGTCTGTCAGCACGACACGTGTCATTTATTTTCGAGAGCGATGGCCCATAACTTTTTTTTTTCTTCGATTGATGAATGCCTAATAAAATAAGTTATAAATATTCTCAGCAAAAAGTTTTCATTTTATAAAACTCTTGAGTACTTAAAAGATCTAAAGTTCTATATTCCAAATACAAAAGAGAATAGAACTTATAAATCACAAGAACAAGAAAACAAAAAAACATAATGTCTGGTTTGGTATGTACCTTTCTAACCTCTGTGGGACATTAGCCATGATTCAATTAAGAGGCTTTAAAATCTCGGGGTATATTTGAACTAGTTGTGCTAAAGTCCATGAGTTGTTTATTCTGTTGTGGGCATATATACTAACAACCTATATTAGCTAAATCAAGCTACTGCCACTACTCCAGCTCCAGAAGAATTGGAAGATTTAAACATTGTTGGATATGATCCATTAATGTCACCAGCTCTTTTACAATCTGATGTTCCAGCTTCTAAATTCTCATTACAAACCGCTATCAAAGGTAGAAGAGAAGGTGCTGAAATCATACAACAAAAAAATGACCGTCTTTTAGTTGTTGTTGGTCCATGTTCAATTCATGATGCTGATGCTGCTTTAGATTATGCTCAAAGATTAAAAAAATTATCTGAAGAATTAAAAGATGAATTGGTTATTATCATGAGAGCTTATTTGGAAAAACCAAGAACAACTGTTGGTTGGAAAGGTTTGATTAATGATCCAGAATTAGATTCAACTTATAATATAAATAAAGGTTTGAAAATTTCAAGACAATTATTCTGTGATTTAACTAATCAAGGTATTCCAATTGCTTCTGAAATGCTTGATACCATTTCTCCTCAATTCTTGGCTGATTTAATTTCATTTGGTGCTATTGGTGCTAGAACAACTGAATCTCAACTACATAGAGAATTAGCTTCAGGTTTATCTTTCCCAATTGGTTTCAAAAACGGTACTGATGGTACTCTTGATGTTGCTCTTGATGCTGTCCAAGCTGCTGCTGCTCCACATCATTTCATGGGTGTTACAAAACATGGTATTGCTGCCATCACAACCACTAGAGGTAACGAAAACTGTTTTGTCATCTTGAGAGGTGGTAAAAAGGGTACCAATTATGATGAAGCTTCAGTTCAAGAAGCCAAGGCTAAATTACCACCAAAAGGTGTCTTGATGGTTGACTGTTCTCATGGTAATTCTAATAAAGATTATAGAAACCAACCAATAGTTAGTAAAGAAGTTGCTAGACAAATTGCTAACGGTGAAGATAAATTGATTGGTGTCATGATTGAATCCCACATTAACGAAGGTAAACAATCCATTCCAAAAGAAGGTAAAAAAGGTTTGAAATACGGTGTCAGTGTCACTGATGGGTGTGTAGGCTGGGAAACTACTGTTGACATGTTGAGAGAATTAGCTGACGCTGTCAAGACCAGAAGATCTTTAAAGAAATGATTTAAATATCCTAATAGATAAAAATGATTTATTTAATTCTAAAATTTGTAGTAACTTAAGACCTTTTAATAGTTTTTTTTGTCTTATTGTTGTTCAAGATTGATGTAAATTTGTAAAGACTTGTCCGAGATTTTTTTTTTCAGATCATCGCTGACTCAACTAGTGAAAAAAGTAGATAAATAGTCATAATATCAGCACTTAGATAACATCATTAAACAAGTTTTAAACAAGACACTTTCAATATGCCAGAACTCGTTCATATCATCGACGTTGAGAGTGGGAATCTCCGTTCATTGCAAAATGCAATCGAATATCTCGGTTATGAAACAAAATTGATCAAAGATTCATCTGACCCAGAATTATCAAAAGCTACTAGACTATTACTTCCTGGTGTTGGTAATTATGGCCATTTCGTACGTCAACTAAATACTAAAGGGTTCGTGGGACCAGTTAAGGAGTATATCTCTAGTGGGAAACCTATAATGGGGATCTGTATTGGATTACAAGCTTTATTTGAAGGTTCTGAAGAGAGTCCTGAAGATCTTGGATTAAACTATATTGATTTCAAATTATCAAAATTCAATCCATCTACAAAATCTGTTCCTGAAATTGGTTGGAATTCTGTTTCCTCTGTGGGGGATAAAATGCTTTATGATATAAATCCAAATAATCGTTATTATTTCGTTCATTCATATGCTGCTATATTAAATGATAAACTCAAACAAGATTTATCTTCAAATGGTTGGGAAATTGCTACAACAAGATATGGTGATGAAGAATTTGTTGCTGCTGTTTCTAAGGGAAACATCTTTGCTACACAATTTCATCCTGAAAAATCAGGTTTAGCAGGTTTAAAAATCATTAGAGCATTCTTGGAACAAAAGACTCATTCAAAATTACCAGAAATTACTATACCTAATGATTATTCAAATAATGGATTAACAAGAAGAATAATAGCATGTTTGGATGTTAGAACTAATGATACAGGTGATTTGGTTGTCACAAAAGGTGATCAATACGATGTTCGTGAAAAAGACGCTAATGGTGGTGATGTTAGAAATTTAGGTAAACCTGTTGAATTAGCTGAAAAATATTATAAACAAGGTGCAGATGAAGTCACTTTCTTAAACATTACATCTTTTAGAAACTCTCCAATTGCAGATCAACCAATGTTGGAAGTTTTAAAACTTGCTGCAAAGACTATTTTCGTCCCATTAACAGTTGGTGGTGGTATTAAAGACGTTGTAGATCCAGATGGAACCCTAGTCCCAGCATTACAAGTTGCAGGACTCTATTTCAGATCAGGTGCTGATAAAGTTTCCATTGGTACAGATGCTGTTATTGCTGCTCAAAAATATTATGCAAATGGAGAGAAAGGTGACGGTACAACACCAATTGAAACAATATCAAAAGCATATGGTGTTCAAGCTGTGGTGATATCTGTTGATCCAAAAAGACAATATGTTAATTCTCCAGATGAAACTAAAAATAAAACTTTTAAAACAAAATTCCCTGGTCCAAATGGTGAAGAATACGTTTGGTATCCAACAACTATAAAAGGTGGTCGTGAAACAACTGATTTAGGTGCTTATGAACTTGTAAGAGCTTGTGAAGCTTTAGGTGCAGGTGAAGTGTTATTGAACTGTATTGATAAAGATGGTTCAAATTCAGGATTCGATTTAGAATTAATTCAACATATAAAATCTGCTGTTTCAATTCCTGTTATTGCTTCAAGTGGTGCTGGTAAACCAGAGCATTTCTCTGAAGTTTTCGAAAAAACAACAACTGATGCTGCTTTAGGTGCTGGTATGTTCCACAGAGATGAATACACCGTTAAACAAGTTAAATTACATTTGAGAGAACAAGGATTACAAGCTAGATTAGACGATGAGACATTATAGAGAGGTCCCAAAGAAAAATACATAGAAATATAATAATAACATAAACTTTTTGTTGTTGCTATACAGTACAAATACCTATCTAAAAATACAAAATTTCATTAAAATGCCCTATTTTTTTCACTTCTTTTTACTCTTCGTCTTCTAATTTATCTTCTCTTTTTTCAGATTCTTCATCTGATAATTTAACACCACCACTCACAGAGAATTGACCACCAGCACCAACTAATAAAATATCATGATCTTGGGTAGCTGTGTTTTTAATTCTAGTTGGTGTTTCAATATCTTCACCAGCTGGACCTAACCCAACAGCATAAGTTTCACCGAAACCCCAAGAATAAACAATACCATCTTCTGAAATAGCTAAAGAGTGATGAGACCCAGCAGCAACAGTTCTAAATTTTGGAACATTTGTTAATTTTGTTGGAACAGGGACTGATCTAGCATTACCATGAACATCTCTAAAAGTATCTTCTGGTAAATTGGCTTTGGAAATACCAACTTCAAACATATCAATTCTACCAAATGCATAAACTGATCCATCTTCTGAAAGTGCTAAAGAATGATGTTCACCAGCAGCTATTTGTGTTATTTTTTTATCACTTAATGCTTCTACTTCAGTTGGTGTAGCAATCACGGAACCATCTTCTAAATCTGAAGAAACACCACATTGACCATATTGGTTTAAACCCCATGTTAAAACTTTACCATCTTTTGTAATGGCAAAACAATGGAATTCACCAGATGCAATATAAGTAACATCAACAAGACCAAATTCTCTTGGTTCTAAAGTTCTTAATCTATTACGTTCCAAAATTTTTCTACCCAATTGGAATTGTTGACCATTACCCCAAGCATAAACAACACCTTTAACATCAAGACCTAAAATATGATCTTTACCTGGAGCTAATTGAACAATATCTTTAAATTCATCGATTTTCAATGGAGTCTTTTGTGTTAAAATATCATGTTTGAAACCCAAGATACCTTCATTACATCTAAAAGTACCCCAAGCATAGACTTCACCATTTTCTAATAAAACTGCTGATAAATTATCAGTTGCAGCTAATTGAACAATTTTGAGATCTTTTGGTAATCCTTCAACTTTCCCCGGTGTAGATTCAGCTTCATTCAAATCAGCATCATCGTCATCACTATCAGCATCATCCATATCCTTAAGCACTTCTTTAACCTTGGAAGTATCTCTACCTAAAACAGCACTATCATTACTACCCCAAGACCAAACTTGATTTTTATAATCGAGAGCAAGTGTATGCATACCACCAACGGCAAAATCCACAATACCTTTATCTTGTAAGAATGGATTCAATCTTGGTCTCTTGACTTCTTTGGTTTTAGCAGCTGGACCCAATCCTAATTCACACATAGACCCAGTACCAAAGACAAAAATATCTAATTTCTTAGATTTTGGCTTTGAGATTTCATTAATCTTTGGTAAATTTTTAAAAGAATTGAAAGATCTACCAGTATGTTTCACTCTCTTGGTAGCTCTCCCATTCTCTGGTTCCAAGGAACGCTTTCTATCTAGCTTAGCCATTGTTATACAGATTCCAAAGATATATTGAATAGATGTATAAACCTTTCAATTGATGTATAACATGAGATGAGATCCCAAGTGTTTACAAATTTACCAAAAAAATCCTCGAGAGATCAAAAAAAAGCCCAAAGTGGCAAAATCCGGTGGCAAAAGTTTGGTCATGTGACTTTATTGAGCCTCGGAAATGATAAAGAATGTAAATTGGCTTCTTTTTGGTGTGAATTTTGATTAATAAAGAGTCTTCTTGGTTTTATGAGTTCTTGAAGTTGTTTTATATGCTAGTTATTTCTTTATTGTTGTGCGTGAAGTTGTTATTCAAGGCTAGATACAATTTGTATGCCAAAAAGTGATACTGATCGTAGTAAAAGACCTAAAGCACATAGAATAAGAACGCAAACAAGATTTCTGGAGACCGAATAATGATGACAGCTAAAAAAGAGTCAATTACAAAGGATTCTCCCACTAAAAAGCTCAAACTTTTTGTATTCAAAGAAAAGTTTTTGGTTGAAAGAAATTTAGTATGGTGTTGGCCTTACCGATGAGATTGTTATGTACTGAAAAAAAAAATTTTACCATAACCATTATCTATATAGAAGTGTATTTGACACTAAAAAGCTAGAAGCATCGCTGTTATTGAACTAGAACCACATTCAAAATGGGTAAAGCTGCTCCTGTAAGACAAAAACAACGTCATGACCCGTTGTATAAAGACCTCACCACCCAAGGTGGTAATCTAAGAACCAAAGCTAGAGGTCAAAAGAAAGCTGAAAGAGGTGAAGATGCTGAAGAATATATCGATAGTACAAGTTCAAGAAAAATTTTGCAGTTGGCTAAAGAACAACAAGATGAAGTGGAGAAAGAAGAAAACAAAGCTTTGAAAGAGCAAGGAAATTTCGCTTTTGGCTCAAGATATATAGAACAAGAGGAAGATGAAGAAGACGATGAAGAAAACTATGACAATATATCAGATTTCGGAGAGGAGGAGGACTACGAAGAAGAAATTGAGGAAGTGGATGAAGAAGATGCAGCAATGTTTGAGCAATACCTTAGAGAATCACAAAATTCAAAATCATTTGGATTGGATGGTAGTTATAATTTAGCTGATAAAATCATGGCCACAATTAGAGAAAAAGAAGAACAACAAAAAGTACAACAACAGCAAGCTGAAGGCATCTCTAGACCAAAAGATGCTGTTTTATTACCACCAAAAGTCATTGCTGCTTATACACAAGTTGGACAAATCTTATCTACTTGGACACATGGTAAATTACCAAAATTATTCAAAGTCATTCCATCATTGAACAACTGGCAAGATGTTTTATACGTTACTGCACCAGAAAATTGGACACCACATGTTGTTTATGAAGCTACCAAATTGTTTGTCTCCAACTTGCAATCTAAGCAAGCTGAAAAGTTTGTTGAAAATGTTCTATTGCAAAGATTTAGATCAGATATAGAAACAAATGAAGACCATTCCTTGAATTACCACGTCTACAGAGCATTGAAAAAATCTTTATATAAACCAGGTGCTTTCTTCAAAGGGTTTTTATTCCCATTAGTGCAAGAAGGTTGTACTGTTAGAGAAGCCACTATTGCAGGTTCTGTCTTGGCTAAAGTCTCAATTCCAGCTTTACACTCATCAGTCGCATTGAACTATTTATTAAACCTTGATTTCACACCAGCAACAACTGTTTTCATCAGAATATTATTAGAGAAGAAATATGCATTACCATATCAAATCATTGATAATTGTGTTTTCTACTTTATGAAATTCAGAATTATTAACGATTTTAATATGATTGATGAATCTGAAGAGAAAAAATCCAAGAAAGATACACCACTTTTACCTGTTGTATGGCATAAGGCCTTTTTAGCATTTGCTCAAAGATATAAAAATGATATAACTGATGATCAAAGAGATTTCCTACTGGAAACTGTACGTCAAAGATTCCATAAAGATATCGGTCCTGAGATTAGAAGAGAATTGTTGGCTGGTACTCCTCGTGAGCCACCTGCTGATCAAAAAGAGGAAGTTATGGCTGATGCGTTTTAAAAGTTTTAATCAATGGAGGTTTTGTATAATACTAGATTGCATATATATAAGATTAATTGGGAGGAAAAGTCACTTTTAGCTTAAATTAGTGTAGAAATAATACATCGAATATTAATATTTATATAAAGCAAAATGACATAACACATAAAATCGTTAACATGATTCATAACTAACACGAATGAATAAGGTTGAGAAAATATACTCCTCACCTTGTAAATCATAAAGTGGTATTTGTCTGTAGCCTTTATTTAAATTGTCAAGCTTGCAGCAATAAACAGCAAATGGAATATCACCAGTCTTAACCAACAATCTTATGAAATTCAATCCATTCAGATCTTTGATCTTTGCTTCAAATCTGGTGTTCCATATTGGATTAAATCCATTGGAAGTAATTGGTTTTGTAGGATAATAATTTGAAGTTGAAGTATATTGTGTATCACTACTCAAATCTGTCACTTTAAGTGAACCAATAAGTGTTGGTTCTATGATTTCAAATACAACATATGGATTCAAAGATTCTTCTGGTTTCAAATCAGTTGGTCTTGGTAATAATTGACCTGATAAAATATCAATAGAGAATTTTATGTAACTGTCATCAGGCTTTAAAAGTTTAAACTTTTGTATATGTGACGAAGTATTTCTAAACTGGGATGGTTTAAGCATATATCCACTTTTTGGACCATAGTTGAATAGTGCTTCGTTAAGTTGTTGTCCCAAATCATATGTTTGCCAGTTTGTAGCCACCATTTGAGCACCTAGATTCCAGTATCTGATAGGATTGAAATTTGTAGAGCTATATCTCATTCCAGATGGATAAACTCTCATCAAATAGTTTCTATTATGCTTTTGTATTAAATATTTCTTGTCTTCATCTTTCACCATCGAATTTATTGTATTTTCGTTAAATGAAAAAATATGATTAACAGTTTTCGATTCGGGTAAAGAAAAATTTGTAAACTTCAAGCCTAATGCATAAACTCCAAGTGCGCTTAGTTCCGGTATAATTTTCTTGTGCTTTCTCTTCTTTTTTACTTCTTTTCTTTCCCCGTTCTCATCGGCACTTGTTTCATCATAAGCTGTGGAACTAGAAACCGAGCTACTTGTGGATGAACTTTCAGTCAAATCATCGTTCAAGGATCTCTTCACTTTCACAAGTACCTTATGCTTCAATTCCATAGGACTAGGTAATGTGAACTTATTTGTCATGAGAGGCTCAGTTACCAATATTTCACCAAAAGTTGAATGTAACAATTCCACAACTTTCAATTGATATTCTGGTTTACAATGAATCTCCAAGGACAATATTAAAGGGAAAGGAGTTATAATGAAAGCATATTTTCTCACAGTCTCAAGCACATCTGCCACCCCTATAGAGGTGGTGAATGTATGTCCGTGTGAAACAACTGGCCCTTTATCTCCATCCCAGATATCAATCTCCACCGATCTACAACCACGCTGTAATGCTTTGGTGTATCCTTCAACAGATGAAGATCCACCAACTTGACGTCCAAGTAGATATGTGTTGTGTGATGATGAAATGAAGTATTCGTTAAGTGGTCTGCTGAAATCTTCCTCGATTTGTTTCGTAGGTGACAGGTATGATGAGGTTAAGTAATTGGTGAATCCATCGATTATTAAGTGATCTGAACCATAAGAAAATTTGTTGAAAATCTTCCGTATCAAATCATCAGAACCATTTTGCAATTGAACTTCCTTCACAAACTTTGTAAACTGTTTCAAATTCATTTTATCATTATTGTTTGTTATATTATAGAAAATTTCCAGTACTTCTGGCCGAAGCTTTAAGGCCTTTACGAACTTTTGGAACTCTTTAAAGTTCAATGCACCCTTTTTATCAACATCATTTTCATCAAATATTGTACGAAGATGACTCTCATCACAATTTATATGAAGTCTTTTGGTTAATTTTAAAACATCTTCAAATGACAATAAATGCTTTTCATTTGTGTCCTTGGAAACGTAATTTTTCCAATGTATATTTGCAAAATTTTCACCAGGTATAGAAAGATGTTTCATTAATTCTCTTCTACTTGACACCAATTTACTCAAAGTTGACACAAATAATTCAAGATCTTTAGAATTTGGTGCAAGTATATGTAAAGCCTTTAGCTTGCTAGTTGTGATATCAGTATAAATCACAGTAGCCCATCTGTCAGTGAACTCTTTCGACACCTTATACTCTTCTCTATAATTTCTGGCATCTTCTGCTATTCTTATCTCCTTGATCTTATCCAGACTCATTCTGGAGGTTGTTTTATTATTCCAGACAACCATAGCATGATCAAGGTCTATCTTAAAGATTCTTTGTACTTTCTTCTTATGTGTAATTTTCAATAATGCGAGTCCTATTACTAAAACTTCTGGTATCTTGGGACTTTCCAAAATCACTTCATCAGTAGACTCTGAGTTCAGTACTAATTTGTCAAAACTCAGATCTTCGTCACTGCCATTATATGCAAGAACTGACGGTGATTTGGCTATGTCATCAAAATTCTTGGTTAAAGGGCCATCAGTAGGTTCTATTTTTGGTTCAGAATGGAAGCCCAATTTGATGTTTGTCTTTTTGATGAAGGATTTAATGATGCCATCATGATGGTTGGAAGAAGAACTACTAGATGTGGATTTGGAACTCAATACTTTCTTTACTGGTAAAAGCACCGGCGATAATGATGAGGATAATTTGTTGGAGGATGAAGGGAATAGATCAAGCGGTTTGTCGTTTGAAACAGAGTTACTCCGTAGAGAAGTGTAATGATTTGTTAATGAGCTAGAGCTTGATCCCTCTGGTTGAGAGCTGAAGACACTTTCATATTCATCCGACCCGCCTTTGATGTCAATATCTAGAGGTGTCGTAGCTGTTTTGGGCGTGGACATCACAGTGATTTTTCTTGAATTTCTCTCTATTTTATATGAAATCACTGAATAGGCAACTTGAATTTTATCATCTGTAGGTAGAAATTAAAACTTATTAGAAAAGATGGCTTTACCGATCTGTAAAAGTTGTTGTTGATTTGCCATTAAATAGACACATCTTAAATTCAGAAAATTTTGTATGGAGAGCATTTTACACGATTCGCGATGACAGATTGAGATTTTGTGAATGTCGAAATTTTGGCGTATAAACAACTTTTGCAGAATTTGCTTTAAGCATATGATTCTTTTATAAAACGTTTTAGTTATGTCTAATCCAGGGTCCCCAATAGCTTCTCAAGCTGGTTCATTTCAGCATACAAGAAGCCCGTCGATTGCTTCTTCAGTGAGCGAGCATCAGATATCGTACAAGAAACCGGTAAAGATCAAGAATGAGTTAAATGAGAAGAGAAGAAAAGCATTGAAAGAATACTATAAGTTGAAGAAGCAGGAGAAGGAACTACAGCAATCACAAAACATAGTGGAAAGGAAAAATAGCAGACAAGATGTTGATTCAGATACAGAGCTATCGGAAGACCAGCCCGTGAAGGAGATTGACTTGCTCAATTCGGATTTCAAAGATTTGGTGAAGGATACGAATAGGCTTACATCAAGTATAAACTTGATAAATTCCTCTATAAAGAATATCATATATAACAACTATTACGAATTGATAAAATTGAATGATTTTTTGAAAGATTTAAACGAATTGGACTTGTCAACCTTAATAGTACAAGAACAGAAAGAGAAGACAACCAAGAATGATGCATTAACATTACTCAATGATACTTTGGATCAAACAAACACTAGTGTGAAATCTTTAAAGTTTGAAGATTACCAAGGGGATGGATTCACAAAGTTAAAATCATTGATGACAGAAATAGAAGAGTTGGATAAGAAAGAGGTGAAGCATTATAATGAGTCTCCATCAGATAAGGTAGCGAGTAATATAACGTCATACTTACAGATTGATAACAAGGAGGGCATTGAGGATGTCAAGGATGAAATTAAAAGTAATGTGGAACGACTTATTGCACAATTGAAGAACAGTGAAGGTAAAAAAGAGACTCTCCTTCAACAACTTGGGGAAATACAGAAAAAGCTAGCTTAACTTTATGAATCTTTGTTTTTTATATTTAATTAATATACATGTCGCATTACTTCTAATCTTTCTTTAGATCAAAGTATTCAGTTCTAACACCATCTTTTGTTACAATCAAAATTTCTAACCCATCACCAACATGAATATGTCTTTCAGTGGCCGAACTGAATGCATCTCTAACTAATTGAATAACTTCTTCCAATGACAAATATTTCAATGGTCTCTTTTCCTTACCATCTGTACCTGGGACGTATTGATTCTTGAAATTCACTTGATTATCCAAGAATGGCATAATTAAACTAGCAGCAGCACCACCAGCTCTACATTGTTCTCTTTCATATGAACCAACAGGATCGAATGAATACACGCTACCTTTCCCTTCATCATCTAAACCAGCAAGAATTGTGTGAACGTAGTATGGGAAAAATCTCTTACCATATAGCATATGTTGTATAAATCTAGCAGCTGAACTTATTGTCATTTTTTTATTATTGTTGAAATGATACCATTTTAGATGGTTTTTAAATCTGCTCACCAAGGCGTTCCCATCAGCAGAGAACCCATTGGCAGATATCACAATTCCGTCACCAGCATCGAAAACTTTTGGTTCATAACGAGAATTGATGGAATAACCAACCGTGTGTCTTGTATCACCTGCTAAGACAGCGAAGTCTTCACCAGCGATCCCAAGAATAGTACCACCATTGTCTGAGTATGGGTTGAAGTTGTGTTCAATTGGAGTAGAGTGGGCCTCAGAAGAGTAACCCGAGTTCACAGTCATTGCACTCATGATGGCGATTGATTGTGAATTGAGTCTGTAATAACAGTAAGTCAGAGATCTTGATGTTGCCACTAGTTGAAGCTTTTGAATTTGGAATCGCGATCAAGACTTTTCGCGAAAAAGTGGATTTTATATCAAAGGGAGGGTAAATGTATAATAAATTTGATCACGTGATTAATATCTTAACTATGAGGGATATAGATAATGGCTCTTTTACACACAAATTGTGAAGCTAAAGGTTAGAGAATGTATTGGGGAGTTTTTAATATGCTCTCGAGAGCTGTAGACGTCTCTGCAACTCATAGTCTGATTGGCTATACCTGTGTTATAAGCGGCGTACCACACTTTCGGCCTTATTAACAAATGCGTCAAATTGCAACAAAAACTGATAGCTCCCAAATTCATCATTAGGTATATATCTCGAGGCTTCATCCCTTCCTATAGCTCAATTCTTTTACCAGAAGCTCCTTATCCACATCATGCCAATTCAGCTGGGCGAAAAGTCGAGTACTTCTACTCGATCAGGAAGAAAGAGTATCAGTGTTGCTATCCTAACATTCATTTCATCAATTTTGGTTCTTCAACAACTGTATCAAAGATATAGCTTCACCACTACTCCAATTGAGATATCAGAACAAATATGTCCTCTTGGGAAAACTCTTCGTCCTTCTTCTTTTTATAAAGATAATTCAACCGTGGAATTTATTGTACATGATCCTGAGTTCCGTAAAGAGTCAATCAAGAAACTTTCAGGAGCTGTCAAGATATCCACAGTAACATTTGATTATTATGAAAGTCCACTTGATAATCCTGATCAATGGAAAAACTTCACTCAATTTCATTGGTTCCTTGAAAGTCAATTTCCTTTGGTTTATCAAACATTGAAAGTCTCTAAGCCAAACATCCACAATTTGGTCTTTGAATGGGAAGGTTCTGACCCAAGTTTAAAACCTTTACTTTTAACAGCACATCAGGATGTTGTTCCAGTTGAATCAGAAACAATCTCAAAATGGGAACACCCACCTTTTGAAGGGTTTTCAGATGGTGAAACATTGTGGGGTAGAGGTTCCTCTGATTGTAAGACCTTATTAGTTGGTGAATTACAAGCAGTTGAGAAATTGATCAAAGAAGGGTTCTCTCCAAAGAGAAGTATTATTTTGGCTTATGGTTTTGATGAAGAAATTGGCGGTCGTAATGGTGCTAGTGAAATCTCGAAATATCTAACAAAGAAGTACGGTGATGATTCTGTTTTCGCAGTACTCGATGAAGGTGGTGGTGCAGTATCATTATTTGATGATGTCGCAGTAGCGTTACCTTCAGTTGGTGAAAAGGGTGCAATAAATTTCGAAATTACATTGAATACCCCTGGTGGGCATTCTTCTGTTCCACCTGATCATACAAACATTGGTATTGTGGCTCAACTTGTTAACGAAATTGAAGACACTCCATTTGAATTAGTTCTCACACCATTGAACCCTACACTAAACGTTTTACAATGTATTGCAAAGTATACTGATGAATTTGATAAAGATTTAAAACAAAATGTATTCAAGGCTGCTTATGATAAGCTAGCTAATTCTAAAGTTGTCAAATATCTTTCAGGTATCAAGGGTTACAAACAGACTATAAGCACAACCCAAGCTGTTGATATCATAAGCGGTGGTGTAAAATCAAACGCTTTACCTGAGTTCAGTACAGTTGTTGTGAATCACCGTGTCAGTGTTGAATCTTCAATTGAAGAAACTAGAGAGAAAATCATTGGAAACTTGAAAACTATTGCAAAGAGATTTGATTTGGGTATTTATGATCAAGATGAAATTTTACCAATAACTAAGAATGGTCATTTTAATATCACAGGATGGGGTATACCACCTTCTCCAGTATCACCACTAAATAATACAAGTTGGGAAGTCTTTTCAGGTTCAATTAAACATATTCTTGAAGATTACGTTTATCCAAATTTCACAAAGCCTGCAGTTGTTGCTGGTAATTTAGGTACAGGAAACACTGATACCAGATACTACTGGAACTTGACTAAAAATATTTACAGATATAAATTCACAACTACAAATGGAATCTTGGAAGCTGGTACTCATAGTGTTAATGAGCACGTGAAAGTGAATGATCACTTGCACTTGATTGCTTTCCTATATGAATATATTCAAAACGTTGACGAGGCAAAAGATAATTAATAGAGCTATATAACAAAAATGGTTTCAACACCGCTTATAAATTTAGTAGCGATCCGAAAACATGGTTAAAGTATACTCCCAAATCTCTTTGCATTTCGAAAGCTTGCTTCCGAACCTAACACACTAAATTTAGCAAACTACAAAGTTCAAACCGTCTGTCACTTGATTCTTATGCATCTCATATATCTGCAGCATTGGTAACCTTTTCCGAAGCACTAAAACAAGCCGATTTGTCAGCTCTTTACTTATGGTACCTATGGATAAATGAAATCTCAAGTTCGGTCTTCGGATTTAGTAACTAGCTTCGGTCTTCGGTGATCGGTGTCGGAATCAACAGGTATAACGTTATATTGAAACCGGACTATACACTTGTTACTGAATTGTTCCTACTATATCTAGAACAATTGATACCTCGGAGCTTCTGTTTGTACAGATAAGTGTATATTGAGGTAACTAAAATATAGGATTTTGATGGACTCTTGAAGCTTATAATGGTCTTTTATACATACGCTTCCATTTCCTTATACTTGGATGCCAGACTAATGGGTTAGAAACTTCATGGAGATCCGGCATTAGTGGAGCTTCAATTTCATTAATTATAGTAAAAAGTTCCTTATTTGAAGTTTCAGCTTCTTTTACAATATCATCTAAGAGTTTATCGATGATTTCGCAACCCTCAATGCCCTCTCTTTTAGATTCAATCAATGATTTCTCACCAGATTCAAGCAACCATTCATCAGCAGATAAACTTGATTCATTAACAGTATTAGCATCTTTTTGAAAAGGCTCAAATTTTTCTAAATATAGATATTCTTCTTCTGTTTCATAACTTGAGGCATCAGTTTCCTCATATGAATAGTATTCAGTCTGATCTTGATCATCACGATACCAATACTTTGGATCTTCAAATGTAAAGTATTTGTTAGAATCAAAATCATCAATAGATTCATACTGTGTTGATTCTGATCCTAAATCATTGCCCCCTAATTCCTCAATCTTTTTGGAGTTTTTATCCAAGTTGCTGTTCAAAGTAGTCTTTTGATTTTCATTTTCACTCACTTTTTTCCTTTTCACTGGTCTCTTTGATTTGGTAGAGCGTACTCTAATAAATACATCATGCTCTTTAGAACCGCTTTCAATCAATTTGTACGTCTTGACTTTTGGAACAAATGGTTTCTTAACTTTTGGTGGAGGCCTCTGCCACTTTCTTCTTAGTTCATACGAGGTCACCATTGTAGAGGGAAATGCAAACTCCAAGACCTCATCTAACGAGTTAAATGAATTTGGACAAATCATAGGTTCATGTTCAATTGCATCGTTTTCATGAGTAACAAAACCTTCAACTTTCTTTTTAAGAATTGGGTCATCCCATTGATACATTGGAAGAAAATCTGGATTTCCCATATGTATTCTAAACTCACGAAGAACTTCATGATAAGTATCTGTTCTTAATGGGTAGAACCTATTTTCAATTTTATTCCCATCTTCATCCTTTACATGTCTTCTATATCGATACAATCTTGGAATACTTATAGCTCTTACTTTACCATAACCATTAAGATTATGATGATGATCATAAGCATGTTTAAAATAATACATGTATGGATTATGTTTTGTCAAATCAACTTCAAACTCAGCTAAGCAAGCTCTTTGTGCCTTCTTGTCACCATATGGACAAATGAAATTTAATCTATAAGTTCCTGAAGCTTTTTGTTCTGATACTCTAGACATTGAAAATCCTAAAAATGGTGTCTTAATAAGATCTCCTCTTACTGCACCATGATTAAAAGCCATATGATGTTCATATTCTTTATTCAACTTATCAAAAAATCTAGGAGATTTCCCTTTTCTGAATGGTTTACAACAAGGACATAATCTATGAGGGTTTCTCTGTGTTATAACTGTAGAAACTGGATCCCAAGTATCAAAAGTCACATTTGTTGCACGAAAGAGATCTGATTGGTCATATCTTTCAGCTTTTTTAATATTTTCTGGGATAGGTTTCTTGTAGAACTCTTCATATTTCTTTGTGTATTCTTTTAAATCATTATATGGATGACGATGTCTTGAGGTTTGATCAATATCCAAAATTCTTGCTGGAATCTTGACCTTCCCTGAGAGATAGTCTTCTAAACCTTTTGTGCACATTGTTTAACAAATTGTGAGAACAATAAAGAAGATGGAAACATTCCAAAAGAAAGAATAAAGAAATGGAGGATAATTTATAGAAATCAGTACTTGGTTGATAATTATCTCATCTGTAGACAGAAATTATTATCTGATGAGATCATATTGGAATTTCGTTGTCCTGAGGTCCTCAAAACCATATTTTCCAAACGCGATCAATTCCCTGTCAGTGATAGAGGAACTGTGCTTTAAGGTTGATAGTGAAATGAAGACGTTATTTTAAGAATCATGTTGTCGTTGTTTTAGTTTAGTCTAGTTCGCGCTTTTCAATATAACGGTATATATGCAGCCCGCATAAGTCCGCATGAGATCTTTTAGCATCTACATAAATGATGAAAACATAACAGTTTCTGTATTCAAGGTATATATAAAAATTATTAATTCAAGAGACCAGCTCTATTTTAATAAGAATATCTAAAATTCTTATTTTCAAAATCAGTCAAATCTAAGAATTCAACATTTTCTGGTGCAATATAATAATCTGGATTTTCTTTAAATTTTCTATCTCTTCTTTTATTTTCAAATATATTCACCAATAATAATAAAAATAAACTAATAGTTGCAACGACAAAACAAGCAGCAATTGTGACTTTAGCAGGTTGATAATCTGGAGAATCTTTAGCTCTGAAAGTTTGTGGACCAATAACATTACCAACACAATAACTAACCAAAAATGCAGCACTAACTGTTAATTTTTTTGTATGACCAGCAGCATCTGAAGTAATTGAAGCTAAAATTGTCACCATCCCAATGGCAAACCATGGAATCATATAATAACCACCTAATTGAACTTTTGTATTTTCAGAGAAGGCCAACATACATGTACCACATAAAGTTATTGTACAACAAACAACACCAACAATAATTCTTTTACCTGAACGAGTTGCAGCATATCCTGTTATTATTCCTGAAGCAATTTGAATTGCACCTGATGGAAGACCCATTAGTAAAGATTCTTGTTTAGTATAACCTAATGATTCATTTAATAAGATTGAACTGAAAGAACCAAGACCACCATTTGGAATTGAAGCAGTTATCCCCCAAAACATATAAATCCAAGTTCTTATATCTTTGAAAGCTTCAATCATTTGATATTTTTTAAAATTTCTATTACCAAAACCTTGTTGATTTGTTCTAATACGTTGAACTTGATATAATTTTTCCTCTTCAGTTAAAAACCAAGCTTTTGTTGGATTTTCTGGAACATAAAAATAAAAAATAACACCAAATACAATAGTTAGTAATCCTGTTATAATGAATAAAATTCTCCAAGAATCAATACTTAAAGAATCAGCATGATGAGCTAATCCATAAGCAATACCACCACCAAGTAATGCACCAGCACCATTACAACTAAACCAATATGCAATTCTTGAAAATTGTTCCTCTTTTTTATACCATTGAGAACTTAAGATAACAAATCCAGGTGTAACACTACTTTCAAAAATACCTAAAAAAACACGGGCAGTTATAACTTGAGCACCGGTATGAGCACCAGCATGAGCACATAAAACAATTCCCCAAATGATTATACAAGCAGAAAGTGTTTTAATAAAAGGTAATCTTTGTAAAGCTTGATTAATTGGGAATTCTGCAACAAGATAAGCAAGATAAAATCCAGTACCTAACCATGCAAATTCATTTGATCTTAAATTAAGATCAGATTGAATACCCATAACACCAGCAAATGAATTTGTAACTTTATCCATATATTGAATAGCATAAATACACCACATAATTGGTTGAATATAAAAATCAATTTTACGTAAAAGTTTTGCATTAATTTCATCTGTTATAACAATATCTTGAGCTTGTAAAGCTATATTAAAAGCTGCATCAACACCAGTTTTATTACTTAGTGGTATTGATTCCACATCAACTTCAGTGATTGTTTCTTTAGTTTTTTCTTTTGAATCAGTCATTATTATCTTGATAATTTTAATTATTTTACCTTATATTAAAGTCCCAGAAACTTTTTGTGATTTGATCTCATCTTTATACTATTGTCTGTTATTAAAACTTCATCCCCAGTATTGAATAATATTATCAGTAAATTGCGATTTACCTGCATATCGGTTCTTATCGTTTAGTACCATACATTTTATGAATCCAGACGTTTTAACTGTTTTTGGAACTTTTTCCGAAACTCCTTGGGAAAAGGGTCTCAGAAATATGGTATCTTTGAATTCTCAAGGGGTGTAAAAAAATATGTCTAAACTAAAAGTACCCACAAATAATCAAAGCACTTATTCTCTTTGAAACAGTTGTGGCTTCGAGATGATGTCTAATATTCACGAGGTCATAAATATACAGCTCTTTAACTCCCTTTTTCCCAATAATCACGCCTCATTTCAAAACCACAGTACCCTATATCAAGGACCTATTACTTTAGCACCCACTGATCTAGATCAAGTTAAATTACCCAATACAACCAAGGTATCTTCCCTTCGGCGAATATTCCTAGAATGGTGTCTCCATCTTATCATACACCCCCTTCCAAGTTCAAACTCCGATCCTATACCTAGACATCGCCAAACTTTTCTTATCTATTAAAAAATTAACCCATCACCTTATAAAAACTGATTTACAATAATTATAGATACCGCACACGTCTAATTTATCCCCTAGTAGTAGAGAATCCTTATCAATTACACGTGATGTATTGACAGAAATAAAAAATTGATATATTACATAACACATTTGTAATCAGATTTGTTATTCACACGCTCGGTGACATTTTTTTGAAAAGGGCCAACAGTCCGCGTTTTATTAAAAAAAAAAAAAAAATCCAGATTGATCTGCAGGAAAGATGACAGGTTTTTTGTTTTTTTTGAAAAAGGTGAAATTGAAAGATAGGAGACGTGATTATAAATCATGGAGCAAGGTTTCTAAGCGTAATTGTAGTGAGTCATATAAATGAGATCATAATAGATATCTACATCATAATTGTTGAATAATCTTCTGTATAATTTGTAAGAATAAATACTAATTGCTGTTATATATCCGTAATACATTAAACAAAATTAAAAACCCAATAAAAACAAAAGAATTGAAAAAAAAAACTGTACTATGTATAGATCTAGAAATTGGTTGGTCATAACATCATGAAAAAATTGGTTGGTCATCAAAATTAATATTAATTAGTTGAAATCGTATCGTGTGTCATTATCTAATGTCTTGTTTGTATATGTTGAATTCATTAAACACATGAAATTGCTTGTGTAGTTGTTATGAATGACTCTGTATGTATTTCACTCATTAATTCTTGATTATTATAATTATGCTGTTGATGTTGTTGTTTCTGTTTTTGTTGTTGTTGTTCAACATTTTCAGCTTTTTGTTGGTCATGATTATGATGTTCAATTTCATCTTCTGAATCAGTATCTGAATCATCTGTGGATGAATAAGATAATTGTGGTGGTGAATTAGAATGTATTATATCCACAATATCAGCTTCTTCAATTTGTTCCTCTTCTTCTTCGGCTTCAGATTCTTCCGATTCCAGCTCGTCTAAATCTTGTTCGCTCATTTCATCAATAGTTGGTAAATGTCTAAAATTTGAGCTTGAATCATTCTTGTGATAAGTATATCTAAGTCTCCATGGATCTTGTTCATATTCTTCATCTTCTTCATCTTCTGAATCAAATTCTTCTTCATCTTCATAATCTTCAAAATCTTCATCATCTTCATCTTCACTGTCTGAATTGTATGCAATAGTATAACTAACTTCTGTATCTTCAATATCTTCATCTCCTTCTTCATCTTCATCTGAATCTTCTTCATCTTCATCAACAAATGTTACTGTTGTTGTATGTTGTAAAGTTGAAGGTGTATAAGATTTAGCGCTTTGTAAAATTGATTTTTGTTCTGGGAATTTATGTGAATGGATTGATTCCATTAAATTATCTAATAAATTAGCATGAGAAACTAATATTCTTAAATCATGATCTTGTTTTGAAGCGGCTCTTGTTAATTTAGCTCTTGCCTTACTGGCGAGCATATAAGTTTCAGCAAGTGTTGTTGACATTGTTGAAATATAATGATTCTATTAGTTATTGTAGTTATCAACGTCTTTAACCCTTTAATTTATAGTTAATTTGGTTAATTAGTAACCTATTTATTGTATTTGTCATTTGATTGAAAACAAAATGAGCACCATCATTTAGTTTTATACTAAATTACTCATCCATAACCTTTTAAACTTATCCGCTATTTGCACTTTCGGACGGGAATTACAAATAAAAATTTCACGCGGTGCACTAACAAAAAAAAAAACAATTAGCAAATCCCTTCACGGCCGAGGAATCAAATTTAACCACAAATAGAGTAACATAACCAATAATAATAGGGAAACCCATCTGGAAAAAGATATAATGATTATAATTATCTAATAGATCCATCTATCCAAATTATATCCATCAAATAATCAAAATACCACTATTCCGTGAAGTATCCCACTAGAAACACTCATCGGCCGAATAATTAAAATTTCTTGTTGTGTTGATTCTAACAAAAAAAACTTGTCCGTTCCGATGGATGACAATGGAAACAATTCCGAAATGGGTAATCTACCGAGCCATTACCATAACTACCAGCTACGTCTATTATATTCAATATAAAAGATACTATCAAGAGTCTAGAATATCTGGTTAAGATGGTATTCAGCCCCTAATAGCAAACATCTATCTCACTTATTCTGACAATTCTTACACTAATATTAGGTTAATCAGGTACATTCATTAGTTTGCTTGATCTCATTATCGTAGAATGAAAAAAAAAAGGTTACACATAAAAAAACATTTAGCACATAGTGCGCCCGAAAAGTCAAGCATTAGGTATTATATAAGCGTTAATCACCGTGGGTATACAAGGGTTTTGCGGATTTGCAGGTAAAGTAGTCACTTTGAACTACGTTTGAACTAGTTTCCAACGTTATAGCCGTTCTGGAGTAAGATATGGTACCCATGGGAAACAACGGCTCTATGCTTCCAGAAGATGGAATTGGGTCTACACTTCTCATTAGGGACAAAAGTGATAATTACTCTAGCATCTTATAGAAGATATTTGTTGTTGTTATTGATCCTACGTGTATTAAGCGTACTTGGTAAAGAAGTGGTACTTAAAGAGTCTAGACAAGTAATGATTAGAAACTTGACATTTTTTTGCTATTTACTATAGATAGAACAAATCTTATCAAACAGCCTCATACGTAGTTTATGAAGTATATAACCTTATTTTACTAGTCCGAATAAATCCATACTCATCTAAATAAGTTACGTCAATTTTCCTAAAAAAGTTGCTATAAATTTATATCCCACCTATTGATGGTACAAAATTTTTCCTGTGCTGCACTAACCATCAACGATCGTATTTCTAATTTGGGGATTATTAAACGCTATGAATGAAAAACGTTTAATCGTGGGGCCATAATTGACAGGAATTGACTAATTTTAATGTACTAAATACTAATGAATAAAGACTTATTCCTTTTATCGGATTTTTGGTCAACTTTGATAAAGATAGTTAATGGATAATTTCGGTGTCTTATCTATATACACTAGCAATTACTGATAATTAATTACCTTCACTATTGTATTACAAACCAATTCAGCACTGCCCAAATATCTATGCCAATCCTTGTACTCAACCTCTTATTCCTTGTACTCAATTATTAAATAAATATTCATTATTAATCGATAAGTGTCACTTATCATTATTGAACTTGTAATGACTTGATTTTTTATTTTTTAATCATTAATTTACCTTCCGATTCCGTAATCTGTTGCGCGGTTTCAAAATCTAGATATAGAGATATCTGGGGAACATTAATATTGTAATTAACCGTATGACTTGTGATCTAGACAATCATTGATTTCTTAAATTGTGCAGTTATGGGCTGATATCTTTCAACAGAGTATCAATTCAAATATATCAGTACAAGCCTCTCGCTTTAAAACATCCGACTTCATAATAATATGAATCTGATCTTGAAGTTAGGACTCCTAAAATAATAATGACCTTAGTTTCTAAAAAAAAAACATTAAGATATCCGTCAATTGAGTTATATAATCTCCATTCTCGGGAAACAATATATATCAATGATCTTGAGGTATAATTAGGAGATCTAGCTAGCTGTCAAACAAAGGCCGCACGTGTGCTTAATATCATATTAAAGGCCGATCTAAGCGAGGTTTTATCAATTAAATGAAGAACCAACACTAGGATAGTTTTAATTTTTAATAAACTTATGTATAGATATGATTCTTTCTTAATTTCTATATATTTTCAATTAGGAATTATTTCGATTTTTTTGAATTTTTATAAAAATTTGGAATAATTTTATCCACCTTTAATTCCTTAATACGATTTCAAAATTGACTTGAAAATTAAGAAATTTTATTGATTTTTTTAATACTTGGAATTTTTACCTGGAAAAATGCTAGTCATATTAACCTCCAATATTTAATAGACCCAACAATATATAGAGACATAAAATTAATTCTAAAGTACTTTTTTGGATATATAAATTTGACATAATTTAGTGCGGCCCTTACCATTTTATACGAGTGTTGCACGGTTACGAAAACAAGATTTTAGTAGGATCAGTGATTTAGGTACTATTTAAACAAAGGTATAATAGTATTTATCTATTTCATACTTAATCCAGCTAACTTATGATACAAGTTTGTGATTCATATTTCTAAAGCTTAAACCACCAATACGAAATTATAGATCTACGATGAACAATTATGCAATTTCATTAGTATTCGTTAAAAAAGTACAGCTATACAGCACAATCAATCCTCATATGAAGAGGTGAAATAATTAACAGCTAATGGTTCTAATCCATAATAATTAGCCCAATCTTCAATTCCATGACCTTCATATTTTGAACCCCATCTCTCTCTGAACTTTAACTTATGATTTGGTAATTTCCCATAAGGTTGTCTGAATAGGATGAACACATAACGATGATTTCCTGTATTTGGTTTAGGTTTAGGTCCATTATATTCCATCAATTCAAAAGAATTGGAAAGATCAAATGTTGTATGAAATGATCGTTTATCTTCTGGATTGGTTATAATTGTGAAATCTTCTTCATTAAATTTAATATTTTCCCAAATTGAATGGCATTTTTCATTTGATGGATCAGAATCAAGATCTGTCATTGCTAATGAATACAATTCTTTTCTAAATTGTTTGGTTATTGGAGTGAATGATTTATATGTGACTTCAATTGGTGAACTGTTGGTGGCGGTTGGTGATAAATAATTCCCTAATTCAACTTTTTGATCATTTTCATATTTTAATTCAAGTGAACCAAATGGGTTCCAATTATGTAAATATAATAAGAGAATATCATTTGATTCCAATTGATCTTGGATTGAATTAGACCATTCTTTATAAGTTGGAAGAATTTTGTTTGATTCAATGGATTCAACTAATATTAATGCAACACATAGGGTCATAAGAAGTTTGAAAAACATATTGAAAACTGATATTGAAGTACCCGCTGTTGATGAAGATTGAGAAGATGAACAAGAATCAATTATTAGATTCATCTATTTCTTCATGATCATGTTAATTGCCATTGAATTAGCCGCTGTCATTTTGAACGTATTTTAGTTTTCGCTTACCGCTGAACTTCAATTGATAAAATAAGTTCAGGAAAAAAAACAGGATTCATCATTTGACTAGAAAAATAATGAAGTTGAATATTAGAAATAGATTCATAGGATCACATGGTAATGAATGTACTCGATATGTTAAGGTTTTATCATGATTTATGCAAGTTATTAACCATTTCGAGATAAAGTATCTTTGTTTTTAAAAAAATTTTACGCGTCAGTTTTAAACACTGGACAAGTCATAATGTATGTATAATGGAGAAATCACGGACATTGACGTTTTAATAGAACCTGAAAACATCTGATAAAAAGATTAGTTCTAATCATTGTACTCAAATAAGCCTTATACCTACTGTAATAACAACTCTCGGAAACGGATTAATAGCTGTAATGAATAAAAGTATTCAATAGATTACTCCTCGGTAAAAGGTTCTATTTGTAATATATTTGTTACTTTACTGTAATTTTCATGAACAAGACCTTAAGATAATAGTCCTTAGGTAGTTTAAAGTTTTGGACCTCCTCTAATACTAGGCCGTAGGTACGCGAGCATGCTGGTACTAATGCTATGTGTAAAAACAGATTAAGTTTAACGAAAGGACTAATATTGAAAATCACTTTCTCAAATCAGTTGACAACATCTTATTAAACTGACCCTGATTACGTCGATGTGAGCTTTTCTAGTTAAGGTACTACTTGCATATTATAGAGCTGTGAAAAGTTTTCAAAATAGATCGTCAGGAGATTTATATGCTACATATGCTTCACCTACCATTAAGAAAGAAGAGTACTCCGAAAGATTTCCATATCAGCGTACTATTAATTTTTCTCAATAGAAAGTCACATTTAGTGATATTTTTTAATGTTGCATACGTCCTGGTGTTTGTAGTTTCTTTGTGCTTTTTCTCAAACGCATGCTTACGGGCGCTGTGACTGTTAATTTTTTTGAAGAATCTGAGATCCTGTACCGAAGTTTTTGATGCATATTTTTACATATATGGTGATAATTGCCTAAATGGGAAAGCTGATTTGATCTAAATTTCTGACAGTTAGTGGCAGAACAACACTTATAAGCTGAATTAAATACCTTTTCATGAAAGGCAGATTGTCAGCCAATTGGAGATCTTCGTTTAAAAACCTAAATATCATCTTCTACAGTATTAGATAAGTGTTCAGAACTCTTCTAGTTAGTGTGTACACTTACCTAGGTACAATTTTCCAGAAAGGAACGCCTTAATATTTTCTTGGGTGATTTATCACAGAGTGAAACACAATTGCTAATCTTCTATTTTATGAATTTACCCCAGGTGTATGTGTATTACTTACGATGTATCTATATTATTCTAATTAATGAATTATAACCGCCCTACTTTACAAGTGACCTATCACCGCTATAGGCGAACAAAAAAATTTTCTATGACTTCCTAAACTTAAATATATTAAACGCAGCAAGATTATTTTGGGGACACAAATGAAACCGTTTCCTTTCATTATACGTCTTGGTCAGTGGTCAATACGATAAAGATGTAGAGCTGAACAACCGTATGTTTGAGAACTTTATAGAGTGCCCATATGCTGAACCATACCCTAAATGCGTAATTAAGTAATGTACGTTATAAGGAATGCCCTCTGTCTATAAGCAATATTACTTTCTAGAGTAATACAAAACTTCACCATTCGGCATCCACAGAACAAGAACGCCTTTAGGGAGAAACAGTTGTCTATGAATCATCAAGACGTAATCTATATGGCTTTAGACATTATACATGCTGTCTTATGACATATGGGAAAAAATTATCCAATGATCTTTATAACTTCTATGAAATTACTCTTTAGGAACAAGAGATTGGATGTTTTTGGATACAAGGGCCTACAAAAATTAAAAACTTCTCTAGCTTAAGCGTAAACTTTAAACAATGTCTAGCTTTGTCGTATCTTTGAACTTTAATCAAAAATCCATGAGGGAAAGTGGGACCTCCCATGGAAAACTAAGGCCTCAGAAATTATAACCAATAGTATATTTAGTAGTACTTCTCTTAATTCTATCTTTAAACAGACCTCAATCCCTGATTGATCACTAGCTTCTGGAACCTTTCACTTTCAGCAAGAGGTTTGGGAAATCTCTTTAATTTACTTCATCGGGCCAATAAGGCTCAATACATATTTTTCAAAGAATATTCAAGTAATTTAATTTATTGCCGCTCGCTGTACATACAATTAAAGAATTAGTACATGTTTCAAATTACGCGCGTAGTTATTTATTTTGAACTGAGCCTTAATTGAACACTTGTTGATCTTGAAGGGGTACTTTTCAATTTCCGGCCGCGCTCAAAAATTGTACTACATGTGAGGTCTCGCTAGATGTATTTTGGCGCCAGATGAGACAACTGCACATTTACATGTCGAGCATATAAATGTATGATTTTCAGAAAGTTCAACGTTCAATAAGGAGTAGGCTTTGATTTCTCAAGCCTATGAAGATTGAAGCTGAAGCCTGAACGTACTACCAGGTCTATCCATTGATCACAAATACCTACACCCAAATTATGTCAAATTGTGACAGCGAATTCACGGCCTCTTGACTATTTTTTTATTCCATATCCCTGACAATCTGTTGCTGTGAACATATTTTAACAGGGTAGTTCTTTCGCTTATAATAATTCTAGAATCTGTTAAATGAATAAAGCACGCTTGTCGACTAAAATTATAATAGGGTAAGATGAATGGTGTACCTAACATTAAGTGGGACGATTTTTTAGATATTCCCTGGTCATGTCTAACTAAATAAAGTACCTCATTTATTTTCTCCAGGATCAAATTTTTTAAGCACCTCTTTATTTATTTTTTTTTTCTTTAGCTCGCCTGTGCCAGATTCATGCATCAAGCTGCATATTTTACGTTGTACCCAATCTTCTAGAAGGCTATTCCCATAATATGACGTACTCTAATGTTCCAAAAAATAAACACACGTAAAGTATTTAGTGTATACTGTATACAAGTGCCTTCAAAAGAAACTCTATGTCTAACGGAACCTCGTCTACGCATCCAAAAGTAATTATATGCAATTGAGTGCTTAAATTGTAACGACTATTTAGTAATATTTTCATCTAACTGCCAATGCACCGTTGTATTGGGCGGTTTGCATTGTTTAAGATCATCTGAGCGTAGTGAATTAAGGCGACGTACCTTGTAAAAAAATGGAGCTCTATACATTGCACCTTGAAAGAGGGCTCTTTCGACTGTTGAGAATTATTTTGAGAATTATATAAAAGGTTTTGAAGTTTCCTCTAAAGATATCAATTCAATCTGAATAATTCATCAGCTTCATCAACTCTTCAACAATCACTACTTTGATACATTAAACAATTACAATGAAATTTTCATCAATCTTAGCCTTTACTTTCTCATTAGGTGTTACATTAGCCGCTGGGCCAGTTGAAATCTATGTCACCAAATACAATACAATTGAGATCGTCGAAACTGCTACAACTACAGTCACTCAAGTTGTTCAAGAAACTCATTACGTATAAACTGGTTTGCCTATTATAAAAGCATTTGTTACACTGCTTTGTTACAACATGAACATCATTTCACCCACGAGTCAAAAAAGGTATCTTTTACACAATTCAATCATTGATTACCTGATTCACAGATTCCAATGCTTCTCAATTTGGTACCCAGGTTTTACTTTGTGAATTTGAAATGGTTGAGCTTCAAACTTCCGTTTCAATATCCGTGCCCTGTTGCAGTCGTTCACATTGATGATTCTGCTAATGAAAGAATCAACGAGAACGATATACAGTCTCAAGAACACTTGCTAATGACTTCAGACTATTGAATTGCCAACTCAATGACTCTACACGCTGTGATACTATTTAATGACCTAATACTTTATGATTACTTTTGAAACTTCACCGTTGTAGTCTGTTCTTTGTTGTACCTTTAGGCAAGTTTCATCAGAAATGGTAATTGCAGCAACTCCGTCCATGTAGTTTGAAAAGCACGAGCTAATCCAGATTGCCCCCAAGATTTTCCTTTGAGAATGCCAATTCAAAGAAACCTCAATCGAATGCATTATGGACAGTCATGAAGCTCTACATGTGAAAAAAAAATCTAGTTACAGCCTATAGGTCACTTAAAGCTTATAATATAATTATAATATTTTTACAGTCTCCCTAATAGTGTCCAAATCGATCTGGAATAAATGCGGCCTGCCAAATTTCATCGTGTAAATCACCTAAACAACAATAAATTACATAATCTCTGACAAAAGTTAGCGTTCCGTGGTTGTGTTTTTTTAGCACACGAAATGTTTGTATAGAATGACACATGGAAGATGAAGAATACATTTTAGATAGACCTTTAACAGATCAGACCAATCCAAACCATTCATCAGCGGAGAAATAAAACCGTCAATAAGAGCTTTGACACATCTTCCTACCCCTAGTGCCTTCCATATTTTGGTGTGATTTTAAAGCGCCTAGCTTATCTCCTCCACAAAGTCAACTCCATTACTGCTCAAAGACCATATGCTCCATCATCAAAAATCACTGAGAGGTTAAACTTGACATGAATCAAACGATTACAATGAATGATAAGCAACATGTACCTCTCAATAATACAAATCCTTCTGGGTTTAACAAGTTGAAGCTGAAACTTGAAAAGGGGACGCCCGTTCTTACAAGGAAAACATCTTCAAGTCTGGATGAACCCAAAAAACAGCCATCGAAATTCTTCAGAAAACAATCTATAATGAATTTACACAGAAGACAGAGGTCTGTTGATGAAGTGATCTATGATACTCAAAAGTTGAGATTAACTCATTCAAGATCACGCTCGTCAAGCCCCACAAAACTTAGAGCCCACAATATCAATTCGACACCAGAAATACAAACTGTATCCAACTTTAGCTCACCAACCAAATCAATAAGATCCTCAAATGGGTCTATCTCTGAGTCACCAATGCTTCGGCCAGATACTTCAAGTATTTCCATTCCTAAGATCAATATAACAGAGCCTCAAGAACAACAAACATTCAGACACCCTTTCCATAGAGACTCTACATCCTCAAAGTTTGGAAAGCTAAAGAAAAAAACCATTTCAATGTTTTTCGATCAAAATACCTCTTCATTGACACCTCTGACTCCTCTACATCCTGAACAACTTGACCCTCTTCACCCAGAACGCCCAAAATTGAACAAATCACATTCAGAGAATGACGGCAACACAACAGCTTCAACTGTCGAATTTGACGCTAATACAATAAAGCTACAACAAGATTTGACAAGAAAGAGATCAAAAACCTTGGGTTCTGTCGAAGATGATCTGTATCATAAGAGAAATGGATCAATTGTGAAGACAATAGGTAGTATGATGATGCTGAAACCCAAAAATTCAAATCAAGATTCAGCATCTGCAAGTCAGACATCTCTAGAATCCGAAAGTCAACCAGTATCTAGGTCTCAATCTCCTCCTCAAGCGACTGAGAATGATCGTCCTGAGGAGTATGTCAACAGATTGATAGATGAAGGATTCGAGTTTGAAGTTACTTCAATCTTATCGTTATCAGATTCTCAATTTCTGAAAAACTGCTTAAATCATTACATTACCGACAAATTTGAATTTCATGGAATTCCACTCGATATTGCGTTGAGAATGTTTTTGATGTCTTGTGAATTACCAAAAGAAGCACAACAGATTGATAGAGTCTTGGACTCATTTAGTGCCAGATACTATCAATGTAATATCGATCTTTGGGATAATTCAGATCAAATATATTTCCTTACTTTTTCATTGGTTATGTTACATACTGATTACTATAATGTTAACAATAAGAAGAAAATGACAAAAGAAGAGTTTGTCAAGAATACGAGAATTGATACAGATGAATCTATTTCAACTTCTTTTTTGACTAAAGAATTATTGGAATATTTGTATGATAACATTGTTTATACTAGATTTGTCAAGGGTCATGATTTTTCGAGACAACCACCAACTCAAGCAGTGTATTCATTACCAAAAAAGCTTTTTTCATCAACCTCTTCAACAAATCTAGAAGGTATGAACAACTTCAGCAGGACCCCATCAAGTTCACAATTAAGATCTTCATCATTTTCATCCACTACATCTCAAATTTTTAGCTCAGCACCTGTAATTGATCCTTACCAAATCATCTTATCGGATCAATTGGATTTACTAAAATTAGATTTAGGTGAGGTCAATTTCGAAAATCCATTTGAAAATAGTTTTGACGATTTCCTTAAGGAAGAGCTGTTGAATAGTGTTCGTGATCAACTGCATCAGAACAAAGGTGTTTTCATCCGTTATAATAAGGAATGTAACTGGCTTACATCCAAAACGGAAATTCATTTCAACAACCCTGATGAAGTAGAGTATGGGAAGCGGGTACTTCTCAAGGTCATAAAAGTTGCTGAGATATTTCGGGAAGAGACAGTCACTAATTCAAAATTTTTCACAATAGGTACTACAAGTCGTGTTGTTTGGAAAAAGTATTATGGGTTTTTAACCACTTGTGGATTTTTCTTGTTTGATACATTGAACTTTCTTTCTATTACAGAAAGAGAGAAGATTCTGAAAAAAGATTATGGTGACGAACCTTTCGTTATTGATATTTATATGGATTTTCTACTCAGATCCTGCCTTAAATATTCTATAAATGGGTTGTTTGCTTGCCCAACAAAAAATGATGAGAATGAAACATTCCAGATATTTAGCACAAACAAAAGAGAAATGTTTTCAGCCAGTACATACGAGGAGATGTCATCTTGGATTTCATCGATTAATTACGTTGCAGCTTTGGACTCTTGTTTTATTGATGCATCTCTTGAAAATAACCATGAAGTTGCCCCACTAAGAAGTATTAGCATAGAGGATAAGATTTCCAAATTGGAGAAAAACAAAGCAGCATCAACTATTAGGATTGAATATTTCCTTAAAATTATACAACACATACAAACTTTAACTCCATTTTCTCAAAGAACTCGTGAACATTTGATGAACCACTATAAATCAATATCCATTAAAATTGACTGGTTATGGTACGAAATTGAAAGAAACTTGGTATATACAAATATTCTGCGTCATGAATTAGCAGTTGATGATAAACATTCAATGAGAACAAATGACGAACAGCAGTCGTTTCTTGAAGAATCATTCATCAACGATGATTATTATCGAAATTTAAAAGATAAGAATGCTAATGGGAGACAGCCACTGAAACTGACTGACAATTCAGATGAAGACAGTGAGGAGAACGAACAAGAAGAAGGATTAGAGGAAGACTTTGTTGATGCATATATGAACACTACATCAGATTATATTTAAAGACATTTATGTTTCTTATGACCTGCTTTCACTACCGTATAGCAACTTTTTATACACTTAACGTCTCAATATAAAAGATGAGAAATTGTCCTTCAACTGTATCTATTATTTGAAGTATATTTTTTGGCATAGTTATAGTGTCGCCTTCCATTCTAAGAAGTGTAAATTGAGTACTTTACTTCGATCTTCTGTATAGTAGAGCCAACTATCTCGAGGAAGTAGCTCATGTATCTTCCACTGATGTCAGTTTAGATACAGATAGCACTTCAACTTGATCCTAATTGTTTTTGTTTCTTCTTTTCATAAAAGATATCCATCCTACTTGACCCAACATTGATGATCTTTGGACAACCATCTCTATCTTTCTCCAATACACAGCATTCGTAACAGTAATAAGCATCACTAACACCATTACCTCCACAAACAACACACTTGCCACCATTTTTACCAAAAGCACATTCTTCACATATTCTAACTTGTGCAGTTGGTCTGACAAATGAATCACAAATTGGACAACGACCATCGCATTTGTCACAGACTTTTCCCACATGGGTGCCTGGCTGCTTTAAGCACATCACCAAATCAAGCTGATGACGAGACATTATCTCACAAAATTCTATTGATCAATAAATAGAATTTGACTAATTATTCATAACTTCATAGTAAATAAAACAAATCTTTTCTCCAAAAGTAGTGGCCATACACAAAAAAACACTTAAGTCACATGACACGGTAAAGACAGCATATTCCTTTTTAATGTCAAATTTAATTTTGATCTTTTCTCTTTTCCCTTAATTTTTACTGTACCTGGCTTTATTTTTATGTTGTGATAGATATATTCAAGTGCTTAGACGAGGATTACAAATACTACTTAGAGATGAGTGACAAGGAGAGTTGTACCATCTGTTTGGATCAACTCTTTCAGAATTCAAAGTCCAATATAATTACTAGGCTTCAACCATGTGGACATTTTTATCATACTGACTGTATAAATCTATGGACTGATAAGTCAAACAGTTGTCCAACTTGCCGTCGTGATTTTGATATAGTGGAAACAATCAATCAACTCGGTGAATTACTGACGTCTCAAAGAGCGAACAAGAAGGTTATTGAACATGTTGAAGAATACTTTGACAGCTTTAGTGACGATGAAATGATGGCTTACAATGATGATGATATTCTAGAGAGAAGAATCAACAATATGATTGCAAGGTCAAATATTTGTATCTTGTGTGATTCAAGACATGGGAATGTATCACCTTGTAATTCTTGTTCTTCTACGTTTCATTTATCATGTTTGGGGGCAACAAGTTTATCAAGATGGTATTGCCCTATGTGTGATGCAGAACAAATAAATTTTGAACGTCCAAGTGTATTTAGAAGATCTAGGAACAGTGCTGTCACCAACAGAGTGTACAATTCATTCAGGGGTTCTTTATTGACAAGCCCTGTTACAGTTGAAGTCAAAGAGAATCCTAAGCCGATGACGGTTGAGGAACAACAGGCATGGGAAGTATTTGAAATTGCCAAAAAGGACAAGGAGGAAGAACCATTGGAGGTAACTCCTGCTGCTACAACATCCACTGTTGGTTCATCGATAAAGAAATTCAAACAACCATCAAGAAGGGGTATAAGGAGAGGAAATAATGGTACTGGGGCATCTACTCAACATCAAGCATCAAAAATCACCACTCCATCAATGAATGGCTCCACTTCCAAATCTCTTATAAATACTATATTAGATCAAATGAAGGAGAACAATTCAAAAGATGTTATCCTTCCAGCATTCACACCAAAATTAGACCCAGCATCACTAGCATCTTCTCAATCATTACCCCTTTCTCCATCTTCATCATCTACTTCTTCCATTGGATCATCTCCACAACCAACCATAGCATCATTATCGACTAGTCCAGAAAGAGATCCTACACCTGCTTCTAATAAATCAATTTGGAAGATGTCAATACCCAACAATACCTTGACTCTAGAGCAAAAATCTACACTGCAGGAGATTGTGCGAAGCAGACTCAGACCTATTTATAGAGATGGTACGATTGATGTGGACCAATATACAGAGATAAACAAGAAGGTGAGTCGTATTTTATACGAAACCTGCTTGAATGAAAGCGAAGATTATGATTTTGAACAATTGGCGGATTATCATGTTACACAGGAAGTTATGGAGTTATGAAATAGTTACGGGATCTTTTGGGTATAGATATTATAGTTTATTTTACGGTTATTTATTTATTTTCTTATCTTCTACGACCAGGTCTTGTAGGTCTGTTAAACTTTGGTTTTGCAGCAGCAGAAGAATCTTGATCATCGTTTGTGGTGTCTAACTCTGAAAGTTCTAATTCAATAGCATCACCTGCTTCAAATGCCTTATCAATTGTGAATGATTCTTTAAAGTGATTGATAACACCTTGTTTATTCGAGGCGTAAATCATACGTTCTTTCACCTTGGAACCGGAAGGACATGTGTAAATAAAGTAATTTTTGTTATTATAGTTGACAATATTGAATTGAGGTGATTCAGATGAGATTGTAGTTAATAAATCTTTTGGTGTTGAAATTGTAGAAGTGTTTGTCAAATTAATTTCTTCTTTTGGAATATCAATTGTCAATGAGTACACTTGATTTGGTTCCGGTGTGAAATGTGTGTTGGAGTTGAATTTGAAGGAAAAGTCATTCTTGTGATCCACTAGTTGTCTTTTGGTTGAAGTATTGACTATTGTTTGGAATTCCAAATCTTTAATATCTTCTAATTCTTTCTCTTTATTGGACAAAGCATTGGATGATGAATCATCAGAGACCGCATGTTTCCAATTATCATATTCAACTTCTTCAATAGAGTTCCAAAATAGTAAGTTATTGAAAAATTCTGAACCTAATTGTCTGGTCAATGTATTCTTTGAAGATGCATACAACATCTTATCCTTAACAGCAGCATAATCGGGCACATAGGAGATAAAAGTGTATAAAGTTTGATTTGATTCATGTTTAATGATGATATACTTTGGATCAGAGTCTGTGACGGTAGATTTTAGCTTTTCAAAATCTTCTTTAAGTGAAGATGAACCTTCGATGATGTCTGAAAGTTTCACTTCTTCGTCATAAATTGTAGCTAATAAAATAGATGACTTCTTATCAACAAACTCCTTGAATGAATTGACTAATTCTTCACTAGCAGAAATACCGGATTGAGCAGACATTGTCTAAATTGCTGTCTATATAGAATTGGATCAGTATAGTTAGTTCAACACCCCTATCAAGTTGACCATATAGATCTAGTATTTCCCAAACTCTGGTAAGAGCAGCATGAATGCTCAAAATTTCAACAAAAAAAATAAATGCGCAAGCCCGGAGTCGAACCGGGGGCTCAAAGATGGCAACTTTGAATTTTACCGCTAAACCACTTGCGCTTCTCGATATTTTCGTAAAGTCGTTGAAGGGCCACAATTTTAGGCCAAAAATCACGTGATTCAAATATTCAAAGCTCTGTAACTTACTCAATTATAGTTCAAAATGAATAAAAAAAGCTGGAATCTAGTCGTAAAATATTAGAAAATCTATGAACAATTTTATATCCTCCCTGAAGTGGTTGTGACTCTGTTTGACACGCTTTTGTGAATTTCCTGTTCTGGTTGTGTCCTCTGTTTTGAAATTCTCGAAAACGCGCATCTTTTTTGTAAGCGAAAGGGTTGTAAAGCAGAAGTCTTTCGGTGAGTAAAAACAACATCAAGAAAAATTATTTGGAGCTTAGACTGTACAGAGCTAAAAAATTTAAGCCTGGTGTTTAGTGCAGAGCTGCTGTCAGTATTCTTGAAATAGATCATCTTTGTACTATAGAGTAAATCTCATCTGGAGATTCAATTCCAAATCAACATTCCATTCGTTACATTCCAAGCCCAAAGATCGCTTTCTGCTGTTACAACAACCTATTATATCTTGTTCCCGCTTACATTTGTTTACATTCTGACTACTGTGTGAATGCTCATTGTTAATCTCATGGACTTATAAGAAAGAACCTGAATACCAAGTTGAAACCACAAAATAATACTCATCATAAATATAGAGGTCAATCCTAAGTTATGACTGATCTAATAAACTACAAAGTGGATTCACTTGATGTCAAGATTTTTGACAGTACAGAAAATGATCCATCACAACAACAAGAAAACAAGGCATTGAATCACTATGTGGATATAATAACACTGGCAAATTTGTTAACTTCATCATCAGAAATTGATTATCAGATAGTATCAGATTTCTTTCTGACATACAGATCATTCATATCACAACCATCTTTACTCAAGTTACTGTTTTTGAAGTTCCAATGGTGTCTGGATCAACTCAATGATAATTCACATGAACATAAACAAAATATTGGAAAGCTGTCACTTGTCAGAACATTTGTTGTGATAAGGCATTGGCTATTAAACTATTTTGCAGATGATTTTATTCCTTCACCTGAGCTACGGATGACTTTTATCAACTACATCAACTCAATCAAGCATAATGATCTTTTCGTGCAAAGAATAATAGGAACCATAAAGAGACACTGGACCTATTGTTGCAATAAATCATGGGACGAAGACTTGAATCCAGAAGATTACGTTACATTTGAAATCAAGATTGGTCCACAAAAGACATCAGCAAAGGCAAAGAGACTGTCAACATTTGCACTTAATCAACAACGAGACCCTGTCACAAGAAACAGCTTAATGCTTTCAACATTTGATAAAACAACCATACACAAATTACCTATTCCTATACCCAATAAGCAATTGAAACCTGCCCCAAAAAGCTTCCTGAATCCAAAGAATTCAAACTTGAGACTAAGTAAAGCTGTCTTTTCCACTGCTAACACTAATGACTTGTACATATCATTGACATCACCAACGTCAACAACTTCTATGAACACAATTCGTGGAGCAGCGAATTTCCCCAAAGATTCAAAACTAACAAAGTTCATCCCACCAACGCCTGTTAAAAAAATGGAGGTACAAATACAAATGCCACATATACAGAAACCTCAACCAAAGGGACTGAAACCATTGATAGAAAATTGGTTAAAGACATTCCATTTACACAACACAAAGCATAAGGCCAAAGACAGTGAACATGTTGAAAAATTCATGAGAAGTGTGGTTTCTGTTGCTAAACCTGATAACGAGCAATTGGCAACTTTAACAACTGATAAATTTGATATCCTAAGTGCTAGAACCATTGATGAATTAGAATACCTGGTAAAATTTCATAATGAATTATTGAACAAACATGCTACCAGAACTGGTTCCACTACGAATTCTTTTAGCTTTACAATTGATGACCCTTCAAGAGATAACTTGGGTGGTTCAAATATTGATAATATGAATATTTGTGAATGCATCTCAAACATCAATAAAAGTGTTCTTTCATTCCAACACAAGGCTGTCTCTGGGAATGATGATAATAAATCATACATCTCTTACGATTCAGATGCCTCAAGACAGCTTGGGAAGGATGGTGAAGAGATGGATAAGGGAGAAGATGCTAATGGTCCTATTAAAAAGAAGAATGGTATTGAAAATTTGAGAGAGTTTAATTTTGAGAGTCACAATGCTAGTGAAGAAAATATTGCTAGACCTGAATCCATTCTATCAGAAAGCACAATACCTATGGAATCCTCCCAAGTTGAAGCTAATCAAGCTGAATCTTCATCAAATGTCAATGGTGATGACGTGATGAGCACAACTCAAGCCAATGAACCGGTACAAGAAGAAATGGCCAAGCAGGATACTTCTTCTGGTACAATCGATGATCCTCCAGCATTAGCAGTACAAACCATTGAGAATGCAAATGATGCCAAAGAGGAAGAGTTCTGCGATGCGGCAGATGTAACTGAGGATGAGCCTTTGGAAGTTGAAAAACAAGATATTGCTATAGATAAATCAGAAGCTTCAAATGAAGACGTTGAAGAGACTTCTGAAGTGGATAAAAATACGGAAGATGTTGCAACAGATGTTCATGAAGAGATTGAGGATCAATCCTCCGAAGTGAAAGAGGAATCAGCAGATGTGTTATCATCAGACATCAATGGAAAAAAAAATGATACTGAAGAATCTAAAGAGCCTGAGGTTATTAAAGCAGAAGACATTGTTACTCCTACAAGACCTGCTTCATCAGGGTCAATGAATACAGAATCTGATTATGAAGAGATTGAGTCCTTTGTTTCCACCTATGAAGAGATTGATGAAGCAGAAGAACTAGAAGTCACTGAGCCAAATGCTAATGAACAAATTGAACCAGCTACTCCACCACCAACAGATGGTATAATTTCATCAACTCCTCATACATCACCAATCATGTCAATTAATGAAACGGGTGATCATTTGAAACACAGATCTGTTGTCTTTGCTCAGACTACTGAAAATAAGCTCGATCTTAACAGGGTACCAACCTTTACGAGAACAGATTTACATGATAAACATTTTTCATACCTTTCAAAGCGTTCCAACAAGTCTTACATTTCATATGATTCCACAAAATCCAGACGTGAAATCGATACTTCTGCAAATTCTATTTTCAGTAATGTTAAAAGAAACAATCAACTAGTGATGGTTCATGAATCACATAGTGTGAATGAAGATTCAGGTTTAAATGAGGCAAAGCAAAAATTAATGCAACAGGATGAATCAAGTATAAGATTAGTGGAATCTGCTGATTTTGCAATTCCTTATCCAGGTGTGGACAACGATGCTATTGCTGAGCTAGCTGCTATTTCTGATGAATCTTTCCAGAGTGATCCTATTAATGCTGCTTTATTAAAACTTGAAGGTACATATGCTAAAAAGACTTATAGTTCATCAATTGATTCCAAGGAATTGCAAAGACAAGTTCAAGATTTAGATGTTCAGAGTGCTAGAGGTGCAAGTGTCACAACTACTGATCAAAAAAGAAAAACTAAATTGTTCTCATTGACCCCAGTTAAACAAAAACCTATATCTATTCAATCCAGTTCGAAAATTTTGCTTGAGTTGTTGATTAATCACAAGATCACTAATGATGTGCTGGCAATTTCAAACAATGCTCACCATATCTCATTCATTTTGAATTTTGATTCAAAGACTTTAGCACATCAATTCACTTTAATTGAAAAAGATTGTCTCTTGGAGATTGACTGGAAAGAGTTGATTGAATTAAAATGGCAGTTTGATAGCATTGTTCCTATAAACAGTTGGTTAGAATTGTTAATTCAAAATCAAACCATTCAGGGAATTGATTTATGTATTTCAAGATTTAATTTAACTGTGAACTGGATTATTTCAGAGATTTTGTTGACAAAAGACATAACATTGAGAAAGTTGACAATCCAGAGATTTATTCATATTGCACAAAATTGTTACCTGTTACAAAACTATTCAACTTTAATGGAGATCTTGTTAGCATTAGGATCTGATAAAATCATGAAGCTTAAAAAGACATGGAGAATTATAGAGCCTGGTGATATTCTAATTTTTAAGAATTTGGAACAAATTTCTTCACCATTAAAGAACTTTGCTAATTTGAGAAATGAATTGAACAATTTGAAACCTTCTAAGGGATGTGTTCCATTCTTGGGACTATACTTGTCTGATTTGATTTTCAATAAAGAGAAAAATTCGATTAAGAACCAACTGATTAATTTCAGTAAATTTAGAACAGATGCAAGAATTGTCAAGTCTTTGATTCAATGTGTTCAATGGAGTACACTATACAAGCTGGATTTGGTTGATGAAGTTTTAAGTAAATGTCTATATGTCAAGGCATTGGATGAAGATGAGATGAATGAATGTTTGAAAGACATTGAATGAAGAAAAGGACTAGTATATTATTAAATGAAACACTTTATGACATAAATAGACAATTGTAGCTACAAGCGTATGTGATTCTTGCCATAATTGTCGTTCGTCTAACTTCTCCAAATTTTGCTAAGCACGCCTTTCCATAAGTACGTTTGAACTCGTAAAACTAAAAGAGGTTTAGGACCAAAATAAGATCCCCAAATGGGTTGGTAGTGATGTTGAATGATAACATCATGGTCAACTACTAGTGAACATTCCCATCAAAAGGTTCATTCCATCACCGTGATTATTAACTCTCGTGTATTAGTTCATCTCAATGGCATTAAGCCTTGACTCTATTTCTGATTTAGTTTATTGATGCAGCTTTAAACAGATCCAAATCAGGAATCTGACTTTTCTGCATTTGGATATAAAGTTTGTGCAGGTGTACAAATCAAGAAAGTCTTCTTGGAGGAAATTGAAATAGATGAATTGAAATGTTGAAAATGCTTGAACTTTAACAGATGACGATAGAGAAGTTACTTGAAGCACGTTGAGGCTGGAAAGACCAACTCTCATATCCTGAGAACCAACATCACGATTATTTTGAGTTGGAACATATCCAGAAACAGAGAGGGAGCCAACCCCAACTGGAATAAGGACCATGAGCTAGAGCACCGTCAAGCTAGTAAGTGGAAAGTATACTAAGCTCCAGAACTCCACATTAGGGGAGTTTTAAGTACACCGGGTGATGTTTCACCTGTCGAATTGGTCCCTTTGTTTGCTATGCACAGTTCATCATGATTCATAAGTCACATGTTGAGCATTGACACATCGTATTTTCACCAATCAAATGGGCTTTTGATGCTTTATTTCTGCCCTGAAACGCACTTTTTGCAGAAAGTCTTTGTTCTTTAGCTGGAAGATCACCACCAATTTGGTGGGTCACCCAATGTTGGATAGCGCAGGTTTCACGATCTAAGTATCGGAAAAGTCTAACCAAATTAATACTCGGTGGAATAGTTTAGACTAAAGTTATGATTCCTTTTACAAATGGGGAGATAGTTTGAGTGAGAATGTTATAGAAGGAGGTCGAAAGATAAAGCAGGTAAGAGAGCTGCCCATGCTACAATTGGTATGAAAATCCTGGTACTTGTCCTCATGAGGTGGGTTGATTCAACAAAGAACAAGGAACTAGATGATCCAGATCCCAGATTAATGAAACACATGAAAGATCTTAGTGCGATCAAACCACCTTGACACCTAGTGCAGAAACAACCAACCAACCACAAACATAGAAACCTTTCAATCACGTTCCCCTTGCTTGTTGATACTATTCCCCTTTCAGCTGTCCAAAATGGCCAACCAACTTCTGGTTATTGCCCTTTGTTCTTGTCCAGACTCCAAACACAGTTCGGTCTCCCCCCAAACCTTAGATACCACAATACGCATACACGCGCATAATATTGCATCTATACTATTGATGCTGATTTCTACATTTGGATTAACCACAGTCGTACTTTGCAAAGATCTTCACAATTGCGAATAAAGACTAAAGACAAAGTTGGAAAAAACTGAGCTGAACAAGGCAAATACGTGATCAAAGCTGTTGTAAATACTAAAGCAACAAAGTTTAGCCCAAGAGTTTCTAAGAATAGCCAATGTTTAGATGATTTTTATTAGGTATGGGTTGAGAAATATTTGAGTATATAAATGGGTTGAAATCCCTTTTTAAAGATTGAAGGATATTCTAGTTGAAAGATAGTATTCAAGAAAACAGTTCCAAGTCTATCGCTTAAAGATGGTTTCCGCTCGCTTATTAGTTACCTCATTGTTTTCAGCTGCTTTAACTAGCGCTCAATTTTACTCCAACAGTTCCTCCCTCTCATCATTCTCATCTGTTCCACCATCTTCATCATTACTTCCAAGTAACTCTTCATCAATTGTTCCATCAAGTTCATCCTCAACTGCTCCAGAAGAAACTCCATTCATCACTGGTTCCTTTGTCGATGGTTCATTACAATGGGAAATCTTTGTTCCAGGTTCATTGGGTCCATGGACTGAAGTTTCTGTCGCTGCTGAAGGTCAAGACTTCACAATTCAAGAAGTTACTGTTTTAGTTGGTAATTCTCCAGCTGAAGCTAATATTGCTAATGGTGGTTCATCATTCACTGCTGGTACTGGTGAACAAGCCGAAGATGGTGAATACTTATCATTCCGTTACGTCGCTTCAAGAAACACTAATGCTAGACAATTCACCACTAATGCTATCTTATCAATCACTACTCCAGATGACCGTAAATTGATTAAGAGAGCTGTTGTCACATATGATTTCACTTCAACAATCACAATTCCAGATGAAGCTTCTTCAATTACTTCTGGTTCTGATTCTGCTACTGCCACTTCAACTGATTCTGAAACTACCATCTGGGGTACTTCTGTTGTTACTGAAACCATTAGTGGTGTTGTCACTTCATACACTACTTACTGTCCAATCAGTACTGTTACTGATGATCAACGCTCTACCACTGTTGTTACAATTACTTCATGTACTGCTGATCATCCATGTAGTGAAGGTGGTGAAGGTTACACAACTGTCACTAAAACTATCATCAAGAACCCAGGTGAAGGTGAAGGTACCACTGTTTCTGCAACTCTTCCAATTGCTACCTTAACTTTAGGTGGCGATGAAGGTAGTGAAGGTCCTGTTACTGGTGGTGGTGTTATAACCACTACTAATGCTGAAGGTACTACTGTTGTCATTGTCTATAAAACTTCTACAACTGGTGAAGGTGAAGCTTCTACAACTGGTGGTGGTGAAGGTGAAACTTCAGCTAGTGTTACTACTTTCGAAGGTGTTGGTAACAAATTGGCCACTGGTGCTGGTTTATTATTACCAGCTCTTGTCTTCTTATTCTAGATATTTTGAATATGATCTAGGAAATATGGGTTGGTCGTACTTTTTTTTAATTTTTTCGTTGAACTAATAGAATTGGGTCAAAATATATTTTTTTATTAATATAACTGGTTATTTATTATTTTACTTTCAATATCAAAACAAGAAAGCTCTCTGTGTTATACAAATCTTGCATCTTCTTGTCGGTTCGTTTTAAAGTATGGAATTGGTTGATACTTTTCCGTATTTTGTTTTTATTTCTTTTCCAAGATGAATAGCTTACTTTTCAGTTATTCATATTTTTGATTGATTCAGCACTAGTATGTTATATAAACATTTTAATGAACTTCTACGATTACCCTTTTTTAATATATTACTGTAAGAGCAAGTTTCCTTCCAATCAATCAATTCATGAAATAAATGAAGAGATGAGCCTCAGTTTTTAAGTTAAAGTAACAGCACACATAAGCCTCCATTTAAGCTATTTATTTTAACCGTTGATACAGTTGTGTTGAGCAGACCCTGCATGGTTTCATATAAGACGGGAATTAAGGGTCAATTCATCAGCTCTCACAAACAAGAAACGGACTACTCGAGCTAGTGAATTTCTTGTAGATCTGGTTAATTAATTGAATGAAGTAGTTATGTAGTATGTCTCCGTCTACGCAAGCTTTTTTTGTTTTAAGATAAATCACATGAGAAGCATCTCATTTGACATTGCATTGAAACTAATTCCCACTCATATTTCATATAAAATTAAAGCTAGTGTATGCATTTTTAGCATTGAATGCGCCTCATTAAATAAACATGGTTCAATTAGTTCTGGTTCCAATAAGGTCACATTCGTTTCACCCAAAACGAATCCTACTAGTGTAAAGAACAGTTTCTAACATCGAACCTATCGATCTCAACAATAAACTAGATCCATTGCTCAATGACGGCACCATAACCGAACTAACCAAACTAGTGCTAAATGTAATACCTAACCGTCAATTGATTTAACAAATAAGCGAAAACACACCTCGAGCGACGAGGACTTTATAATAACTTAATTTGTCACAATTTATGCATCATGACGGATTTTAGAAAGCTTATATAATATTACATAAGCGGAAACCCTTTTTTGGGGTCCTTGAGATGAATTAGTACAAATTATATTGTGCTAAAGTTGAAAAAAAAATGGTTAAAGTGAAGCTAAAGGGACCCCTATTACGTAGTTGGACATTTGAAATGGTGTGTAGGTACCTTACTACTATGGGTACCTGGTTTAGGATGAATAGATGGGATCAATGGGATCAAGGTCTAATTAGCTGTTTCTTTTGGATGGTATAACGAGTAAGTTGTTCTGATTTAGCTGGACACTAGGGCTAATGATCATTTTAGGTATTCAGGAACTGTTGAATATTATTGTTTACGCTTTCTATAATTATCTGACGTTGTCATTAATGAAACGTTCATCTTAACTAGTACGATCAATTGGTTAAAGTATGTTTAGTGGCTAATTACCGAACTTAAGTATTGGTGATCCAACGCACCTCAAAAGAAGTTTTGGAGAAGCATTCAACTAGTTTTATTGGATCAATCTTACCCATGTGAAAATCATTAATTACGAGACCCACTGATTTCAGCTATATTGTCGAATCTCTATTTTTAGATAGTGATTTGATGCATCTCAATGTAACCTTTCTTCTCTCCAACTATTGAGGAATGTTCTATTAAAGCTTAGCAAACTTTCCAAGGTACCAAAAAATCAATGCAATATTCAAAGTTTGAATAGATGAGTGCCCTATTTACCTTATTAACCAAAAAGTCTGGAATCATTAGAGATATATGAGCTAGAGGTTAGTTATACCAATCTGGGTTCTGATTGTTGAGTTAAATCTCGATTCTCAACTACATTTGATGATCTGCGATTTTAGCTACAACACGACAATCTACACAATTTGTATGTTTATCGTTGTGATGATTTATTTGAACTATTTGAAGCAATCCTGAAGAAATATATAAAGCATAGAATATCACCTCTGAGTTCCAAAATTGTTTTCCAAAATCATAATACAATAAGTTTTACAAGTCATCATGCAGTTCAAATCAATTTTTTCAATTGTCGCTCTTCTTCAAATTGTCACCTTAGTCCTTGGTGACTCTGTTCCAATCTTTGATAGCTCATTTTACAAAGACAAGGCTAATTACAGTATTATTTATCCAGCTAATTCAATTCCAGATGCTGCGGAATTTAGTGTTCGTGCTAGAATATACTTACCACAAGATGGATCTCATTTAACAAGTATTGAGACTACTGATGGTTTAATTGAAAAAACAAATCAACCTGATAATACTTCAGCTATTGGTTCTTGGACTATCCCAGAAAGTGCATTGGATAAAGATATTGGATTCTTTTTCATTGGTTATGGTGGAGAAGGTCAATTATACAACCAAACTGTGGAACTCTCAGTTCTTGGTGGTTATACTTTGGAAAATGGTACTAGCGTCACTTTCAGTACTACCATCTGAGCAAAAGAGGGATACATACTTTCAATTCTTTCATTTAGAAGAAATGCTATACGTCGATCATTATATTTTATGTGTTTTTAGTCGTAGCTATATAGGAACCCTTCGAGTCTCCGGTGCCTGAAAATTGACACAAAATATGCAGGGAAGTTAAGCCTTGGAAAGTGGAATCAATAAGATCAGGGTCTACCGTCTAAGCCGTTTTTTGTATAGCATGGCATGATGTAGCGAATAACTCAGCTGAATACCAGGACTAATCATCATCTTAGGCACCCAGAGCTCCTGGGGTCTTCAACTATTATTTGATATTGTTGTTTACTCTTTCTATAATTAGCTGACATTGCCGTGAAACGTTCATCTTAATGTAGTACTCAATTGATTAGAGGTATGACGTTTAGTGGCTAAATACCGAACTTACGTACAGGTGATCCAACACACCCCAAAATGAAGCTCATTTGGAGAACCGGTTAACTACGCTGCTTTATTGGTTCAATCTTATAACTCAAGCGAAATCACTAATTACGAGACCTACGGATTTCAGCTTAATATTGTCGAATCTCTATTTTTAGCTTTTGATTTAATGCATCTTAATGTAACTTTTCTTCTCTCCAACTATTAAAGAATGTTCTATATGAAATCTTAGCAAGCTTTCGAAGCTACCAAAAAATCAATGTAATATGTTATAACGTTAATTGAATGAATAAGTGCCGTAGTTACCATATCAATTATGGGGAATCAAAAAGTCTGGAATCATTGGAAATCTATCCACCTACCCACCAGTGTTCTGATCGGTTAGTTGAAATCTCGATTCTCAACTACGTTGCAAATTGATGATCTGCAATTTTAGTTATAACAAGACAATCTACACAATTTGTGTATTTGATGTTGTGAATTGGATGGATTATTTTTAATGTAATAATAGCTGAACTATTTGAAGTGAACGAAGCAATCCTGAAGAGATATATAAAGGTTACACTATCACTTCTGAATCCCAAAATTGTTTTCCAAGTTCATTATCAATACAATTACAAGCTGTTTCAAAAATGTTTAAATCAATTTTTTCAATCGTCGCTCTTCTTCAATTTATTACCTTAGTCGTTGGTATCCCTAATCCAATCACAGAACCTCATTTTCATAAATACAATGCTAATTACACTATTGTTCTCCCAGCTAATTCAATTCCAGCTCCTGGAAACTTTACTTTACGTTCAAGTTTATACGATACACAAGGTGGAGCTCATCTTACAGGTATTCAAACTACTGATGGTTTGATTGAAAAATCAAATTACGTTGATGATACTTCAGCTCATGGTTTTTGGATTATTCCAGAAAGTGCATTAGATAAAGATATTGGATTCTTTATCATTGGTCATAGTGAAGGTTCTTATTTCAACCAAACTATTGAACTCTCAGCTATTGGTGTTTGTAATTATAGTGGTACTAGTGTCAGTTTCAGTCGTTCAATCTAAGTAAAAGAAGGGGATAGCTTAAATTCGTTCATTTAAAACAAATACTATACCTTATTATATTTTATGTTTTTCCTGTTGTAGATATATGAGTCTCCGGTACCTTAAAATTGACACAAAATATGCAGCAAAATTAAACCTTCAACGTTTTCGAGATGATCTCAATGAACCCTGCCAAACCACAGGGATTATTACACTTTTTAACATCAAGGCGATGATAAATTTGAATCAATTGTTGAACAACTCGAGGAAATAGATTGAGTATATATAAATATCTTATATATTTCCAGATATGGTACTGAAGGCTTGTGTGGGTTAGTTGCTCTTCTCGGTCCATATAAAAAAAAAAAGTTAATAGCAATGAATTTAAACATCTTTTCATTACTTTTCAATTTAATTACAATGAGTATAGCTAACTCACCATCAGCTTCAGGTACTTCATCAGGTTCTAATGCTGAATTTACTTTAATTTTTGAACCAAAAGTGAAATCAGGAATTTTCCAATTGAGTGCAGAAACAACAGCAGATCTTCCTTTAAATCTTGTTAGTTATACAGCTTCATCAAACTTGGGCGAGATGCATGTAAGATATGGTGGTACTGAATTCTTGGGTAGTTGGAAATATTCAGATGATTCTAAAGGAGAATTGAAATTGATAATATCAGCAGAAGCTACAGATGATACAGCAGCTGGTGCAAATGTTACATTTAAAGGTGGATTTGCGGTTAATAATGTTACAACAGAGAGCTTCACAATTGATGCATCTTCATAACAGCCATAAAATACTTATATACAGAAAAATGATCAAACAATGTTTTTCTGAGCAGTTGAATCATACTCAAAATCTTTGCTTTCAGAGTGGATGAATTCATTATCGAACTGCTTGATAAGATGGATGTATTGATCCTTATAATTATCATCATCTTCAAGGAAGATGACATGATTAGCTAATGAAGGAACTTCTTTTGAATGAACTGGATTGACTTTTTTCTGTAGTCTATTAATTCCTGATGATTCTTTGTAAATCTTTTCATCTAATTCATCCTCTTTTTGTTGAATAAATTTTGCAAGAGTTTCAACTTTTTCAGTTTCCATTTTCAAATCTGTGAAATATTTTCCAACTTGTTGAGCTGAATCTTGTGAACTTAGATATAAGATCAAAATGTAATTATATTCAACATTAAATAATGTTACAGCATTTGATAATTGCTGTTTTGTAGTTTTCACTTGAACTAATTCATCTCTGAATAATCCAGTGAATGGGAAACTCTTAAGAACATCATTATTCTTGGATGGAACTAGTAATAATTTATCATGTCTTTGTGAACTACCTTCATCAACATCTTGGTGATCAAACTGTTTTTCCACTATTTCAAATTTGGCCAAATACAATGTATCCACTTTGAATGCTGGGAACAATTTGATCCCGTAGTCATTAAGATTGAACAATTGGAAGCCTAGCACTTGATGAGACATATTCTTAACCACTATTCTAACCCAAATACAACCACCAAATCTATAAACACCTCTTTGATACCCATCATCATCATCACCAGCGTATCCGTAACCATTCTTTTTTGCTTACCAAAACATTTGCTATTATTCAACCGCCGGGTAACGCATTCGATGATCAGTGGCCCTACCAGATTAAAAAAAATTTTTTGTAGAAAAAGAAAAATAAAAAGATTTTGTATAGGGAAAATTGATTTAATTCATAGTTGAACTCACTACTGAATTGTCATTTAATACGAGTAATCATGTCTGACGAAGTGAGTATATTGTGATTGGGGAGAGATATCTATGGGAGGACAAGTGAATACTAACAGATTTATCATAGATCATTTGGCAAGTCATTAACCAGCAGTTTTGTTCCTTTAAGCTTAAAACTACAAAAGAACAAAATTTCTGTAGAAATGAATTCAACGTCAGTGGGTTATGCTCAAGACAATCATGTCCTTTGGCTAACGCAAGATATGCCACTGTGAAAAACGTTGATGGGAAACTATATCTATATATGAAGACAGCTGAAAGAGCACATACTCCGGCTAAATTATGGGAAAGAATAAAATTATCCAAAAACTATACAAAGGCATTGGAACAAGTTGATAATCATTTGTTATATTGGAACAAGTTCTTGATTCATAAATGTAAACAAAGATTGACCAGATTGACCCAAGTTGCTATAACTGAACGTCGTTTGGCTCTTAGAGATGAGGAAAGACACTATGTTGGTGTTAAACATAAAGTTAAAAGAAAAGAAGAAAATAGAGAAAGAAAAGCTCTTGCTGCCGCCAAGATTGAAAAAGCTATTGAAAAAGAACTTTTGGATAGATTGAAAAGTGGTGCTTATGGTGATAAACCATTGAATGTTGATGAGAAAATCTGGAAGAAAGTTCTTGGTCATGTTGAAGATGAAGAAGGTGTCGAACAAGAAGAAGAGGAAGACTACGACAGTGAAATGGAAGAAGAAGATGACAGTGATGTCGGTGAAATTGAGTACGTTGAAGATGACGGTGATGAAGAATTGGTTGATGTCGAAGATTTAGAAAGATGGTTAGATGGTAGTGACAGTGAAGCTCAATACTCTGAAGATTCTGATTCTGACGATTCAAGTGACGAAGAAGCTGACAAGAAACGTAAAAAGAGACAACAGGCCAAAGAAGAGAAATCTAAAAGAAGACGTGCTAGAGTTGAAGTCGAATACGAAGAAGAACCAGCTCAAGCAAATGCCTTGGCTGCATAATCACATACAACACAGTATTAGAATTACACTACTATATTATTTAAATTTGCATGCATCTTGTTTTTCCAGTTGGTTTTTATTCATAAAAGTTTGTATATTAGAATTTTAATTGATTTAGACATAAATTTGTTGTAGAATAGCCAATTTTTTTTAGTTATAACAACACATGCCCACCATATCAATCAATCACCTGATATCCAACTCCAATTCCCATTGATATGCCAAAATTGAACTAATTTGGTCATTTTTGGGCTGAGCTTTATTATATTCTCAAAAACATTTTCGGTACGGCCAGTCGAATATTTTTAGTTAGGTGTTCAAGGAAAAATGTAACCAAAACATTTCTACGTAAAGACAACGTTTCAATACAAATACGTCAAAATTTGGTTGTTCACAACGCGTGTTTACAATCTTGATTGATTGAATTGCATTTGCTGGTGTCATTTGTACATATAATAATTAGCCAGGGATGTCGCTGATTCCAACAGATGACCCTTTTGGCGATAAAAGCCAACAACATAATCAAAGAAGAGGACAACAACAGGATAATACATTATTTGATATTGATCTTTTATCCACATCACCAGTGGCTCAGAGGTCTGCTGGATTTGATGATTCAGATCTATTAGGTGATTCCATAAATACAGAAAGCGCATACTCACATATAAAAGATGATCAATTTAATAATTTGAGGAATGGGATAGTACCCCAAGAGACAATGAACTTGGATGATCCATTCAATGATCAGTTTATCGAGCAAGATATGGATGATAGTAATGACCCTTTCAGAGATCCTGGTTCTTCTTCAAATAATAGAGGAACAGGTTTGTTTTCAAACGTTAAACAAAAATTAGGATTAGGCAATGAGTATCAAGATGTTGGTATCCCATTAACAGATTATCCAAGTCATGATGATCCATTCAGAGACCCAGCCAGTAATCAAAGAGATGAAAGAGCAGCTCCAGAAAGAGATTTGAATGAGGATGAAAGAAACATGTTTGATATTCGTCGTATTTATGACAAGTTACGTGGACGTAAACGTCAACTAGATGTGAATAAAGGTCCAAGAATAATTCATTTGAACGATAAGACATCAAACCAAGCATTTGGATATGGTGATAATCATGTCTCCACTACAAAATATAATTTCGCTACATTTCTTCCAAAATTTTTATTTCAAGAATTTTCAAAGTATGCCAATTTATTCTTCTTATTCACATCAGTCATTCAACAAGTTCCAAATGTTTCACCAACTAATAGATACACCACAATCGGGACTTTACTTGTTGTCTTATTAGTTTCAGCATTGAAAGAAGTACTGGAAGATCTCAAGAGAGCAAATTCTGATAAAGAATTAAATTCCTCTAAAGTTGAGGTTCTTTCTCCAGATCATGGTGAATTCATAACTAAAAAATGGATTAATGTTGCAGTAGGTGATATAGTTAGTGTGAAATCAGAAGAAGCTATACCGGCTGATTTGGTTTTACTAACGTCATCTGAACCTGAAGGTTTATGTTATATTGAAACTGCAAATTTAGATGGTGAAACCAACTTGAAAATTAAACAAGCAAGACCAGAAACATGCCATTTAGTTTCTCCAACTGATTTGATTGCAATGAGAGGGAAAATCTTTTCAGAACAACCAAATTCAAGTCTTTACACTTATGAAGGTAATTTAAACCTTTATAATAAAGAATATCCATTATCCCCTGAACAATTGATTCTAAGAGGTGCTACATTAAGAAATACAGGTTGGATCCATGGTATTGTCATCTTCACAGGTCATGAAACAAAATTAATGCGTAATGCCACTGCTACTCCAATCAAGAGAACTGCAGTGGAAAGAATTATTAATTTACAAATTATTGCCTTGTTTGGGATGTTGATTGTTCTGTCTCTAATATCTTCTATTGGTAATGTTGTTATGATCACTGCTGACGCTAAACATTTGAAATATCTATATTTGGAAGGTCATAGTAAAGCTGGATTATTTTTTAAAGATTTATTGACCTATTGGATTTTGTTTTCTAATTTAGTGCCAATCTCATTGTTCGTCACGGTTGAAGTCATTAAATATTATCAAGCCTACATGATTGCATCTGATCTAGATATGTATCACCCTGATACTGATACGCCTACTGTTGTGAGAACTTCAAGTTTAGTTGAAGAATTAGGTCAGATTGAGTATATTTTCAGTGATAAGACTGGTACTTTAACAAGAAATATTATGGAGTTCAAATCATGTTCTATTGCAGGACGTTGCTATATGGATGAAATACCCGAAGATAAACATGCAAAGATTATTGATGGTGTTGAAGTTGGATTCCATAATTTTAAAAAATTACAAGAAGATTTAGCCACTGGTGAAGATGCTCATATTATTGATGAATTTTTGACCTTATTAGCTACTTGTCACACTGTTATTCCAGAAACACAATCCGATGGCTCTATTAAATATCAAGCTGCTTCACCAGATGAAGGTGCTTTGGTTCAAGGTGGTGCCGATTTAGGCTACAAATTCACTGTTCGTAGACCAAAATCTGTTGGTGTGGAACATAATGGACAATTCAAAGAATACGAGCTATTACAAGTTTGTGAATTTAACTCCACTAGAAAGAGAATGTCTGCGATCTTTAGATTCCCAGATGGTTCAATTAAATTATTTTGTAAAGGTGCAGATACTGTTATTTTTGAGAGATTACATGAAAATAACCCTCATGTTACAGCAACCACTCGTCAAATGGAAGATTATGCTGCTGAGGGTCTAAGAACTCTTTGTATTGCCTCAAGAACAATTCCAAATGATGAATATGAAAACTGGGCTAAAATTTATGAAGCTGCTGCTACAGATCTAAATGATAGAGCACAAAAATTGGATGCTGCTGCGGAATTAATTGAAAAAGAATTATTCTTATTAGGTGCAACTGCTATTGAAGATAAATTACAAGATGGTGTTCCTGAGACTATTCATACTTTACAAGACGCTGGTATTAAAATTTGGGTTTTGACTGGTGATCGCCAAGAAACTGCCATTAATATCGGTATGAGTTGTAAATTGTTAAGTGAAGATATGAATTTGTTGGTTGTTAATGAAGAAACTGTCGAAGCTACTAAAGATAATCTTTTGTCGAAATTAAGAGCTATTAGAGAATACAAGATTTCCCAAAATGAAATTGATTCATTGGCTTTGGTAATTGATGGTAAATCACTTGGTTATGCATTGGATGAATGTGATGATCTTTTATTAGAATTAGCCTGTCTGTGTAAAGCAGTTATTTGTTGCAGAGTTTCACCATTACAAAAAGCTCTTGTTGTCAAGATGGTTAAAAAGAAGAAGAAGGCTATCTTACTGGCCATTGGTGATGGTGCAAATGATGTTAGTATGATTCAAGCAGCTCATGTTGGTGTTGGTATTAGTGGTATGGAAGGTATGCAAGCAGCTAGAAGTGCAGATTTTGCAATTGGTCAGTTCAAATATTTGAAAAAGTTATTATTAGTTCATGGTGCATGGAGTTACCAGAGAATTAGTCAAGCTATTTTGTATTCTTTTTACAAAAATATTGCTCTTTATATGACCCAGTTTTGGTTTGTGTTTATGAATTGTTTCTCTGGTCAATCAATCATGGAATCTTGGACATTAACTTTCTACAATGTTTTCTTCACTGTTATGCCACCTTTCGTTATTGGTGTTTTTGATCAATTTGTCTCTGCAAGATTATTGGACCAATATCCTCAACTATATCAATTGGGACAAAAGGGAACTTTTTTCAATGTTACAATTTTCTGGGGTTGGGTTGTCAATGGATTTTTCCATTCCGCTGTCATCTTTGTTGGTTCAATTCTTTTCTATAGATTTGACAATGCTCTACACGGTGGTGAAACAGCTGATCATTGGACATGGGGTACTGCTGTCTTCACATCTTCTGTGCTGACAGTTTTGGGTAAAGCTGCACTAATTACTAACTCATGGACAAAATTTACTTTGATTGCAATTCCTGGATCATTCCTTCTATGGCTTGTTTTCTTCCCAATTTATGCTACAGTTGCACCATTAGTTAATGTTTCGAAGGAATATAGAGGTGTGTTGGCACATTTATATCCAAGTGCTACATTTTGGGCAATGATATTTGTCTTACCTGTTTTGTGTCTCTTGAGAGATTTTGCTTGGAAGTATTATAAAAGAATGTACTACCCAGAAAGTTATCACTATGTTCAAGAGATTCAGAAATACAATACCGCAAACTATAGACCAAGAATTGAGCAATTCCAAAAGGCAATCAGAAAAGTTAGACAAGTTTCAAGAATGAGAAAACAAAGAGGGTTTGCATTTTCACAAGATGAAGGTGGACAAGAGAAATTGATCAGAATGTATGATACCACAAAAGCAAGAGGACAATTTGGGGAGATGAGAGAAGCTGAACAGTTTTAAAAAAGGAAAATTTGTATAACGTCTACATAAAGCAATAAAGTCATTAGTACATAAGTTTATTCTTTGCATGTAACCACTTAGAAAGTAATATTTTTCACATCAATTGTTTGATGAACAAATGGTCTTGAACCACCACCACCTAAGTAATCACCAACAACTTGACCATGACCTCTAATTTGATATTGATAAATTACCAATCCTTCAAGGCCTACAGGACCTCTAGCATGGATCTTGTTAGTTGAGATACCAACTTCAGTACCGAATCCGTATCTGAATCCGTCTGCGAATCTGGTTGAAGCGTTCCAGTATACACCTGCTGAATCAATAGCTTTCAAGAATTTTTCAGCAGTCTCTTTGTTTTCTGTAATAATGGATTCTGTATGTTTTGATGAATGTGTATTGATGTGAGTGATTGCATCTTCAACAGAATCAGCAAATTTGACAGCAATATCTAATGATAGGAATTCTTTATCAAAATCGCCTTCAACAACAGCAACGGTTTTGGTATCAGGTAAAGCTGCAGCGACATCTTCAGTAGTGTGTAAAGTAACACCACCTTCAACTAAACGATTCACTATTTGAGAAACTTTGTCTTTTAAATCTTTATGTATAAGTAGTGTTTCAACAGCATTACAACCTGCTGGGTAGTTTGTTTTAGCATCAAATACAATCTTAGATGCCATTTCCAAATCAGCATCTTTATCCACATAAATTGAACAGATACCATCAGCATGACCCAAGACTGGGATTTTTGTATTACTTTTAATGTTACGAACTAATTCGTTTGAGCCTCTTGGAATGACCAAATCAATATATTTGTCTTGATCCAACAAAGCAGCAACATCTTCTCTTGAGGCAATCAATTGGATGGCATCTTTTGGAACAGCAGTCTTACTTAAAGCATCATTGACAACTTGAGCCATGGCAGTGAAGGTGTGTAGTGATTCCTTACCACCTTTCAAGATAGCTGTGTTTCCTGATTTTATGGCAAGTGCAGTGATGTTAGCAATGACTTCTGGTCTTGATTCAAAGATGATCAAAAGAACACCGACTGGAGCAGTTAATCTGTATAGATCTAAACCTTCATCAAGTTTAGTGGCTAATGTAATTTTTCCAACTGGATCTTCCAAGTTAGCAACATCCAAAACACCTTGAAGCATGACATCGAACTTATCACCTTTACTTAGATCTAAACGTTTGATCAAAGATGATGACAAATTTTGAGCTTCAGCAGCTTCCATATCTTTTACATTAGCTTCCAAAATAGTTGATTTAGCATCTTTCAAAGCATCATGAACAGCTTGTAAAGCAGAACTTCTTTCTTCGTTGGACAAAGTCTTCAAGACAGTGGAGGCTACACGAGCCTGTTTAGCAATACTCTCAGCCATATATGCTTTGCCTTGGGTTTTCAAATAGATTTAAAGCTTCAAAATCTTTTAGTCATTGGGCATCTCAAGTAAATTTTCAAGAAAACCGTTTCTACATAGAAAATTACATAAGCGATTTGTAAACTATATAGACTTTATCAAGGCTAAAATTGCAAAAATCCCAGAGCTTTAAAGGGTCTTTCGGGAAACATGAGATTCGCATTGGCTTTGATTATTGGTTTGACAAAATATGTACTAGTTTTTGAAGGAACTGAAAGGTTTCTGGGACGATGAGCTAATTAATGGCATAAAAATAATGGATTGTGATTTCACACTCTTTGCAGTACAAACAATAAACAATAATAAATGCATTAATATACAGTCACACAGTAGCAGTTTCTCAGTACTCTTCTTCATTTTCGTGGAAAAACATCCCAAACACAATGATCGATGTATAAACAATAAGACCACCAGTCATACTCATCACAGTAGCTGGTAACACCACTAATCTAACATGATAAAACACTATAGGCAATGCTAATCCACTGAGAACTAATGTACCAGTTAAGAATTTTGCCAAATCATTTGTTGCGCTAAAATAGAGAAACGTTAGTAAAAGAACACCAAGATGGAGATGATGTGTTGTTTGTTATAACTCACCTTGTAGAATCACTCATGAAATCATCAAACTCTGTACGATTAAAGATCGCATTTGGAATTGGAGCAGCAAGGAAAATACCCACTGTATAGTGAGTTAGTTTTTAGAGAAAATCATCAAATAGCTGAATCACTACTTACCAACGTATAAGGGGTACCAGTTATTCCATAGAGCACAACTCAATATGATCAATAGGAAACCAGCCGCAAGGAATCCGGAAAGAGATATTATTTTGGTCAATGGTGCAACTTGCATGATTATGATGAATTGAAATGAGTCGTAGATATGTTGTCTATTGAGACTAATCCTAGCGTATTCTCTTCAGAAACCTTTTTGATCTTTTTCAATCAGTTACAATCATTTTCGGTTCGGACAGTTTCTACAATTACCAATTTTATTTTAATATGTCGAAAAAACATTTGAGATTTTACCTATATACAAATCCTTGGAGCTTCTGAATGGGGGTCTCGTTATAATTAGCCTCTGTCTTTCATGAACCTATGTACAAATCATTAAGAGGATCATTATGCAAAGATTGTCCCAATCAAAAAATACTCCAACTCATTAGGAGACGTTAAAAGCGTAGAAAAAAAAGATTAAATAAAAAATGAATGGAAACCAAAAACTAAAATCAAATGAATTTAGTTATCTATTTTTTTTCATCTTCTGGTTTTGATTCACCTTCAGCACTTTGGTTTTTGTAAAGATCTTCAAAGACCTTCATGGAACTTTGTCTCAATTCATCAGTCTTGGTCTTTAATTCTTCAGCATCAACTTCTTCACCAGCTTGAGCTCTAGCAATCAATTCTCTCAATGAGGTGATTTGCTTAGTAACTTCATCAGCCTTGGCTTGATCAATCTTACCTTCAAATTCTTTTAATGATTTTTCGGTATCAGTAACGGCTTGATCAGCTCTGTTGGCATTTTCAACAGCTTCTCTTCTAGCTTTATCTTGTTCAGCGAATTTTTCAGCATCGTTAACCATCTTTTCAATTTCAGCATCTGACAAACCTGAAGAACCAGCAACAGTGATGGAAGCATCCTTGTTGGAAGCTTTATCTCTAGCAGAGACGTTGATGATACCATCGGCATCAATATCGAAGGAAACTTCAATTTGTGGAACACCCTTTGGAGCTGGTGGGATACCAGATAAGGTAAAGTTACCAATCAATTTGTTGTCACGAACCAATTCACGTTCACCTTGGAAAACTCTGATTTCAACAGAAGTTTGACCTTCAGCAGCAGTAGAGAAGATTTGTGATTTTTTGGTTGGGATAGTTGTGTTTCTTGGAATTAATCTAGTGAAAACACCACCTAAAGTTTCAATACCTAAAGATAATGGAGTAACATCTAATAATAAGACATCGGTAACTTCACCAGCCAAGACAGCACCTTGGATAGCAGCACCAATGGCAACAGCTTCATCTGGGTTGACAGCCTTTGATGGTTCTTTGTTGAATAATGATTTAACAGTTTCAACAACCTTTGGCATACGAGACATACCACCAACTAAGATAACTTCACCAACATCTGAGGTTGATAAGCTAGCATCTTTCAAAGCTTTCTTAACTGGGTCAATAGTTCTCTTGATTAATGGTTCAACTAAAGCTTCAAATTGAGATCTTGAAATCTTCAAGTTGATATGTTTTGGACCTGAAGCATCAGCAGTAATGAAAGGTAAGTTAACTTCAGTAGAAACGGTTGATGATAATTCAATCTTGGCTTTTTCAGAAGCTTCTCTGATTCTTTGAATAGCCATACGGTCATTACCTAAATCAATACCGTTTTCTTTCTTGAATTGTTCAACAATGTGACGGACAAGGACAATATCGAAATCTTCACCACCCAAGTGAGTATCACCATTAGTGGATTTAACTTCAAAGACACCGTTATCAATATCTAAGATGGAGATATCGAAAGTACCACCACCTAAATCGAAAACAGCAACAACTTTAGCATCAGCTTTTTCTAAACCATAAGCTAAGGCAGCAGCAGTTGGTTCGTTAACAACACGTAAAACGTTTAAACCGACAATTTGACCGGCATCTTTAGTAGCTTGTCTTTGAGAATCGTTGAAGTAAGCTGGAACAGTAACAACAGCGTTTTTGATTGATTTACCCAAGTAAGCTTCAGCAGTTTCTTTCATCTTGTTTAAAACGAAACCACCAATTTGAGCTGGTGAATAAGTTTGACCTCTAGCTTCTAACCAAGCATCACCGTTACTGTGTTTAACGATTTTGTATGGAACTTGTTTAATATCTCTTTGAACTTCAGCATCTTCGAAACGACGACCAATTAAACGTTTGGTGGCGAACAAAGTGTTTTCTGGGTTAACAACAGCTTGACGTTTGGCTGGGATACCAACTAAACGTTCACCTTCTTTGGTGAAGGCAACGACTGATGGAGTAGTTCTAGCACCTTCGGCATTTTCAATGATTTTTGGAACTTTACCTTCCATCAATGCGACAGCAGAGTTAGTAGTACCTAAATCGATACCAATAACTTGACCTTGAACTTTACCATTTGAGTTGAAACGGGATAAGGTTGGTAAACGACGAGTAGTCTGTTAATTAGTTAGTATGTTTTGCCACTAAATCTTGGACCCATAGTTGACTCAATGTTTTGTTGAAATTTTTCAGCAAAGAACGATGACCATGATCTCTCTCAACATTCAATCAAACTATTCAACGGTCCTCTTCTCAATCCTCACTCACGTTACGTAAAGAATTACGCATAAAACTGTTGGCAAGCATTTTGTATAATGGTTGTTCTATGAGTATATGCTCTTGATCTATTCAATCACACTGGACAAGAAACCAAAGGGTATATATAGTGCTGGCAAATGTGGGAGTAGAATTGTTTCGAAGGTTTTTTTTTTCGACAGCTGAAAAAAAAAATAGCGAATTTTACCCGGCTTGATTTTTTTTTCGGAGGCGTTTGGAAAATTTTGTTTTGACGGAGTTTTGGCGGCCGGGTGACTCTTTTTTGGATTTGTGGTCATGTGACTGATCATGTGACTGGAATTTTTTGTTAGTAGAAATTTCGTATATAGGAATAACTGAATATAAAAGATGGAGTTATTTGGAGATTAGATAGTCAAAGTAATGGCTTCAAAAGCTATCCCTGTTATAGACTTATCACTATTGAACAGTCAGAAGGAAGAGTTGATCGCTGATCTGAAACATGCTTTGCTGAATCATGGTGTATTACATATATCAAACTATGATGATCTACTAGATCAGAACGTTATTGATCTTGCTTTGGAACAATCAGCTAGAGGCTTTAAAGTTAGTCAACAAGCAAAGGATTCAATTCACATAACTAAATCAAAACATTTCCTTGGATATGACTCGGAGATCAATTCAAAGGGACACATGGTCAGAGAGACAATCAACTTCTGTTCTAGTGGATCATCCCCAACCTCCAAAGATCAAATCTACTACAATATTGTTGGTCCAAATCAGTATCCTGATGAAGCCTCTGGGCTCAAAAAGGCAATTGACCAGTTCTGTGAGTCATTAGACAAGCTATCCCTCATAATAATACGGCTCATATTTGAATCATTGTCAATAGATCAGAAATTTGTGTCAAGCTATATTGATCTTAATACAAAAAATGAGGCTGTTCATTCAGACGTGCAAATAAGTCACTATACAGGGGAAAAATCCAAAGATTTGACACACATAGCTCATGAGAATGTGGATTTCATCAAGTTCCTAATCCAGCCTTCAACTCTACAAGTTCAAGATATCTATGGAAACTGGATAGATGTTCCACCAAAGCCAAATTCTATTTTACTAGGAGTAGGACAGCTTTTGGAATATTTAACTGGCGGGGTATGCGTTTCAAGAAATTATAGAGTCACAGATAAGTCTGATTCTACAGGCCTGAGTTATTCACCAATATTGAATCTTGATTCTAAGTTAACGTCTTTCAATCTGACAGAAGAATTACAAACCGAAAAAGATCAGAGAGACAGTGTAGCTATCAAAGATGCCCTGAATAAATCTAGTCTGAAAGAAGGTGATATTGTGGGTGAAAAGATCTTTGAAATCAAAATAAGGCATAACAGGAAGGTTGCAGAAATTTGGTATCCCGAAATTTTGACAAAACTGGATCATCACCAAAACTCTTCCAAACTGGATCATGTGAAAAAACAACACAATCTTGAATCGAAGTTAAACAGGTTAGTCAAGATATTTTTTGCTCTTGATAAAACTATACCACTAGTTATCAAAAATAGAACTTCAAATGCAAAACTTTCTGAAACTATACCTCAAGTGAAGAGCTTCACCGGGTTTAACATCGGTGAGACAGATTTATTACAAGTTGCCTATATATGGCCGGATGCTATACCACTACTCCTAAATGAATACGATGAGATCTTGATAAACACAGATGAGGCCAAAGATGCTTTCAATTTCAAGAATCTTTTGACAAGAGCTGGTACATTCGAATCAAAAACTCAAGTATGGCTTCGTAATAACAAAGATCAATATGATGTTCCAGTTTTACCAAGATCACAAATTAAAGCTCCACTGGATGGTCCAACTACTAAAAGAGTTAAGAAAGATATAATCCAAAACTCAAAGGAAAAATTCATCCCCAAGACTATATCAGTTGAAACCAAAACTGCCAAAACAGGAATGTCAATGCTTGAGAGAATACGATTGAAAGAACGTCAGAAATTGGAGACACAAAAGACACCAGAACAAAAATACGAACATTTCCTTGATGGGAAATCAAAGGCAGTTTTGGAAATATTGATATCAGTAAGACCAGAAACACCATATCCTCTTGATAAACTAGGTGATTTGATTAAAAACAGTTTGACAAAAAACCCAGTAAGTGAGAAAGAAGCTATAGATGTTGCATTACATTTGACAAAAAAATTTCCTGAATATTTTACATTAGTAAAGACAAAAGATTCAGAAATTTTAAAATGGAAGGAATTAGATAGACAAGAGTTACTTAGTAGACTCAAATAATACAAAAGTATATATAGTGTACATTAATAAAATTGTATACAAATGTTCTTTAATCAAACATTTTAATGCATCGACTGTCAAAGGAATGACTACTCTATAGACAAAATTTTAACCACTCTATATCCTCACAATCATATATCTCTAACGTTGTGCAATATCAGCAGCTTTGGAATCCATAAAGAAATGTTTCAAAAACAATTCAATGGCCCATGAAACACCAAGATCCAAAACAATGGTGACTGTTAATTTGGTCTTAAAGTCAAGATCCATTGGAACGAATTTCATAGCTTCATTTAATTCTGGTAAGAACTCGGTAGAACCAGCTAAAGCCAAACCAGCAACACCTAACAATCCATAGTACATACCTTTGTTATCTTTGATACTTTCTCTGAATGGTAAGCCTTGGTAATTGACTGCAAAAGTAGAAACTTGTTGAGCTAATTGTAATAAAAAGATACCAGTATTTAATAATGATGGTGCAAATTCTTTTTCTAAATCAGGTTTTGGTTCTCTTGGTTCTAATTTATAAATTTCACCAGTGATATAGATCAAAGTGGCAATATGAACAGCAAATTGACCCAAGATGGAACCCATGATATAAATGTTGAAAATACCTGGCTGTGGTCTTTCCTTGGATAATTTTTGAACTGGTCTACCTCTTGAAATACTCAAAAAACAAACAGAAATTAACAACCCAGAAACAGTAGCTTGACCATCACCAAACTTGACACCAGCAAGATAAATAACAGATAAAGAATAAGCACTAATCAAACAGTTTAATGCCAAGATCTTGTACATTTGAATAGTGGAGACAAGTGCACAACGACCTTGACGAATAATGTTGGTAACAGTAGAGACGTTAGCTAATTTAGATGTAAATGGGGCAGCAACAGAAGCATCACCTAATTTCAAAGTTGGAGCTTCATTTTCTTCTTCCAATTGGTTTAATGAACCTAAAAGTTTATCAGCCAATTCAGATTGAGCTTTGTTAGGAGCAGTACCATTAGTGGTTGGTTTAACAACAGCACTCTTTGCAGCTAATTCTCTCATTTCATCAGTAACTGTAATACCTTGTTTTTCAATAGCTTTCAAATAGTTAGGATTACTTGGACCTGGTGGATACAAGTGAGCAATTGGTAATGGAACTTGAGGAGCTGGTTTACCCCATCTTTCCATAATATCACATTGTTTAGTGTAAACTTTTTGTAAGGAGTCAATTTTTCTAGCTTCAGCAATTTTCTTCATACCTTCTTCAGTACCATTCAATAAGGCAACACCGACATGTGCTTGTTTCAAAGCACCAACGTCATTAGTACCATCACCACACATTAAAGTGTTGTAACCTAAATGTTTCAAAGTGTTCAAGATAAATTCCTTTTGAGATGGAGAAACACGTGAGTAAACCCATGTATGTCTAATCAATGTATGTAATTGTTCATGTTCCAATAATTTAGCCAAAGCGTAACCGGTGATCGCAATATCATGAGTTTTGAATAAAGATTCATCGATTTTATCAGAGCTTGAGAATGGGATCAATTTAGATTCATCAACACTTCTCCAGATCAATTCATGTTCACCATGGTGTTCTTCTGGAGCATCTAAAATTAAAACATCTCTTTCAACAATCTTAACTTCTTTAGCAACATGGACAGCAGTAAGTGGGTTATCACCAGTAATCATAATAGAACGGTGACTTGACTCGTTCAACATTTCAATAGTTTCAATAGCATCAGGTTTCAATGGACAGTGGAACACAATAAACCCAGCAAAAGTTAAACCAGTTTCAACATTTTCACGATCAAGTTTAGTAACTTTAGCAGATGTAATATTTTCTTCTAAATGTTTATAAGCTAAAGCTAAAACACGAGAACCTGAACGAGTAAATGACTTGTAAATTTCTTCATAGTTTTCTGGAACTTTAGCTAATCTTTCACGAATAGTTTCTGGAGCACCTTTGGTGGAAACAAGAGTGTTTGAACCATAAGTAGAGATGGAGGAGGAACGTTTAAGAGCAGAGGAGAATTGGAAACGACGCAAGATTTTGATTTTTTCAGTCTTGGCTTTGACACCTTCTCTAAAGACGACATCTTTTTCACCGATGTTCCAACCGACAGCTTCTAAAGTGGCTTTTTCCATTGGATCACCAACAACTTCACCATCATCTAATTTAACCAAAGCATGTGCTGAACCCAAAACATAATTTGTAATTTCTGGAACTTCATTTGGCTTGGACAAGTGACGAATTGAGTCACCAAATCCAGCCAAACCTTCAAAGACCAAGTCTTCACCGGTAAGGGTACCAGTTTTATCAAAACAACAGACATCAATTCTACCAGCTAATGGAATACGGAATGGTTCAGTACAGTAAATGAAGAATTTACTTAATGAGGCCAATGAAGTGTTAACAGCCATGGTCAATTCCATTGGTAATTCAGGAGGAACAACAGAAGTGATAATCAAAATACAATCCAAGATTAACTTATTTTGGATTCTACCCATCTTTGTACCTTCGACCCAAACGTACCAAGAAGCAGCAATGGCAAAGATCAACAAGAATAAAATAAAGAACAATGATTCATAATTACCAACAGAGATTCTTTCAGCTGAAAAGATCATAACACGGACAAGAGACCCTTGAGAAGTTTCGAACCCAGTTTTAGAAACAACAGCTAAAGCACCTCCATCTGGAGCTAAAGGAACAATTGGATCGGTTGGAGCAGCAACTTGAAGGGCTTTAGTACCTCCATGTAAGACAGAGTTCTTATCAACACCATCTAATTGTAAGTTTTCATGACCTGGACGTAATTTGATTGATTCTTTCAACAATGGAGTGGATTCACCAGAAAGCATGGCTTCGTTAACAATAGCTGAACCATCAGTTAAAATTAAATCACATGGCATAGCAGAATCATCACCAGTTCTAGTGACAGAGACAAGGTCACCTGGTAATAAATCAACAGTGGAAATTTCAGACCATTTTTTGTTTCTGTAGGCATAAATTTGGAAAGGTTTAACACCCATGGTTCTGAATTCACCCATAGTGGTACGACGTTGGAAAACTGTGGTGCATTCAAAACTGACCAGCATGAATAATGTAAAGAGAGAATAATACCAAAATTCATCTAATAACCATAAACCAACACAAAAGACTTGGAAAACAAAGAATGGAGCAGTAGCATGTTCTTTGAATAATTCCCAAAAAGTTGGAATAGGAATATCAAATGTATTTTTACCATAGAGACGTTCAGATTTAGAGACATCACCAGAAATACCTGTTGAATTTTGAAATTCAGATAATTTTGGTTCTTGATCAACAATGAATTTTGGAGGAGTGAATGCCTTATCTTCTTCATGATAAATAAAACGTCTTTTTTGGAAAGAGAATGAGGTTTGGATTTCATCTGGATACTTATCACGATTGATCTCAGTGATAGCCCCGAGACCATTATTTGGAGCAGCAACGATTAAGATATGAGTAGCTTCTTCCAAACTATCGGTTTTGGAGTAATTGAACAAAGCATCAACGTTGATGTTCCAGTTTGGCATCAATAGTAAAAGAGCTTGTAAAGAGATAATTGAACCCAAGTAGACAAAAGTCCATTCGGACCCTTTAATATACTCATCATAGTTGTTGAAATATAAATGACCAAACCAAGGGTAGAGCACCAAGAAAGGAAAGACGTAAGGGCGTTGGGTAAGGACCTTTGGTCTGAGAAGCTGTGAGGACTTCACAGCCGGATTATCAACCAATTGTGTACCCATTTTGTCAACAAATCGATTAAAATGTACAGAGAGGTTATCGATTGTTATCGTGGCGACGTTTTTTTTTTTCAATGTTTTCGCTGTTCAATTTCTCAGTATTCGCGAAAACGTATTGTGATCTAAATGAGTACAATATCTACAATTTAATTTAATGACGAATTGAACACATGAATTTAATTAAATAAGGGTATCTATGTTATGCTGATTGTTCCGGGTATGCTAGTTCTTTCTTGACTAGCTGCAGTCTTTCCATTGTCTTCCACTTCTCTTTATCGTACTCTCCAATGACTTCTGACGGGAAGACACTCTTGTGGGAATTATCTGACCAGTTTGATTCTGGAGTGGTGTTTGACTTCTCTGCTAGGATCTTGTCAAAATGCTTGTTCTTTGTTGGAGTGGTGACAATAGCTACTGATCCACGACGTTTTTTACTTGGAGAGCTTTGGAGTTCGTGCACATATGACAGGTTTGGTAGCTCATCATCGGTGTCTTTAAACACTATGCTTGATAATGAAAGATTCTTCATTCTCATTTTCTTTGGTGAATTGATGATTGATTTCCTTCTTGGAGAGGATGGCATGGACATACTGAAGTTCTTAAAGCTGAGTGATGCAGCTGAATTGTTTCTTCCATGACTCTTGAAGATGGATTTGTGAGGTGAATGGCTTTTACTTTTGCTCAATGGTGTTGTTACTTTTTCAAGCTGTAAAGTTGACATTGATTGGTCCATTACGTCTCTAATGAATTCATTAGATCCTTTTTCTTGAGCATTTTCCACCATTTTTAATGCTTCTTCAGTTGATTGATTAGAGACATTTGATTCACTATCTTCATCGATCTCCTTGACACCATCGTCACTTATTGAAAATCTTTCTTCATCACCATCTGTTTCTTGTTCTCCAAAATGTGCAGATTTCATTAAACGTTTTGATGGTTCTAGTGGTCCTCTGAGTTGTTGAAATTGGAAATTTTCATATCCTTGTTCAAAATCAGTCGGCGTGATGGTTTTCATTCCATTACTTTGCTCAGTATGAGGTCCAGGGAAGAAATTTTGGAAAGTTGCAGCACGGGGAATTGATTGAGGAATATTTTCCTTCACTGTGGTTTGAATTAAGTTTGATTGACTCATTGAAGTTTTGATCTTCAAAGCAGGTTGAAGTTCTTGCTCTTTTGATTGAGGTTTCAAATGAGGAGGTAATAGAGCACTAGGTATTCTTTTCAAAGCATCTCTTTCTAAACTCAAGTTCTTTGCTGTGAGAATGTCTTTGGAACTTGATTCGGTAGGTGTTGTTGTGTAAATGCTTGGTTGATGAGACTGTGCTATGGATATATTTGTTGAGGAACTTGACTGATTAATTATTGACAGTTTTTTGATAGAATAGAAAGGAGCTGCGCTAAGTGTATTAGGAGCATGGTTTTCTGAGATTGAACTTGAGCTTGCCTTTGAGCTGAAGCGACTCTTTGTGGATTGGAAAAGTGATTGTTGTTCTTGTGTCTTGAAACTTTCCTGGTTTCCAGATGTCTTTCGACTCTCCACCAATGTTGCAGCTGAAGCTTTCAGACATACAGCCTTTTCTTTGGCATTTTCAATATCAGTATTATATTGGCTATTGGTGCCAATACTGAGTATTTCCTGAAGAGAGTGGAAATGAGTGCTTAATGAAAGTCCATGCAAAAACTGAGATGAAATGAGAAGTGCAAGTAATGAAACTAATAGCTTTGAGCTGATAGATTTTGGTACCTCTATGGTGATGAGGTTGTTGATGAAATAGAGACCTGCTCCTAATGACAATAAAGATGATATAGTCCCCAGGGATACCAGCTCCCATATAGATGATTTCAAGTATAGAAATAAAAACGGTACTGATAATACTGATATGAGTTCACCTGTGATGATTGATATTAAACTTGCTCGGCTCAAATGATGACCATGATTTTTTAATATGATTATGGCTAAGATACCAGTTGCAACAGAAACAGTGATTGATCCCAGATGAATCAAACATGATAAGCGACCGATTGGTCGTCTATTCATATTCTCAATTGGTGAATATAGCAGGAACTAATGAAGTTGAAGGGAAAGATTCTTATGGCGAGCAATGTTTTTGTTGTTGTATGAATAAAATTTCAGTTTGAGTTTAGCAAAAAAAAACAGTAAATAAATAGAAGTAAATATTGGAAATCAAAACAAACAATTCAAAAGGGAACGACTGTAGTTAGTATTGTTCTTGATTTCCAGCACTTGAGCAGCTTTCCTTTAAGCTAGAGAACAGGCGAGATCTAAAGCTCCGTAGTCCTTCGACACCAATACAATGGGATCCCGAGATCTGTTTTGGTTTTTCTTTCTCTCTGCAAAAATTCAGGTCCATGTTGATCTTTTCATTGTTTATCTTTCTCCAGAAACGGAATGTTCCGAGGGCTCCTCGGATTTAGATCTGATAGAATTAATCAGTAGACACAATTGTGAGACTTTTATACATTTAACAATAGAGCTCATCGATACTTGCTACTGAGGTGGTCTTCATACTGATGATATAGTATAAGTGCTGATTAGGAAATAGGTTGAGCGATGACCACCACGCCCCATGATCATTCGGGCTCACATTCGAACTTGAAGATGTTGTTTGAAAGATTTCGATCACCATCTAGGGCAAGCAGCTCGAGAAGCTCAAGTGTAGGACATGATGAGAAATCACCTCCGGTATCTAGAACCAGTTCTTTTGCCTCTCTTGGTTCAACTTCCAAATATGGTAAAATGGTGATGACTTTGGGCTCTGGTATCTCTTCGAGAGTTGATTTATATTATAAGAAGAACAATCATGAATATTATGCAATCAAGAGTTTCCGTGGAAGGGAAAGCTATGAGACAAGAGATGAATATAAAGCCAAGTGTTATCATGAATATGAGATTACTAGGAGCCTGGCTCATGAAAACATTGCAAAAACATATAACTTCATATCAGGACTTTCAAACCATCAGCTCATAATGGAGTTCACACCATACCCATTGGTAAAAGTTATACAGACTGCAAAGCCCTATGAAGACGAAGTGCTTTGCTTCTTCAGGCAGATTTGTGAAGGTATAAAAAACTTACATTTGAATGGGATAGCCCATAGAGATCTGAAGTTGGAGAATATGCAACTTGATGAACATGCGACAGTCAAGATTATTGATTTCGGAACTGCATGTTATTTTGGGAAAGATAAGAAACTGGCGTGTGGTATCGTGGGTACAGAAGCCTTAATTTCGCCGGAAGCTCTTTCTAATCTTGAATATGACGCACAGGCTAACGATATATGGGGGTTAGGTTTAGTTCTCTATTGTATGTTGAATTCAGATTTCCCCTGGAGGATTGCGAGAGAATCCGATGAAGGATACAGAGCTTTTATTAAAGATTCTGAGAGTATAAAGGATAAGTATCCTCACCAGATATGGCATTCAATAAGTAATATTCTCCAGATTGATCCATTAAAACGAAGTAACATCAACGATATCATATCAGATCTAAACACCATTGACTCTGTCTGTCCCCACGAGTATTGTCTGCCCAAAAAGCACTCGAGAACACTGAAAATATGTCAAAACAGGTTCAAATTCAACACAGAGAAGTAGACTCGGGCCCAGGCATAAAACTTGACTCTGATGGTGTCACGTGAATATTTATTTTTCGTTTAGGCGCCCAAAAATTTCGTAGCAAAAAATTAAATTTATTATAAGTAGAAGAGAAATTGGATCCTTTCCTTATCAATTGTGCATCAGTGCAACCTCATTGTCTCTACTATACAATGTTTCGTCTCCAATTACGCACAGCTGCTAGATCTTCAGCACTAGCTAGTCGCTTGACTGTATGTCTTATCGCAATTGAATCCGATAATGTGACAAAGGATAACTAACACCCTAAATTATAGAGAAACTATGCTGTCACCAGTAAAGCTCAAGAAGTAAGTCATTGAACGATTAATTGAAATAAAGGAAAACTCTAACATTTAGCTCATCTCTAAATCTGTTCAAGAAATTGATCCAGAAATGGCTGAGATCTTGAAATCAGAACGTTTACGTCAAAAATCATCAATCACATTGATCCCATCTGAAAACTTTACTTCAAAAGCTGTTATGGATTTATTAGGTTCTGAAATGCAAAATAAATATTCTGAAGGTTATCCTGGTGAACGTTATTACGGTGGTAATGAATTCATTGATCAAGCTGAAAGTTTATGTCAAAAAAGAGCACTTGAAGCTTTTGATTTAGATCCATCATTATGGGGTGTCAATGTTCAACCATTATCTGGTGCTCCAGCAAACTTGTACGCTTATTCAGCAGTCTTGAATGTTGGTGATAGATTAATGGGTCTTGATTTACCACATGGTGGTCATTTATCTCATGGTTATCAAACTCCTTCAACAAAGATTTCATTCATTTCAAAATATTTCCAAACAATGCCATATAGATTAAATGAAGAAACTGGTTTAATCGATTATGATGCCTTGGAAAAATCAGCTGAATTATTTAGACCAAAAATCATCGTTGCTGGTGCTTCAGCTTATTCAAGAGTTATTGATTATGCAAGAATAAAGCAAATTGCTGATAAAGTTGGTGCTTATGTCTTATCAGATATGGCTCATATCTCAGGTTTGGTCTCTGCAGGTGTTACACAATCACCATTCCCATATTCTGATATTGTCACTACAACTACTCATAAATCATTAAGAGGTCCAAGAGGTGCAATGATTTTCTTTAGAAAAGGTTTAAGAAAAACAACAAAGAAAGGTAAAGAAATTTTCTATGATTTAGAAAGAAAAATCAACTTTTCAGTTTTCCCAGCTCATCAAGGTGGTCCACATAATCATACTATTTCTGCTTTAGCTGTTGCCTTGAAACAAGCTCAATCACCAGAATATAAAGCTTATCAACAAAAAGTTGTTGAAAACGCTAGTCATTTCGCTGATGTCTTACAAGCTAAGGGATTCGATTTAGTTTCAAATGGTACTGATACTCATTTGATCTTGATTGATTTACGTAGTAAAGGAATTGATGGTGCAAGATTAGAAGCAGTTTTAGAAAGAATAAACATTGCTGCTAATAAAAACACAATTCCAGGTGATAAATCAGCTTTGTTCCCATCTGGTTTAAGAGTTGGTACTCCAGCTATGACTACTCGTGGATTTGAAACAAAAGAATTTAATCAAGTTGCTGATTATATTGACAGAGCTGTTAAAATTGCCATCAAACTAAGAAAAAATGCTCAAGGTGAAGATGCTAGAGCTCTTTTGGCTGATTTCAAGAGATTAGCTAGTGAATCTGATGATGTTAAATCTTTAGGTAAAGAAGTTGCTGAATGGGTTTCTCAATATCCTGTTCCAGGTGAATTATAATAATCTTTGGGTGTATAATTAAACAATTGATATTCTACAAGTGAAGTTAATGTTTGAAGTGAAGATCTATAAGTAACCTAAACACAAATGAAATGACAGGATCGTAACTCGTGACAGATGTATTTTTTTTTTTTTTTTTAATTATTATTGTTTCTCACTCATTCACTAAGATGTTGAAACTTGCAACTCTTATCGTTACAACTTCCTTTAATCAATTCTATTGGACACAATTGATTATCATCATTAGTTGCAATGTGTGGTTTCTTTTGATAGCCGTAGGAATGATACGGCGTGAAATTACTTGCCTGAACCTAAATGGAAGTGTTAGTACGCTCAATAAACATTGGGAAAACTCATGAATGACCAGATTCTATGAACAGGAAAATATCTGTCAATCCGTCACACATTTTTCCACTCAAAATAGATTTAAATTAATTACCTTTGGACTCTTAACGGAAGAGACTAAATCAATATTCTCTTTTTCATCAACTTGTACAGCTTCCGGACTGGCTGATCCACTTTTGTTTCTCTTTTCCTTCTTGGCCTTCATTTGTTGTATTAGTTTCTCTTTAAGTAACAATCTTCGTTGTTCAGCTTCAAGCAATTTAGCTTCTTCTTTCTCGTGTTCATCTAGCTCAACAAGCTTATCTGCCAATTTACTCTTCATTCTTAAAAGTGTCTTCGACTCGACCTCCTTTGTATGAATTAAACCTTCGATTTCTTCAACTTCAGTGGCCATTCTTTTAGTCTCTTTTTCAAGCCATGATAGTTGATTCTTTCTTTCTTTAAGCAAAAGGTTCAAGTCTTCAAGGGATGAATCTGTCTTTGATATTTTACTATCCTTCACTTTTATCTCATTACTCAAAGCTTTAATCTCAGCCTTCAAGTCTATCTTTTTATTTTTAGCAGTCTCCAGCTCATTGTCGGGAAGCTTTCTCTTCTTTGTAATCTGTTCCTCAACTTTAGATTTTAGTTCTTCATCGGAATTTCTAATTTCTGATCTCGAATCTTCCTTAACAATATCCTCTTGATCAACTTTTTTTTCTTCTTCCTCCTCCTCCTCCTCTTCTTCCTCATCTTCATCTTCAGATTCTTCCTCAGAACTATCCTCCAAGTCGATCACAAGATTATTTAGCCATTCAGGCTTCTCAATATTAGCTCTATAAACCTTACTGCTGAACATTGGCCTCTGGTAAGCCACTGGTGTGCTTGAATTTGATAAATTAGGGGTATTTGAATAAGATCTCAAATTAATAGAACTGCCATCACCTGAAATGGTTGGTTCAGCTTTGGGTATTGGGAATTTCCACTCAGAATAGCATTCAATTAGAAAATCTCTACTAACCCCAGCCTCCTTTGCTATTCTTTCTAATGAATATCCAAACGCTCTCAAATCCAAGACAGCATCAAATAGTTTGGACCTCACCTCCTTTGGATTCTTCAACGTTGTTGTAGGGTTTCCAGCTACCCGTAGTGGCGGATTTACTAGAACAGGCGATGCATCCTTGGAGCTATTCTGACTCGACTTCTTTCTCTTCATAGACGCCAATACGGCCTGTCTCTTTGCCTCAAGCTCAGCGTTAACTGGTTTGGCAGTTGAAAGGGTATCAGTGGTTGTAGTCATAGCTCAAGAACACCACCAGCAAAATATAATAAAAATAAACTAAAAAAAGGCAGAAAAACAAAACAAAATCAGAAAAAATAGTATGAATATTAGTAGAATAGAACAATACAAACGATACTTAAGGCTCTTGTAGTCCTCTTTCCGTTCTTTCAATAGTGCAAACTCAGAGCTGGTACAAAACATTTTATAGTACACAAAAACAACAAAAAAAAAGAGACAGAAAACAATAATTTGTTGCTCTTACCGATCGATTCTCTCAAGGCCAAAAACATCAACGAACAGCTCACAACACACAAATAATGTGTCTTTCTACACAATTTGTTAGCTCGAAGGTGAAGCCAATTGAACAGCTAGAGCGAGATGTCGAACCTCAGCTTGTCTAGTAGAGAGCAGAGTCACTCAAGGAGCCAGTCTGTGGCGCCTTCTGAGAACGTGGGAACGATCGGGCGTACTGGTTCCCCTAGAAAGAAGAATGGTTCAAGTAGTCACCATTCGATCCAGAAGCCAGTGGTGATTATTCCTTCGTGAGTAACTTTCCAATAGCTACAATTCACTACACATTATACTAACAGAATCTTGAAGCGTTGCTGAAGCCTCGTTTGGATCATCCATTGGTGCTAGAACTACCAACTTACCAAACTTCAAAGAATTAGGTCCTCCAGATCTTGTTCACATTTCTAGATACAACAAACAATCTCAAAAGGAAGAAGGCCAATATCATCATATCACAGGTCTTGATGTTTCATCAGCAGTTGCACCATTGGCGTACCTCACTACATTGAACTTAAATTCTTCATCCTCTTCATCCAAACACCCTAGTATTTACACTTATTGTGCTTATAATGCATTCAGTAGATGTGATGTGAGAATAAGAACAGAATTTCCAAGCACAAGTCAAAACTCGTTTCAACTCCAATTGATTCCAAGTGATAGATCAAATAAGATCTCGACCGAGGTTTCAGAAGATATTTGGGATGAATTGTTTGTTAGTTCAGTCGTTAGAAGTGTTTTGATAAATCTTGATCTCGAAAGGAAAGTTCCTGCGCTAGTTGAGAAATCATTGACCAAATCTTCAACTCATTCTAAAAATATTATTTCTAAGCTTGTGAGGTTTATTGAAAAAGGACCAGCATTAGGATGTGGTCTTTTAATTCAACGTCCAACTATTGTTCAAAATTACCTTGTTGATGCGCTATTGAAAATCGTTGAACTTACAAGTTTATTCCAATATACTGTTGATTTATTGAAAGAGATCAAGAAAAAAGATCTTACATTACTCATTGTTAAAGTGTTATTCTTATCAGATAGAGAAGTTGATGCAATCAAACTATTATATCAAGCTTTACAAAAGAATCCAAGAGATACGCTATTACTTAATGAGCAAGTTAAGTTCTTGATTCAAAAAGGACAATTTAAGATGGCTTTGAATCCAGCCTTATCTGCTGTGAATGGAAGTCCAGTTGATTTCGAGGCTTGGGCAAATTTAACAAAGTTACATATTTTGAATGATGATATTCCAAGAGCGTTAGTGGCTTTAAACTCTGCCCCGATGTACGGGATCAGACCAAAAGATCTAATATATATAGATCAAAAAGATAGCATAACAGTTCCATTTCCAACAGAGGGAAAGATCAAATCTGTTTGGGAAAATTCAACTACACAAGTGTTTGGTCCAGGGAGTGACAATCTTGTGAAATTTGTGCCTCGTTACGAAGTTGAGGCTTGTGATCCAGCATTAATCAGGGTGAATTCGCAAGAATTAAGAGGAACTTACAGAGCCGCATATGACTTACTGATTTTAATTATCAACAAAATTGGTTGGGATGGGTTATTGAATTCTAGATCACAAGTATTCATTATGGATGAGGAATATAAAAATTTATCTGCACTTAATTTAGAAACAATGGGTGATGACATAAAAAGAAAAAGATTATGTGAAAGATGGCTTGATAATCTCTTCCAATTACTGTACGAAGACTTGAGAGTGGTTATGATTGTGGAAAGTGAACTGCAAAATGAAAGACAATTAAAACATAGTGGATTGGAATGGGAATTAATAGGGCTGGCCTCTTATAGAACTCATCACTTCAAGAATGCAGTTGGTGCATTGAGAACCACATTAATTGCAAAATTTGATATCATTGCTGCATATAAATTGTTGGAATTGTGGGAACAAGATAATTTTAATAATGAGTTTAAAATATGGAATGAGGCCAATAAACATGGCGACTTTGACATTCCTCTAGATCAATTATTAGACACTCTGGTTAAAGCAATCAGTTATAACATTAGATTCTTCAACGAATTTGAACTACCAATTCTCTTGTTTTTGAAGAAATTTTTAACTAGATATGATGCTGATTTTATCAAGAACAAGATTCAAGTTCTTTTCGAGAACGATAACAAGGACTACAAGAATGCCGGAGTGATTCCACCATTCGATGCTCTAGTTGCCGATATTCAGAACTTCTCACCACGCACATAACAACATCATACAAATAACTGCATTTATCTCTCTCTCTGTAGTATAAACTCTAGTTTATAATCATCTCTTTATGGTCGTGCGCACTAATTCTTCTCCTGGTTTCGGACCACACAAATTCGTCACCAAAAAAAAAAAAAAAGGCCAGTCGACAAACAGCAGCAAAAGAACATCTTTTAAAGGGAAAAGGCACTCAATTAGGTTAACAAAACTCTTTGGTGAATACTGTGGGATAGTCATTGTTGGTTGGAATTAGTAACTGCATCTCAACTATAATTGGTTCTCCAAAAAACACAGATTCAAACGACTGATTACTGTTTTGTTGCTGTTGTCCCTATTGTTCATTACCGCTCTTCAACTTCAAGGGACTTTATTGGATCATTTTAGAAATAAAGAATCAAAATAGCTCCAAAGAGAGGTTGGTTTGCACTGCATTTTGGATTCCACTTAAACTCGGAATTCTACACTCTTTTCCCTGTTAAAGTTTGCGTCCTTTTATCTACTGAGTTAGATAAGATTAATAAAGTCAACGGACGTTAATATAAACTGGAATCATCTCATTTTAAAAGGAAACAAAAAAAGATCAAACAAAAAGTCACATCTTTATTGTCAAAACACATTGAATTCAAATATAAAGAGGATTCAAACAATTGGATTTGGAGAGATTTTGACTATTTGATAATACTTTTATTGTTTTGTTTCTCATTGAATGTGCATATATAGATCAAATCTAAACAAGGCTATCATTATACTAGAAAACGAGCAGAATAACATATTAGACAATTAAAACATGTCCGGCTCATTCTGGAGATTTGGGAATGGTTACAATGAAGTATCGACAATAAATACTTTGTTGGATAACGGATTTATCGAAAAATCACCAAAAGGACAGAGGAGATCTTCAGTATCATCAAACGAATCAAAAGAATCAGAAAAATCAATAGACAACTTTGAAGAGTATACTGGGAATGAAGAAGAAAGTTTTGCTCCAAATTTGGAAATATTAGGAGACCTTTTAGATGAGCAAGAAATTTTGGAAGAATTAGCATCGTCAAATATCAAATTAATTGAATATTTAAGACAAAGAGACGTACTTGAAAAGTTGATAGAGTACATCATAGTGGAGGAAGATGACATAGTTGATGAATCAAAGAAAGAGGACTTTAACAAAGATAATGAAGATGATGAAGATAATGATGAAGATGACAAGAGTGAAAACAGTGATTATAGCAATAGCAATAAGAGAAGGAAATCAATAAACTCAAATTCAGACTCTGATTCAGATGATGTTCCAAATTATGACCAACCAGAAACTATTCAAGAAATTCATTCAAGAAGAGCACAAGTTGCAGCTGAAATACTTAGTGCTGATGCATGGTCATTGACTGATTCATTTATGGATAATCATGATCTCCTGTCAAAATTATGGAGTGTGTTGGATAAATCATGTCCATTACCAATGGTGCTGTCTACTTATTTCATGAAGATCAATGAGCATCTATTAGATATGAAAATTGAAGAAATGCTGAATTTCTTATTGCATCAAACAAATCTTGTTGATAGATTTTTAAAACATATTGATAATCCACCATTAATGGATTTCTTATTGAAAGTTATCAGTACTGATAAACCAGATAGTCCTACAGGGATTATTGATCTGTTGAAACAACAAGATTTAGTTTCCAAATTAATCTCATTTTTGGATCCAGAAGTTAATGCATCTATGCAATCTGCTGCTGGGGATTTCATAAAAGCTTTTGTCACAATTAGTGCGAATTCAAATACAGATAATAGTACCATTGGTCCAAATGAATTGACAAGAGAATTAGTTTCAGAGAAAATCATGACACAACTTTGTGAATTAATGCTGCAAGGTGGTACAAGTTTAGCAAATGGTGTGGGAATCATCATTGAAATCATTAGAAAAAACAATTCTGATTATGATTTTGTTCCAGTACTGTTTATAACAATTGAATCACATCCTCCAACTTCAAGAGATCCTATATATCTTGGTCATTTGATTAAAGTTTTTTCTAGAAATGTACCAAAATTTGCTAAATTGTTGAATGATACAAAATTACCAGATATGGATACACCATTTGGGTCAATTGAACCTTTAGGTTTTGAAAGATTTAAAATTTGTGAACTGATTGCTGAACTGTTGCATTGTTCCAATATGGGATTATTAAATGATGAAAAAGGTGAAGATATTGTAAGGGAAAGAGATATAGAAAGAGAACGTGTTGTTGCATTAGAAAAACAACAAGAATTACAAGATAATGATGATTCTGATCATGAAGCTTCAAAAGTTTTGAATAGATTGAGTATATCGTCTAATGAAGAAACAAGTGAAGTTCAAGAGGAAGATTCTGATGAAAAAATGGAGGCTACTTCAGAAAAGAGTCCAGAAAATGATGAAAAATCATCATCTGATGCTTTGGCAGAAGATAAACCAACTCTTGAAATACAATCAGAACCTGATTCAGATGCTGACACTACATTGGAGATACAATATGATGAAAATGAATTACAAATACGTAAAGATCCAGTTGTTGGTGATCAATTGAAAATTGCATTGGCTGATAATCAAGTCATTTTATCAATTTTAAACATGTTTTTCCGTTTCCCATGGAATAACTTTTTGCATAATGTTGTTTTTGATATTGTTCAACAAATTTTAAATGGATCAATGGATATTGGATACAACAAATATTTGGCGATTGATCTATTTGGTCGTGGTGAAGTTAATAAATTAATTATAGAAGGTCAACAAAAATGTGAAGATTATGAAGTTAAGAATGGTTTAAGACTTGGTTATATGGGTCATTTAACTTTAATTGCAGAAGAAGTTGTTAAATTTACAGCTTTATATCCTCCAAATACTATTCATCAAATTGTGTATGATGCTGTTTCAACACCTGAATGGACTGTTTATGTTACAGAAACACTTGTGGATACAAGAGAAAAATATAATGCACTTTTGGGTGGTAGTATTGATGATGAACCTGGTAATGATACCACAGAGGATAGTATTGCACCTGGTGAAGTTGATGATGATTACAATACCAATTCTCAAGATCAAAATGATTATGAAGACTCTTTTGATGAGAAGAAGGGAAATGATGCTGATGATGCTGAAGGCGATCAATTTTCTCGTTATATGTCTCAACAATTGACCAATGATCTACCCGATAAATTTGGTTCTTCTGATGAAGATGAAGAGGATGATGATCTTGTAGGGTGGAATAATCAACAATATAGTCCGCATCAAATGCCAGTTGATGATGATGATGATTATGTTGATCCAAATGATGATGGTCAATCATACACTAAGAAGGATCATCCACTGTATTCCAAAATGTTATCACCAAGGGATGAAAGACCACAATTTATCGATGATGAAGATGAAGAGAATTCTTCTGGAGATGAAGGAGAAAATCTAGATGATGAAAATGACGAAGAGAAGGATGAAGAAGAAGGTTATGGTCTTACAAGAAGTACCAGTCAAGGTGAACTTAATTGGGATGATGAAGAACAAGATAGATTAATGAACGTGGCCACATATATCAAGAACAATCAATGATAAACGCATAGCATCTGAAATTTGGAAGAATTTAATGACTTTATGACTCTATATGATAGATTTACCCAAAGACTCACAGTTTGATTTTGTGTTGATGTTTTTCTTTGTTCTTTTTATTTCCCCTTGATCACATTCCATTTTCTTAATACTTTTTTAGTTACCAACATTTAGGTATTTTTAGGGATCATACCATGATTCAAATTTCTTCATGTGCATATAATATATATATATATATGATATATGGATTAATTGAAAAGAGGTGTAGTTATAATCCATGAGACTGCGTTTAGAAAACTTTTGCCCAAAGAATGGAGATTCTAATAACTCGAAGTGAGATTCTTAAGATAAGGTGAGCTATTATAGGTTCTTTCTACTCCAGAAGAAGTTGTTCGCTTAGAGATCCTAAAGTTGAAATCTGTATGAGTCAAATTGCTACATAGCCAGAGATCTGATGACCATCTTGTTGATACACGTTCTTCGTTTTCGCTAATAATTCTTATCTATTAAACGTCATTTACGATATCATTGATTGATGTCTGGATGGATCAGGGTCCTATATCAAATGACCCACTACGTCATCAAAATAATAATAAATAGTATGAAACCGCTTATTATTGTTTAATTAAAGATCGCTATCGATGTCAATTAGAGTGCTGATTGCGTCTGGAGAAGGTACCTGAAGGTTATTAACGGTAGAATGATCATTTACCATTAGGATAGTTCCTAACTAATTAAGGTACCGAGGAATTATGTTAACTGCTTCTAATTAGTTAAAGTACTGCGTTATAATATGGTTATAATATTACTTTACAGCTTAATTAAAAGCCTTATAAATACGAGGTAAATCCCCCAATAGACATTATATTAGATTTTCGTACATCTCTTTATTATCAACACATGATATATTTGACACTTTTATCAATAATCAGTTTAATATTGGCTCCATCAACTTTAGGTAAAAACATCTATCAAAATGGTGTTTACAAGCTCGACTTCGCTCTACAATCCAACATTGATGACCCAGTACAAGATTTTGGATTGTTGAAAAGAGATGATGATGATGATGATGAACCTTCTCCCATTAGGTTATCAAAAGACTCCTACTACTTTTTGGTCAATGCTACACTTGGAACACCTGGACAGAGAGTATACTTTGTTGTTTCAACTGGAACATCTGATACTTATATTTCTTCTGCTGTGGGCTGCGGAGATGTTGAGAAGGATTCATATGATAACTGTGATGATTCTTTAGCTTTCAATTCTGAGAAATCCACCACTTTCAATTCAAATAATATTTTTTTCACTTATATTAGTGCTAGAGGTGATGCACAAAATGGAGAAATAGTAACAGATACGATTAAACTTGATGATTTTGAATTGAAAAATTATTCTTTTGGTTTACGTTATAACACAACTTATAAATTTGGTCAATTAGGTCTTGGTTACCAGACTGATGAAATTACAAACAATACTTATAGTAATTTCCCACTAAAATTGAAAGAAGAGGGATATATCAACAAGAGAGTCTATTCTTTATATACAGATACTATAAATTCAACCTCTGGTTCAATCTTATTTGGTGGTATTGATCATGCAAAATATTCAGGTGATTTAATCACATTACCAATCATGAAAGACCTTCAAAATGAAACTCAAAATTTTTACATCACTGTCTCAGGTATTGGTACTGTTGTTGATGGTGAAGAAGAAACGATCTCTACAACCAAGCATAAAACTTTTATTGATTCAACATCTCCATATACTTATCTCCCACAATATATTCTTGATGGATTCAAGGAAACTTTAAACATCACTCGCGTAACAAAAAATTATGGTACATATCGTATAGAGTGTCCTACATTAGATGAGTCTTTATCAAGGTTTATTGTGTTTGATTTCCAAGGGCATAAAATCAGAGTCCCATTGTTTCAAATTATTACACCTGTAACATCCAGTCGATGTGATGTGCTCTTATATCCAAGTGATGATGATACAATTAGATTTGGGTTTAATTTCCTCAGATCAGCTTATGTTGTTTTCGATCTTGACGATAATGAAATTTCAATTGCTCAAGCTAAATACACTGAAGATGAAGATATTGAGGTCATTCAGAGTTATGTACCATCAGCTGTTAGAGCACCTGAATATTCAAGCACCTGGAGCACAAGTGTCAATAGTGTAACAAAAACTGGGGATATCTTTTCTGATGATGATGATGGTACTACTGCTGTGGATATATTTGGATACACTGGTGGAAACTTGACACAAAGAATAGGATTTACTACGTCAACAAGTCGGACTCGTACCTCTTCAACTTCAAGATATTCTACATACACAAGAACATCATATCGTTCAATGAGTTCTGGTTATTATCTGTCTACCAGAAGAACCTCTTCCCATTCAATTGGAAGATTGACTCAAGAAGCTAGTGATAGTGGAAGATTGACTCTAGCAGCTGGTTATAGTGAAGCTTCTCGTGTAAATGATACAAGCACTAGTGCAAGCTCGAGTGAAAGCACAGGTAACGCAGCAGGAGGTCATGGATCCAACCTCGAGCTTCTATTGGCTTCTATGCTATTAAGTATTGGTGCTATTTTGGTAATATAAGAAACAAGTTCATATAATTATGTAGTAGACTCGTATATTATTGTCCATTTCGCGGAAAATGTTCCTAAGATCGCGTTTTAGAAAACTTCAACATAACCAACTATACAATAACGAATCCCCATTTATTTGTTTAATCTCAGTAATGTCCACGGAAATCAAGCCTGATGAGAAGGCACTCAGAGAGCAAAAGATCAAAGGATGGTTGGTTTTATATAACCAGGCCTCTGCCTCATTATGGTCCATTGTCTTATTCAACACTATTTTCCTTTCATTACTATTTGGTCAACCAGATTTATTCAAAACTACTAATAGAATCACCACTATAATTCAAAGTTTTGCCCTAGTGGAGGTTTACAACTCAATTGCTGGTTATGTTAGATCACCTATTTTAACTACTGTTTCACAAGTTGCATCAAGACTTTTAGTTGTGTTTGGTATTTTCCAAGTATTACCAAATTCTCCAGCTAATGCACACTGGGCTTATATCACTTTATCCATCGCATGGTCAATTACTGAGATTGTCAGATATTTATACTACGCCTTAAATATCACTACAAATGGTAACCCACCAAAAATTTTAACAATGCTGAGATACAATCTATTCTTTGTTTTATATCCAAGTGGAGTTGCTAGTGAAATTGCAATGATTGTACTATCTTTAGGTGAAGCTGAAAAAGTCATTGGTGTTTGGTATAAATGGTTTCTAATTGTCGTTATTGGTATTTATGTTCCAGGTTTCTATACTTTATTCACCCATATGTTGAAACAAAGAAAAAAGGCATTGAAGGCTCTCAACGCCCCAGTGGATCCAAAAAAGACTAAATAAATATATTAAGCCATCTAATAAGGTCAAATAGCATTAAAAGGATTTATTATTAAATTGTAGTGGTATATCTTTTATATTGTTTGTCCTAATTTAGAATATTTCCTATTTAGGACATTTTTTACCTTTTTTGATTTTTTTTTTGTAACTTGAAAAAAAAACCGAAAAGCTCAACTTCAACGAATATTAACGATAATTCAAATTGTTTTATTATCACTAAGACTCTAGAGTTTTACTATCATTATGAATTCTTTATTCAGAAATCTCACTAGACTTCCAGTGAGACAAGCAGCCAGATCGGTTGTCTTGCCATCACTTGCTCGTCCATTCAGCATCAAATCTATTGCATTCAACCAACAACAGACCTCAACTAAACCTACACAACAAACGGAAACTACACAAAGAGAGCAGAAAATCCCAGATCTAACGCCTCTGAAATTGGCTAATGATTTATATGCCACTGTTCGTGTTCACAAGAATCCATACCTTGTCACAGTTGGTGACATAATGACATTACCATACCATTTGAAAACAGCTGAAGTTGGTGACGTTTTGAAATTCACTGATGTTACAACTATCGGTTCTCGTAATTTCACATATCATCATGATCCAATATATCCAGGTATTGTTAGTGTGAAAGCTACCGTTATAGAGAAGACTAAATTACCAATGAGAATAAGAGAAGTCACTAAAAGAAGACAAAGAAAAGTCCGTCATGCTATTTCCAAACCACACAAGACTTTATTGAGAGTTACTGAAATCAAAATCCAAGTGTGAAACTATTTAGAATCTGGCTCTCTCTATTATTCAGTGATGAAAGACTCTGAGTCGGGGATGTACATATATACTTTGTAAATACAATTTAATGCCTTATCAGCAAGACAAAATCCACAGCAAGATAATACTATTGTAGCACATCATAACAACAGAGCCACAGAGAGCGATATATCACCGTCTTGAAGTCATTTTAAATTTCTTTAATGTTAAACCAGCTTCAATATTTGCGTGTCCTTGAACAAAAATCGTTATTTACGTAAAACGCTTCTCAAATTCTCATACTATCAAGACACTTCAATAAACTGTCAATCGCTTCTGAAAGGCTTTCCAGTGTGTCATTGATGTCAGCAGACAGGTACAATAAGGACTCTGAGAAGGGCAGCGACAATATTCCTGACTTTCTCATCAATTCCGTGCCCTACATCAACAATACAAGACAGCTATCGCAGATTACCAAGGACTCGATAAATCCATACTTACCTGCTGAGAGAGCTAGAAAATTATCCTCATCTAGTGTGAAGTCTGCTGAACTAGAGAAAAAGCCTGTTGCTCCAGGAGATAGAACGACGAATAGTGAAGGTGATGCCTCAAAATTTAGTTTCGAACCTGCTTCTGGTGGACCAAGTCCAATAGCACCTACAAATGCTCGTGCCAATATTTCAACTAGTTCGGATCCAATATATCAATCAAGTCCCAGTGCAAGTAACTTCTCCTTCCATACTGCTCAATCAGGAAGCATTGCGACCCCAAATAACTCTAGATTTTTAGAATCTTCTCCATCACATATACCAATGTCTACTTCAAAATCAAATTCAACCTCTCCAAAAGTTCCATTGACAATTCAAACTTCAACTCCAAATGACAAATCCTCAGATTTTTACGATAACACAGATGATACATCCAATAACCAATTTAGTTTTTTCAACATCAGTCCAGCTTATCATCCAGATAGTCCCTCTGCTAACGCCAAAAATGCTACAGCGAAAAGAATATCAGTTATTGCACGAGATTCTCCACATAGTCGAAACTCGTCATTGTCATGGGCAGTTAACAATCCAGATGAATGGACTATTGAAAGGGTTATCTACTGGTTAGAGTTACACCAATTTAATGACACATGGGCAAATGTTTTCAGAAAGCATGGGCTATACGGCCAGAAATTCTTATCATTAACCAGCTACCAGAATCTAAAGAATTATAAACAGGAATTAGCTACATCTAATGACTCTACACAATCTAGATTTATTCATTTGTTGAGAAAGACACTTGATAAACCATCGTCAGCAACAACCATTAGTGCATTTTCACCATTACCTACGACTTCACCAAACTCTTCCTTTGATAGTTTGGAATCTAGTCCAACCAACTCAGAACATGTGGCCACTAATCATAGAAGAAGTGTGTCTGAAACTGAACCACTCATGCCTACTTTATCAGCACCAACACTTCACCATTTTGAGGAAAAGTCAAGCCCTTCACCACCCCCTACAGCAAGTGCATCAACACATAATTTACCCCAACGAAGATTAACAAAACGTGCTACAAAGCCAAGACCAGTATCAACCATTGAAAATTCATCGAAAAATATGTGGGCCAATTCTCCAGTTTCACCAGCTGTATCTCATGGATTTTTTAGAAGACATCAAAAATCAAGTTCGTCCGAATCTTCATTATTCAGTAATATTTTTCCTTCAAGTTCTTCCTCTGCACCTCAACAACAGGATGATAAGAGATCAAATGATAAAAGATCAAGTGTCATATCAAAGTCTGATAATAACGAATCCAAGGGTTTGCTGAGTAAGTTCAGACTCAGAACAGATAGATCAAAGAGCAGAGAGCCTGTCAGCAGAGAAATATCGTCCCCTGCAAGTCCTGTTTCTTTGAGTGCTTTCGATTACGCAAAGAAGAGTGATAGGAAACTAGAGGAGAAATCAAAGCCTTCCAAGGAAAAACTTCTTGAGCAAAAACTAGAAGAAAAAAAGGCATTACAAAGGCTTGAAGCACGCAACAAATCTTCCAAAAGCATCAATGATGATCTTGTAAAGCCTTTCTTCATAGAGAGAAAATATCAACCAGTTCCACAGTACAATAATGGTGATAAATATATCTTGGTAACGAAGGACAATCAAAATTTTACACCAATTAATATTGGTCAATGTTCAGATCTTATTTCACTGAAAACCACTCTTATAAAATCACTTTATCCTGACTGTGTTGAAGCCACAATCCATTTAACAGATTTTGGATGCTCAATTGGTGAAGCACTTAATGATGCAACGCTGAATGGACTGCTACATTCATCTTTTTCGAACTGTTCTGGTAAAGTGTTGATTACTCCAACAGATACACTTTCTTCACTTGCAAGTTCTTCTGTTGCTAGTATTTCTGACTCCCAATCTTTTGAAACCCAAGGTGAAGATAAATTATACCCAAATACTCCACAACACTTTTATGACAATACAAATACAAGATCTGCAGAAGTTGATTACTTGAATTTCAAAACATACACTGCTCCATCACCTCCTCCTGTTATTCCTGTCTCTACACATTTGTCAAAAGCCAAATCTAACTCACCTCCTATTATTATAAGTCCTCCAGCTGCAGAACAGAGAAATAACGATACCAGACAAAGCTCTTTCAGAGTTATTAGACCTCAGGAAAGAGGTGAAATAAACTTTGACAAAAGAAGAGAGTCACCATTTTCTCGTCCAGATAATTTCATAGCAAAGAGAAGTGCACCACCTCCACCATTAGGACGTCAAAACACTTCAAGATTCAATTCTGGAAAACCATTATTGACACCAGTGAAGGAATCTGTGAGTAATGAAGGTACTTATATTGCATCTTATACACCAGGATCAAGTAACACTCTGGTTCCTGAACCATATAAAGGAAGTTCTGGTAGTGTATCTCCAGTGTCACGGAAGGGAATTGATTTACATGATAGTAGTATTATTGTTAATCAAAGTCGTGATAATGCAATTAAGAGATCACTCACAAGAAAGTTCAGTAAGAATGCTGCAGATAAATTTCAAGAAAATGCAATTTCATTTGATGGTGCACCAGGCTTGGATGAAGAAAGCAGTGATACAGATTCAGATGATGATTTTTGGGCTAAAGCACCAACAGATCTTAAAGAAACAGATTCAAAGACTAAATCTGCTCAAGAGATATCAAAGATGGTTGTGAGACCAGCACCAGAGGTTTTATATGATAATCTTGAGAAATTTTTCCCTAATGCGAATTTGGACCAACCAGTTGTTGATTTAACACCACCTGCCTCTCCCATGAATGATAAAGTTGTTCAAAAAGGACCATCAACGATACAGAAAAGAGTCATAAGCAGTATTGGAACTGAAGATCAATTAGGATCTTTACCTAAACCTCATAGAGTGAAAACTATTCGTTCTGTTGCTCGTGAGGCAAGTGAAGCTAGAAAGAGGGAATCTATACGTAAAAATGTCAATCAAAATTCTAATTTGGTTAGAAGACAAAGTACAAAGATGTGGGGGAAGAAAGTTGTTGAAGTTAAACCAAATCAAACTCAATATTTAAGTAAACTTAGAGGTCAAAAGGGAGAATTCAAGCAATTTTCTTGGATTAGAGGTGAACTTATTGGGAAAGGTACATTTGGTAATGTTCATTTGGCTTTGAATGTTACAACTGGTGAAATGATTGCAGTGAAACAAGTGCAGGCACCTGCCAGAACTGTTGATAATGCTAAGGTTCCTGAAGTTATTGAGGCTTTAAGATCTGAAGTGGAGACTTTAAAAGATCTTGATCATTTAAATATTGTGCAATATTTGGGTTTTGAAAAAACTGAAAAAGAATATAATTTATTTTTAGAATATGTTGCTGGTGGATCTATTGCTTCATGTTTAAGATTATATGGTAAATTTGAAGAACCTTTAATTAAATTCCTTACATCACAAGTACTTGAAGGGTTATCATATCTTCATTCTCGTGGTATATTACATCGTGATATGAAGGCTGATAATATTTTACTTGATTTGGATGGTGTTTGTAAAATATCTGATTTTGGTATTTCAAAAAAATCAAATGATATCTATGCAAATGATGCAGCTATGTCAATGCAGGGAACAATTTTTTGGATGGCACCTGAAGTTGTTGATAGTAGAGAAGGTTATAGTGCTAAAGTTGATATTTGGTCTTTGGGATGTGTTGTATTAGAGATGTTTGCAGGACGTCGTCCATGGTCAAATCTTGAGGCAATCACTGCAATGTTTAAGATTGGTAAAGCTAAAGCTGCCCCGCCAATTCCTGAGGATATTTTACCAACTGTTTCTATGGATGGTCGTGGATTTTTGGATAGTTGTTTTGCAATTGATGCAAACAAGAGACCTACTGCTCAAGAGTTATGTAAGGATCGATTTTGTCAAGTTGAAGAAAGTTTTACATTTGCCTCTACTAGATTAGCACAATTAATTAAAGCTAATGAGAAGAAAATAACTGTTTAATATATTGACAATATAATATAAAATAATACCCAGAATCTCATTGATTGAGATTCAAAAGAACATTTGAAGAAAAGAAAATTATTTAGTAGTAGTGGAACTGTTTGAAATAGAGTTGTAGTTTCCTAAACATCCAGTTCCTGTTAAATTTAATGAATATGATTCTGCAATATAATATAATATAGAATCAGTGTTCAAGACAGCATAAGTTGCATTATTAGAAGCAAAATCAACAACATCTTCAATTTCTTCAGTATATTCTGAAACAAAACCTTTGTTTATAGAAGATAAATGTAAAAATCTATGGAAAAGATCAATTCCAGCATATCTTTTTGGTTTAACTTCCAAGATATCACCTTCACTACAAAGTTTTTCAATTGGATGTTTTGAAGTGAAGAATAAATCACATAAGACAGTTTCTTGTTCAGCAGTTTCTCTATGATAACCTGGCCATTCAGCTGGATGTTCAGCACAACTTCCATCAATATCATCACAACGATATAATACACCATCTTTATCACCTTGAAGGACATTATCAATCACACCAAGAACTGTAAGAGGGTTACCTTCACCAAACCAATGTTTAAAAGTTTCATCATCTCCACCATTTTGTAAAAGACGTTCTCTTGCAGCTGAGGAAACTTCGATAAAATCTTGATAATATTTATTGATTTGTTTAGTTTGAGTAGCATTACAATTTTTAATTTGTGGATAAGTGAATGTACTCCATGTTTCAACATAATAATCAGTTTGTCCTTGAACATATAATGTATCGGAAGTCTGTTGATCTGTTTCTCTTTTCACAATTGGAGAAGCAGAGATGGCAATGGCTAATTGGGCAAGAATTATTGAGAATTTCATTTTTGAATTGTACAGTAAAGAGAAATTAATCTATATACATCATAATGGGAGAACTTGGCTCTATATATAAGTAAATTAGTATATTATATTGGTCTTCTGATTGTCTCATTATAGATATACGATGGAAAAGTTTTTTCTCATTGGGATGATCAGATTGGCTACATAGGTGAACATGTTAAGGTCGTAAAAGCAGGGTCCACCAGGGTCTTTTAATAAAGTACAAATCCAATGAGTCCGGACTTGAATATGTTTTTATCCTGAGTCATTCTTCAATAAAGAATCATTTCAATTCTCTCATTTGACCATTGATCTATCAGACTCCTCAATCTCGTAGTTTTCCATTAAAACGTTGATCTTCAAGAGCCAAGTCGTTCAAATTAACGGTTTCTTACAACTCATTCTTGGCTGGAGGAAAAAAGTAGTAACCTATACAGTTGATGAAAAGTTGATTATAATGCAACCACTTAAGAAATCAGGTACTCAATTGGGTAATTATTATAATCATGCATTGTCCTAATACCGACAATCAAGATTCCATATTAGTTTAATTTTGTGAGATTTGTGTCTATGATTTTTTTTTTTAGTGAAATTAGTACATACATCAAAAAAAAAACATCGATAACTACATCAATTTACACAACAGATTAATCCAAATAACACCAAATTATAATTAGATGATAACTATACCTCTATAGGGCCTTTAATTATTAAAAAAAATCGCCAAAAGGGGCAAAAAAATATAATGAAGGATGCGAGGTTCGAACTCGCGCGGACAAACGTCCAGTAGATCTTAAGTCTACCGCCTTAGACCACTCGGCCAACCCTCCGAATTTTTGATTAAAAAAGTCGTTGAAAAATCACGATTTCTGGGATTTTTTGGGGTGAATTTTATTTAAAAATGGTGCAAAAATAAGAAATTAAAAGCTTAATTGAAGATTAAATTAATGGGGAGTCATATTTAAGACTTGCAGTGTATAGTGAATAGGTTTTTACCCTGTATTTCGTGATTTTTTCTTCATTTTGTTGTTTTCAAAAAAGTTGGATAACCTCTTGATTTTAAATTAAAAAACAATTTGTGCTAACTTTTATACAGTCCAGAAAAATTAAATATATATTATAATATATAATATTTTTTTATATATAGACAATTTACTAAGTAAATCATAGTACTGCATATATAATTAATTAAGCTGCAACACTCTACCAAGTTTAAATATGTCGACGCGGACCATGAATTATCATATTATAATCCATGAATTTGCGCTAGCTTACAAATTGTCAGCTGTACTTAGAATATGAACATGAGTATATTCGATTCTAGAGCTTCTAATATCGATATTATTTGAACCATTACAAACACATTCATTAGTGCTAGACATATATTTTCATGAGTTCGTTAGCTTTAGTACCACCATCTTATTTACTTTAACTTCACTTGATTTCAATTATAATTCAAACCAGTTTAAGCCGATTTCGTACTTTTGAATAACTAGTGGAAAACATATCCGCTTGAATGAGTACTAATTTATGTATAATTACATATTGAGTATTATTGTTAGTAAACAGTACAAATTACTTGCGGGCCAGACCTACTAAGGAATCTCCGAAGAGTTTATAGAAATGGGTGACTGGACTAAAAGAACGTTCCCTTCAACCAATACCACCATTGGCTAAGGGTCATTACTACCCACGATCATTCTAGTTATTCATCACAAGAGGCCGTATTGTTTTTTTTCATTTAATTAATGTCCCCCAGACGGTTTCCCCCACCAAAGTACTTTTTTAGGTTTTAAAAAACTGCTGTTAAATTTAGTCAAATGTACATTTTCAAATCAAATTTCACTCTAATTTGATTGGTATTGTGGGTTAGGTTTTAAATTTTTACAACCGAAAGAACCTCAAATCTGTATACGTCCCAAGTTCACCATGTTCTATCCATTAAGCCCCTCTAAAATAATTCTTAACCGAAATATTCCTTGAAAGACTCTTTTCAACTTGATGCCGCTTAAATAAAGATCAGCACATCCTTTCATTATTGACCAACGATAATTTGTTCCGGGGTACGTGGTGAAACAATAATTAGAAGTTTTACTTGTGGGAAGGATTACGTTCTGATGTAATGATTGATGTGCTTAATGTATGTATAAAAAATCGTGTTGTTGTTGTATAGATGATATAATTGGACATGATTTACTGGGTGAAACAGGGAGTGTAGACTCTAGAGTCTAGAGTACTTTAATAGAATATTTAATCCTTTTATCCTAGAGGGTACCGTATCATTAATTGATGGGTACGTTAGTGTATATAGTTGACAGGTGTTTATTCTTGGGATTCTTGGGAAGGTTTGAAGCTGTTGTGGAAATATGTTCTCCAGACTGGAGAATACACAATAGTTTATGTTTATGGATTGATTGCAACTTGAGTTAATGTGTGTGTTGATGCAATGTAAATTGAATTTATAAAGGGATCAACCAAATGACTGAGTCTAGAAGAGAGACTGGACATTATAGAGAATGAACACTCTACAAACAGATCTATACACCATCTATTAACCATCTATAAACCATCTATAAACCACCTACCCATCCATATCCTCACAGTAGCCCTTCATGCCAAACCATTAGCCTACCCAATAGCCTCCAGGCTCCAGTAGGCTACGCGCCTTTGCCGCTTCCGCCGGAGAGTGACGGGGCCACGCTACGCGGGAGAAGTCTGGAGAGCTGGATGTGGGATTGCATAATGGTGCTGCTGGTGCTTAAGGCTAGGTCTAATGAGTGGTACTACGTTGATGGATGGGATACTTAGTCATGGAGAGAGGCCAGTAGGAGTGGTGGTGGTGAAATTAGGTACTCACTCAGTGGTACACTTGTCAGTCATTCAATACTTATTTGGTACTAAATATTCGAATCTTTAGAGTCTCTGGGGTATTCTCAAATGCACTATGTGTTGTTTTTTTGTTGATTTTTCACCAGCTACTTCTTTCCAATTACGTCTTCAGTCCAACATATAAGATGCTGTAGATCTAGTACCCTAATAGATGCTTGAATCTTTTAACCGTGGGATTAACAGGATACGTCATAAAGACTACAATAATAATTAATTAAAACCAACCAACAAAATACTCTTAACTATTATAACCCATTCCCGCAACTTTATAATACATACTCAGTTATAACCTAAAACTATTTAAATCCATATAATTAAAATAAATTAATCACTCCATCATGGAAAAACTCGTGCATATCCCACCGCGAACGTTTCTTTTTTTGCCCTCTATTTAGTACTGTTGTGTCTCCTAACAACCAGTGATGTGTCCCCGAATCAGGAAAAAGTTTTTCCGAAGTCATGATAAAACCCATTTCAATCCCACTTTTGTAGATTGATAAAATCAATAAGAATAAGGAGAGAGTTAGGGAAAAGAGAGTATTAAGATAATAAATAGTATGGTTAAGAACACCACCACCACCACGGAAAAGGAATCAAATGATCCAACTAGACCTTATGCATGTTCTGTTTGTTCAAAAGCATTTCATAGATTAGAACATCAAACTAGACATATGAGAATTCATACAGGTGAAAAACCTTTCCAATGTAATTTTTGTTCAAAAAAATTTAGTAGAAGTGATGAATTAACAAGACATACAAGAATTCATTCAAATACAAGATTGAAAAAAAATGGTAAAAATACAAGTTATGAAAATTTAAATCAACCAGTAACTTATTATGTTCAACCACAACAAATTCCGCAACAACAATTACCACCACAACAGATCCCACAACAAGTTCCAGTAAATGCACAAGGTGTACCACAATTTTATATTCAACAAGTTCCTATTCCAATACAACAAATTCCAATTCAACATCCAAATCCAACACATCCACAATTACAACAAATTTATCAACCACAACCAATATCAGCTCCAGTACAACAACAATTACCTCCACAACAACAACAACAACAACAACCATCATTATTTCAAACTAAACAAATTCATTTACCAAATATTCAATCACCTCCAAAGATTTTAAAATCTTCATCATCATCATCTTTCCAAACTTCATCATTATTTAGTTCAAATAATAATTCATCAACAAATTTATCAGCATTATCATCAAAATCAAATTCTTCAACATCATTATATTCAATGAATCAAAATCCTTTAAATGCTTTATCAACTTTAAAAAGAATGACACCAATAAATAATAATCATCAATTTAAAAATATCGAGGATGATGGTCCAATTAAGAAGAAATCAAGACCAAATAGTCCAACAATGTTTCATCTTTCTGAAACTCCATTAAGTACACCTTTACAAAGTCCAAAATTATCGGGACAAGATGGTTCTGGAATTAGTTTACCAAGTTTGAAAAGTTTAGATCTTCCAAGTTTTGAAAAATAATGAATAAAAATTATTATGGTTATGAATGTAATGATTGGGAATTTTACGGTTAAAGGGGAGGTTTGTTTATATTGTATACTGTTTATTATAAAGGAAGTAGGGTTTAACAAATTAATGTAGGCTATTCCATTGTATTCCTTACAGTAATGCTGGCCCAGCCTGGGTAAATCCATTTCTCAAACAGCATATAAAAAAGATCATCATAACATATCCCAACCTTGATGATAATCAAACAATGTCAGTAACTAGGAGTGGGTTTAAAGTACGTTCATCTTTGCTTCAAGTAGAGTTGATGCATGGCTTAAGTACTTTGGTACCTCTGTGAGATTATTCAAGTACTAATGTGTGTCTCACCACAACTGATCCCAAAAATTCACCAACCATCAACCATTATCAGCTAGAATATAAAGTATTAGATCATATAGATACCAGTATATATAGTCTAGTATATCTACATTAGTTACCCCCAAACCCCTGTTTTTCTTTTTTGCTTATAAAATTTCTTACTACGATTGCTAAACTTGATTTAAGTACTTATAAAATATGTATAATGCTTGATGTATTACACTTTATGCAATATTCTATGCATAAATTTTATTATTGCATGTTTAAGATATAATTATTTTAATTTAAGATTTGTTCTATTGCTTTAATGTTTACAATTCGTTAGATTTATTAATTTTCAGATCTATTTTAATAAGTATACAATACTTATATACTACCTAAGTACATATATAAAGAACAGTTTATTTTTTTAATATTTCATTCATTAATATAAAAATCTAGAGCTTTTTTGTAATACCTTTTTTTTTTCTTTTAATCTTTTCAATAATGGCTTTTTTAGTTAATAATATAGTACATGGTTAAAGTATATAGTTTAATAAAAAAACATAGCAACTCCCCCAATAAAAATGACAAAACACACACACACACACATTTCAAACTATCAACATATTTTTATTTAATTTTTGAATCTATAATACAAATAAAGAATTGATCTTCTTTATTTTTGTTCATCTGTTGAACCTTGATATTGTGGTAAATATCCATAACCTCCATAATTTTGATATTGATACATTGGAACAGAACCACCAACAGCTCCAGTAGTTGGTTGTTGTTGTTGTGGTTGAGGTTGACCATATTGATATTGATAATAAGGATACTGCACATTATAAAAGTTTTGTTGAGCTTGTTGTTGAGGATTTGTTGGTTGTTGTTTAATATCTGTTGTTGATTGTTGTTGTGGTATTGATGCATTTGATAAAGAATTTGGTGTTAAATAAGGAGAAATTTTTTGATTAGTTGGTGCAGCACTTGTTGATTGAGTAATTGATTGTTGAGAATAAGTTTGATGAAGTCCTGGTTGTTGTATTTGAGATGATTGTTGATAAGGTAATGGAGTTGCACCACTAGTTGTTGTTGTTGTTGGAGCAGTACCAGTAGTAGTAGTAGTAGTAGTTGGAGCTGCAGTATTAGTTGGAGCAGCTGCAGCAACACCATTTGGAGGATATTGCCATTGAGGATTTGTATTTGGTTGAGTAGTGGAACCTTGTTGAATAACTTGTTTAATATCTCTAACAAATAAAGGATATAATAAATCCACAATACCTTCTCTTTGAGCCATTGCTAAAGCACGATCAAAAGGAATCCAAACCCCCTTTAAATGCATTGAACCAATTTTAACAACATCTCTAATTTTTTCGCTTTTAAGAATCCCATCTCTACGACCACGAGTCATATGAGCAACATTTAAAAGTTTAGTACCATTAATCATATTGTTATCAGCTCTTCTAACAACACTTACACCATTTGCATCAACTTGATAACAAAGAGTTTTTTCATCTTCCCACATTGTTGTTGTAACACGAGGTCTTGAACCAACAGGTTGAATTTGACCCACTGAAGAAGTTGTTGTTGGAGCTGAATTGTTGTTTGTAGTTGCACCACCTGTGTTATAAGCACCTGGAATTTGTTGAGGAATTGGAGTTGAATTTGAAGTTGATTGATTTAAAGAACCAGAAGTTGAAATTGGTTGATGTTGATTTGGAGTTGATTGATTTGGTTGTTGATAATATTGTTGTTGAGGTTGTTGAGGTTGTTGAGGTTGTTGTTGATAACCTTGTTGAGCATAACTATATCTTTGATAATTATTATAATCAGGATATGAATTAATTTGAGGTTGAGGAGTTGAATTTTGACCAGTTGTTGTAGCGGCCCCTTGATAATAAGGATAACTATTTTGGAATTGAGAAGTATAAGCTGGTTGTTGTTGCTGCTGTTGATAATAGTATGGGTATTGTTGTTGAGGATGTTGTACTTGAGCATATCTATATGGATCATCTTGTTGAGTAGTTGATGTCGCGGTTGTTGAAGTGTTTTGATTTGAAGAATTTGTTGAAGGAGGGATTGTAGAATTTGATCCAGCAGATTGAGCAGTTCCATTAGCAGCACCGTTTTGTTGTTGTCCGTTTGTTTGTTGGGAATGGTTGTTATTTGGAGCTGTAGTTGATGTAGTTGTTGAAGATTGTTGTTGTTGTTGTTGATGCTCGGTTAAAGGACTGTGACGGTCACCTTGATTTGAATCTTGTTGTTGACCATTGTTGTTATTATTATTATTATTAGATGTCGATGTTGATGACGATGTGTTGTTGTCCAATGATTTCACTGGAGGTAATGATGACATTATAAATAATGTATGTTTATATATGTCTAACAGTTAATATGTAAAAGTAAGTGAGTTAAGGGTTAGATATGAATTTATTCAACGTTATTTCGTTTTTTTTTTTTTTTTTTTTAATATTTTTTTTTTTTTTTAATTTTGATTTTTTTTTTGGGCGAAAAACGAAAAAACGGTCCAATTAAAAAAAATAAAATTTGTGTGGTGAAGAAAAAAGGAGGGTAACTATAAAATTAGGTAATTAATTATTAATGATTATCTAATATATTACTTAATACGCGTAGACAGGGTAATGTTTATATTTATTAGATAATCAATTACGTAACCATCGCGGTTAATTTTAAAAAATAAGCGCGTTGTTGTATATACATTTTTATATACTTGTATCCTTTCTATTCTATCCTTACTGTCTTCTATTCTTACTGTTCATAGAGTTTATACTATCCATCATCATGTTTAGATCTTCAAAGAGAAGAACAGCTGGGAGAAAGAACTTTGATACCCTCCATTCAAATAACTTAGATGATTCTTACATCAATTCAATATATCAATCAAAATTATCATTTTATCAACAACCTCCGATTGGTGAAATCACTTTAGATCAATTCGAAATATGGGCCATTGATCGTATCAAAATCCTTAATGAAATAGAATCTGGTTTGGTTAGAAATAAATCTTTTAAAGATATTGAAACAAATTTATTACCTTTAATTCAACAACATTTACCATTAAATTCAAATAATCAAGAAAAATTAAAATCTGATAGACAAAAAGATTATTATTCACATTTCATCCTAAGACTTTGCTTTTCACGTTCCAAAGAATTAAGGGATAAATTTGTTAAAAATGAAACAATCTTATTTAAAATTAGATTTAATCAATTATCAATAAAAGAACAACAATTATTTATTAAAAATCTTAATTTACCATGGGAATTTATTTCATCACAAGAAAAATTAGAAAATTCATCAAATTTATTTAAAGCAATTGCACCATCTTTACAATTTCAATTACAATTAAATGATGAAAATTCTAAAAAACAATTTTTCGAAAATGAACAATTTATTAAATTACCATTTGAACATGTCTTGGATCTTGTTTCTCATCGTTCAATTTTCATTAAAAAAGGTTATGCTTATATCCCACAATTTCAACAATTACAATTATTATTAAATGAATATTCAACTCATTTAACGAATTCTTTATTAGCAACTGCTCATGCATTTCCTTCATTAGATGAAGATGATCGTATTTTACCAATATTAGCTCATTTATCAACAAATTCAAATGTTTCTTATACTCCAGAAATTGAATCATCTTCAGATATTACAGCTACATCACTTTATTCTAAAAAAATTAATGGAAATTTCCCATTATGTGGATCTCAATTAATGGATGGATTAACTCAAACAAATCATTTAAAATATATTGCACGTCAACAATTTACTTTATTTTTAAAAGGTATTGGATTATCATTAGATCAAGCTTTAGAATTTTGGCAACAAGAATTTACCAAAAATGGTTCAATGTCAATAGATAAATTTCAAAAAGAATATTCTTATAATATAAGGCATAGTTATGGTAAAGAAGGTGCAAGAATTAATTATAAACCATGGGATTGTAAAACAATTTTATCAAAACCAAGACCAACTAAAAATGAATTTCATGGTTGTCCATATAGAGATTTAAATCCTGAAATTTTATCAATGAAATTACAAAAAATGGGATTAGAAGAAAAAGATATTATTGATGTTGTTGAAATTAGTTCAAAAGGTGAATTTACTGGTGCTTGTACAAAAGTTTTAGAATTGAAAAGTGGTATTAATGAAGTTGTTGTTCATCCAAATTTATATTTTGATAGAATGAGACAAGGTAGTACAAAAGAAGATATTAAAGAAATTAAAGCAAATTGAGGGAAATTTCACCACTGTATATTAGTGTATAATAAGTTTATGTGTGTAATTCAAGTACTAAATTCACTAACCCATTGATCAAACCATTTTAAATTACTCATTAAATCATCAGTACTTAAATTACTTGAATCACTTTGATAAGCTAAAGTGGAAAAATCTTCAACATTACCAACATCAGTCGTAACAGTTTCATCAATCTTTCTTTTTTTCACCTTTTTAGAATTCTTTTCATCATTTTCTTGATCATCAACTTTACCAAATTGTAAAAATTTTATCTTGTTAACATTTTCAGAACCATGATCAATACCTATATGTTCAAGACATGAAATACTTTTTTTAAATCTTGTAATAACCATATGATTCAACATTTTTAGAGCCCAAACACATTCTTTTGCCATACCAACTTTATCTTTTAAAAAATTTAATAATTCCATAGATTGACCAAAATTATTATATGATTGAGTCATATGTAATCCTGAATTTATCAACATTACATCAATTAATGAAACATTAAATAATAATACTAAATTTAACCACCAAGGAACTAATAATAAATTTTTGGAATGAATTTTTTGAAATAAATTTAAAATTTCATTTGAATGTAATAATAATATTTGAATTTGAGTTGTTGAATTCATTTGAATATCTTTATCTAATAATTTAAATAAAACTTTACTATGTAAATTTAAAACAATATCATGATATGTTAAATAAACTTGATCAATTAATAATTCATCAATTTTGGTATTATTTCGTAAATGTTTATCACTCCATTTTTTCCAATTTTCAAGTTTTAAACTAATTTCTTCAATTGATTCATCAGTTAATTTCCCATGAATATTTAAAAGTTGAATATCACCACAAATTTTAGCTAAATTAATCATTGCTAATGAAGGTTTTGTTAACCATCCATCATCAATAAAATTTTCATCTAATTTCGGTATATCCATATGAATTATTTCTTCACCAATTTCAAATGATTTACCACTTTGGAATCCAAATATTCTATCCCATGTATAAACAACCCAAAAAATTCTCTTGATCTTGACATGTTCATAAATTTTTTTATCATAAACTGCAGGAATTCTATTAAGATTCATCCCCATACCTTTACACATTCTAATTGCTATTCCCAAGGAGGTATAACTTGAAATTTGTCTATGACAAGTACGTAAATATAATGTTATTAATATCCATGATTGTACTAATTCAAAAGATTCCCATTCAAAACTTAATTTCATAACAACTTCATAAGCTTCATCAAATAATTTTTCCTCTAATGAAGGATAATTTCTAACTTTAATTCCAGGAATCAATTCTGGATGATTTTCAGAATATCGCAATGCAATAGCAAATACTAAATATAAAATACTAGTAAATAATCTTGTTGTTGATTGACCTTTTTTAATTTCAACTTCAATATTATTTAAATAATTTTCATATTGATCACGGAAAACACTTTCATGTAATATCCCATATAATGGATTTATCCTTTGCATGAAAAAATCTAATAACCAATCACCCATTTCTCTATCAATTTGTAAATCAATTAATTGTTCAAATTTTGGTAATCTTCTTTGTTTTAAATAATGACCTCCATTCATATTCCATCCATAAAATTGGATCCGAGGAACAATCAACCCTTTACGTTCCCGATCATCAAGACTATCAAAAATAACACTACCTAATTCATGAGGTAAAATATTTTGATACCTTCTCATAACTCTATATTTATCTCTTGAAAATGTAAAGAAATTCTTATCAAAATTTTCATCATTTAATTTAGAACCTTTACTATTAATCCCCACGCCTAATTTAACTTGATTTTCCAATTCATGGACCCTATTCTCCAAATATTGAACATATCCATCATCATCATTACCTCCATGAACTCTTAAATTATGTTTATTATCTTTATTCTTATCAATTATTGTAGTGACGGGTACCACAGTTGTATATTCACATTTATGACCATGTCTTGAACATGTTAAACAAGGTTGTTCACCATCACATTTGGTTTTCTGTCTCTTGCAACGATCACAAGCTTTCTTGACTCGAAGACGTCCATTATCACCACCATTTTTAGGAGCTACTGGTTGACGTATTGATCGATTATCTTGTGGAGATGACGGAGTTGGTGAAAACATTGTACGATCCATTATCAATGGCGCAAAATGCAGTAGATTGACACGTCCTTGTCCTTGATCCATCTGTCTCTGGTTGTTCATACTGATCTCACCAGGCTTTGTAGAGTAAAGTAAAGTAATGTATAATGTCTCGAATATTTTAGTGAGAAATCCCGGACCGGTCGGATATATGCGCTCTGATAAAAAAACGGGTATAAAAGATTAAACTGAATAAATTTATACAATGTTTACTACTGATAATACCAATTATATAACCAGATAACCATGCAAATTCACTCTATAAACAGCAGTCTACACTCCCAGTGGACCTCTCTTTGTTCAGCTCTTCATATTTACAAAACAACCCTCAACAAAACTTCACTTCTTCTCATCTTTAACCTCCTGGAGCTCACCACCTTTCTCAAAAGGAGCCTCCTCTCTAGCCTCCTCCAGCATTGGCAAGATCCCCTGTTTGGCTAATGCCAGCTTACACCTTCGTTAATAACATAGCTCGATAGCAACCTCTTTTCCAGAAATGATACTCACATCAACACAATTCTTGTAATCATACCAAAGATCCTCACACTCGTTATATAAACTCTTACCCTTAAGAAACTCTGTCATCATCGGTTAGTCTTATCCCTCTTGGTTGGCTTCCCACCTCTTTGTTACTCACTTTCAGTATACCAATTGTTGAAACAATCGTCGTATTCCTTCTTAGCAGCAGTACATTCAGGGGCGAAACTCGAACTCATTGCATTACCCATGTCAAAGAATATGATCTCAAGCCTGTATTCTCCAATCAGCAGAAGATTAAATTAAACAATCAAATGTTTTTTGTGTCAATTTTAATCAATTCTAAAAGCTTCGAGATTTGTTAAATTTTCAATTTTCTACAAATTTTAAAATCGAGTGCGCTGAACAATTCATTTATTCATTTATCATCATCATCACTCCAATCGATTGAAGTATTCTTTTCAAAGTCTCGATACTTCTTATCCAAGAAATCATCAAATTCTTGTCCTTCTAAAACAGTACTTGGTTTAGGACCATCATCTTGTTTCCCCTCAGTCTCATTAAATAATGAATCTTGTTGATCTGATGTAGTTTCATCAAATTGTCGTATTTTACTAGCCCCAAATTCTTCAAATCCACTCATCCCAGAATCATTAACTCCACTCACATTGTTTAAAATATCCTTAACAATATTATGTGCAGCTTCTCTTGCTGGAATTTTACGAATATTTGAAGTGGCTAAATTAGCTGTTGTTGCAAAATTTAATGTAACTGGAGGTGAAATATTTGGAGTTTGTTCAGAATCATCTAATTGTAAATTTTCTTGAGTTTGATGTTGATCACCTTCATATCCATGATTACTATAACGATTAGCTGTACGTGAAACTTGACCCGGTGTTCTTAAAAGAACACCTCCAGCTCCATATCTTGGTGTATGTGGGAATCTTTGAGTTTGATTTTCATCTTGTTGTTGAGGTTCTAATGGTGCCCTTAATGGAGTTGCTTGTTTATTAGATCTAATTGGACTAAATTGAACATCTGATTGTAATTTTGGTGCTTCAATATCAAAAGGTGAAGAATCATACTTTTGTGCATATATAGATTTCCGTTTCTTTTGAGGTGGTTTCTTTGGTGTAAGTGAATTAACTGCAGGTTGATGAGGATGTTTTTTCCTTGGTGATACTTGAATTTTATAATTTGTATTTAAATTATTATGTAAAATATAATTTTTAGTTTGAATATCTGTATTTGATCTTTGTAATGTTGGAGTTGTTTGATTAACATCTGTACCATTTGTATTTGATAAATTTGCACTAACAGGTATTGGAGGTAATATACTATCAGTTGTATCAAATCCTAAATTATTTTGAGAAACTTGGGGCATTATTGGATTATTATGTTTTAATTTATTAGGTGTTGAACTTTTAATATCTTGGTCTTGTTGTGAATTATTAAAATTTTCATTATATCTATTTTGAAATTGTTGTTGAATTGTATGATTTGTACTTTCTCCAATAACATCACCTGCACCACTCTTGATGGGGCTTAATTGTTCATTCAATTGAACCGTATCACCACTTTGTGTTTCCTGTGAAATTTGTTCAGATATATGATCTTCTGAAAATTCTTGATTTTGAACAGCTTCTTCATAACCTCTTAATTCAACATTTGCACTTGTTTCCAAGAAATTTTTCCAAAAACTAACACCTTGCCATATTTTTTTAGAACTATTATGATATTTTTTTATTATCGGTATCAATCTATCATTTATTATCTTGTGTGATTGAGCAAATGATTTATCAATTGATTGTAAAGTTAGAGTTATTTCTTGTTCAAGTCTTTCTAATTCTATAGTTTGAGCAGATGCTTCATTAAGATTTGTATTGTTGATATTAGGTGTGAATACAGACTTTCTTCTATTCCCACCATTATTCCCAGATGAATATTTATGTGACATAATAACTTATTTCTCATAATCTATTTAAACCAGACGCGTATACTGATCAAATCGTTATTGATCAAAATAAATAAAAACAAAATCAATTCCGAGGGGATAATTTTAGTCACGTGATTAATCACATGACCATACCTCGGAAATATAATCTTTTTAAAAGGGACCGCAAATTCCCATTTTAATCATAATTATATAAACTGTTTTAATTATATATCTAGAGATCTTTTTAAATATTTATTACACTTTATACCTTATATTTATTATTCTTATTGACGTAACTATTAATTTATTTAATATAAATTATTTCAATTCAATATTGCTCTTTTCAAAAGATGAAATTGTAAACATTCATATTGAGCAATCAAATAGTAGGCTTGAAAATCGTTCGGTTCATAACTTCCATAATGAAATTTACAATAAATTAAAAGCACAATAGACTAATTAATGAATAACACAATTGGTTAATCATTTAATTTATATATCAGCAATATTAATTGGATTTAAATTAAAAATCTTCGAGCTCATTTACAGCCGTCCTTCCCGTTTGAAATTGACACAGCCAAATCTCATCACAAGACTTGAGAAAGGTATATAATTAGTTATTTCAGCCCTGTGGTATCCTTTTAAATTAACAAAACTCAATTGAATATTCACATATACAATAATGGTCAACCCTTTCAAGGAATTCTTTCATCTAAGGAGTTATTGGTTCCTCATACCTATAATTGGTATGTTACCATGGTTAGGAATGTTGATAGCTATGTTAATTTGCTGGGCTGGTCAAGGTCATCCAATTTATGCATTTATGCAGTATTATCAAAAACCTGTTTATATATCATATATTGGTGCAACTAATTTACAACCTTTATTTATTAGTTGTGCTGGTTGGCAAGGTTTATTTTATCTTTTAACTTTATGTACTGAATATTTCTTAAGAAGAAGTGGAAGATTACAATATTGGTTTAAAAAAGATGAAAGAAATTTATTATTTGCAGCTATTTGTTTAGCTATAGTTGGTGAATTAGGTATTTTATTTGTTGCAATTTTTAATATTAAGAATCATAAACATGCTCATGATTCTTTATTAGTTGTTTTTTTAGTATTTGTTGGACTTTCAGGTGTTATGTTAATTACTCAATATTGTATGATGGGACTTCATTATAGAACTATTCATGTTCATCATAAATATTTAAACAAATTCACACTATCATTTTACGCAAAAGTTATATTTGTTGTTGTTGCAATTATTTTAGCTGCATTTTTCGGTGCTGTTAGTAATGAAAGTGTAAGTAGTTGTTTTGAATGGACTTTAGCATTTTGGTATATTGTTATTTTCTTAATATTTGCATGGGATTTATGGCCAGCTTCTAAAAAACATCATAAAAATGCTCCATATATTAAAAATTGGGAAAAATATGATTATTATATGTATAATAAAAATTATGGAACTCATCCTTATGAAAAATATGCAAAATTTGATGATCAATATCATTCTCAAGAAAATGGTGAAACTTTTGTACAACAAACAAGTGATTCTTCAATTGATAATACTAATGGTCAATATAGATCAACAAATGGAGAACAAATAGGTTATAGAAATACAAATAGAGAATTCACAGATGAAGAATTGGCTCAATATCCAATGACAAATGAAGGTGAAAATTATCCTATTCCTCAAGGTCAACAAGTTCCTGTTTATGAAAATGTTGATTCTACAAATACAAATACCCAAGGTTATAATGAAGATACTGTTGTTAATCAAGAAAGTAATCAACAGCCATTAAATCAACAACAAGTTGCAGAAGCTTATAATGATGGTGCTACTAATGATGAGAAAAAAGGTGGTTGTGTTATAGTTTGATGCACTAATTAATTAATTAGATGATTTTCTTATACCCCTTCTCTAGTTTGTTTAATTCTACAGTGCTACAATATTTCATTGTGTAATTCATCTAGTTCACTAAATTTCATTTAATCTTTCCAGAATTATATCAGCAAAATCGTACACTTGATTAACTTTATCAGAAACACCCAGCTCATCATCTTCATCAGCTGTAAAACCTTCCAGATAATTATTATTACTCTCATTATGTTCAACTTTTGTCAGTTGTTGTGGAGAAACAGTATTCAGCAGCAATCCATCGTCTGGTTGTCTTGAATTCAGCAGATTACCAAATCCATCAGTTTCAAGTGATTCAACTGGTATATTTGTTTGAAATAATGGTCCAATTGTATAATTATCACTAGTATTATAAGATAATGTGCTCTCATCAAATGATTGATCAAAATCTTGGTGATCAAATGATCCAATAAAACTTCCTGTTGGTTGTAATGGGATATTTTGTTGTGGAAATTGAGTAAATTGAGGTGTATCAGTGGTTGGGAATTCAACTTCTTCATTATCATTATCATCTTCATCAACATCACTAACTTCTTGTTTAAAATTTGGAATTTCAGTAGACAGTCCTTGTGGGATTGTTGGTTGTTGTTGTTGAGAATCATCATCAGCATCTGAAATTACAGTTTGCTCATCATCATCATTATTATCCTCTGCTTCATCACGATATTCTGAAACGTCATCTTCTGAATATGGTTCCTCATCTGACTCTTCAAGATCTGGAATTCTTTTAGTTCTAGTTGATCTAGCTGGAAGTTCTCTTTTTGGTTTTGAAACTTTTCCATTTGAAGAAGAGGTTGAGTCAGAGTTAGAATTTTTTTTATAATTATATGGAGCAGATCTATATGGACCATCTCTATGATAATTAACTTTATTACCAACAGCAGATTTTGGTAATGATTTTTTATCAATTTCACCTTCAATAACTATTTGATCTTCAACAACTTTTTTACCTTCAACCTCTTTTTTTTCTTCAATAATAACTGTCATTTTAATACTTTTTTCAATAATATAAATAGCTTTTAATTTCCTTCTTGGACAACATCTTGAATTACATTGAAATTTAAATTTCCCAGTCTTGACACATTTTGGATTTCTAAAAGGATCTAATTCAGCTGAATCTAATCTTAATCTTTCTTTACTTTCAATATCTTTACGTTCTTTTGTTGGTCTACCTCTATCTTTCACAACAAATACAACACCATCTTGGATACGATCAAAATGCAAACAATCTCTTGCCCTATGACCATGGACACAAATATCACATGAAAACTTTAACGTTTCACTGAATAACATGATTAACTTTATAGCAAATAACAGTAAATTAACAGTAAACTTCTTTAGCAATTAGCATAAGCCAGCCAGACTGTCGCTATTGATTAAGCTAAAACCACTTATTTCAATATATATATACATCCATCATTTACCATAATGAGAACAAAAATCAGTTAATTAAACTTTTCTGTCATTATTTGAGATCTTTGTGGTTTCAACTTTTATCTGTCTAAATACAAACCATGACAACCAATCTTTCAGCCCGCCCAGGTAAGAAAAGCTCAATTCACTAAACAACATATTTGGACACCAATATAAAGCCAATAATCATCATTCTCAAGATACATTATCACCAATGTTTACACAGCTAAAAGTGAAGAAATTGTAGTTTGTTAAACTTTTGTGTTTGTTTGTTTACACTAAATATCTCGCTTACACGTAATTCTGTCAATGTCAAAAAGAGTACCAAATCAACTCAAATTAATTCTCTCTTATATAGCTTTAATGGTCTAGAATCAGGTGCAATAGCATTCATTAAGTTTAGTATTGCAAATATTTTGTTTCGTTGTTTTGGTAGTTTTGTTATGGTGGTTGTTATATTTCCTACATCAAAAAATCCATATTCATTCATTTTATCAAGTATTTACTCCACACACAATATCACCAAGGTAATTACCCATCAGCAGAGATAAACATATTTCTCGTATCATTCCATATATACTCCACTCTTGACACGTTATCTGGTGGTATTGTTAAAGAAGTTGAGATTTGTTCCGTTTCATCAAATAATGAATCTATTAATGATATAGCTGAAGTTGGTTCATCTTTATAATCATTCTCCTTTTTTCTTTTATTTATAAAATTGAATAATCTATGAATCCATGAATTACTTGAAATTAAAGGAAGTTGAGTTCTTCCTTGAATTTCAGTAACTACACTTTCACTTGATAGGAAAACCACATTATTAAGTACATCATTTGAACAACAATTATGTGGACAATCAAAGCAAAAAATTTCTGAATTAGGACATATTGGATTCATTTCTAAATCTAATGTTGCAGTGATTAATTTTAATCTTGTCTCAGGATTTGGTAAACTATGACTGATGGCATAGACGTCATTTTGGGAGATATTGTGATAATGTGTACATGATACTTCTCTGTTGGTATTGATACAATCTTCACAGGCAAATATTAAGTTGTGGTGAACAATAAGCATTTTTGGGTAATAGTTGTATTAAGAAGGAAGGAGAAGTGTTGTTTGGGGGAAGGACAAAGGTCTATATTTATATACTTTAAAACATCTCAAGATCTAGAAGAATCGAAAAAGAGTTGTTTAGATTTAAAGATCTCTACAAAATATTTCCAACATCTTGTACATTCATAAAATCAATATTGTTTTGCTTCAACCACTTCATCATCATCAATATCAACACAAAATTGTTGAAGGAATTGTTCAGTATCAGTTAAAAATCTATCAAAGTTTGCCAATTTGGTATTTGAAGGTTCTTCCTCATTAGGTTCCAATTGTAATTGAGTTGGTTCTTGTGGTGTAACTTGATTTGCATCAATTTCTTCATCAGTTATAGTTTCACTACTAGAATCATTTTTAAATGTTTCCAATAATCCACAATTATTAATAGCTTTTCTAGATAATGGTCTTATTTTAACTGGTTCATCCAATTCTGGATCTAATGATAATCCAAACAAATCTGAAGTTGAACCAACACCACCACCATAATCAAGTAAACTATTATTATTATCACCAAATGGTATCAGAAATTTAGTATCCAAGTATTCTTTACCTGAACAAATAACCACTGGTGTAGTTTTACCCAAGATGAATATATTTTTACCAACAGATTTTGTAACATCAACACATAATTTTTTATTAAATAAAACTTCTTCATCAAGATGTTTTGAAAGTTCAATTGTTTCCTCCACAATAGAAATATTTTTAATCATAAGTCTATATTTACCAACTAATGGTTGACAATATTTTAAATTTGGAATATTTTTATAATTAATTGGAGCTGTACAACATTTAACTTTTTGTATTGAGAATAATTGATCTTGATGATGTTCACATTTTTGACCTTCAGATCTAACGATACATTGTTGACAAGCGTATAAGAGATAGTTGAGAATGATCATGATGTGGAAAGAATGGTTAGCAATATGGTTGGTTATCTAGTAAGGTATCAAGTATAGATCAATAATGATTTTGGATTTAAGTAGATGATGTATGTTTATAATGGTTTTTGTGGTGGGGCGCTAATTTCCGTACTACCAAAAGTCTCTCATACAATTCATAACAATTTGATATATATAAAAACAGCCTGTGAAATCACCATCTTGCTTGAACAACTTGATAAGATTTTGGTTTTTCAAATAATCCATCATCAACAACTTCAAATTCTTGCCATGTATGTTCAGCATACTTAACAATATTTTCTTGAATAAAATTAATAGTTTCAATTTGATCAAATAAAATACCTTTATCAATTGAATTATTTATATTATTTTGTAATAATTCCACTCTTTGAGTTAATACATCTAATCTATAATTCATCCAATCTTTATACCATTCATTATAACGACTTCCTGAATTTTTACTTGGTTTAATAGTTGTTGAATAACATCTATCTAATAATGGATCTTTTGGTCTAAAACTACCAACTTGAGTAATTCTTTCAGTATAATCACCTCTTGGTTTTGGAGCAACATGTCTTAATATTCTACCTTGTAATACATTTGCCCAACCCTTTTTTGGATTTTCCACTTTGGCAACTTTACCATCACCCATTAATAAAGAAGTTTCACCACCAATCATATTTTCAGTTGGACTTAACATTAATACACAAACAAATTGAGGAGAATCATAATGCCATGAAACAATTGCAGGAATATCATTTGGATCTTGATATTCATTTTTATTAACATCAATTATTTTGGAATTTGGTTGTCTTATACTAACATTTGAATTACCAAATTCAAAATCAATCATATGTTGTAATTCAACACCAGCCATTTTATTCATTATCTCCATAACTTTTGGATGATTCCAAGCTTGATAAGTGAAAGGAGCATAATCTTTAGCAAAACCTCTGATATGCATATCAACATCACCTGTAGTGGAATTATCCAATATACGACCACATTTTAAAAAGGCATCTTTTTGGAAAAGTTCATATCTTAGAATAGCAACAGCTTCATCTGTAAATAAGGGGAAAGGTTCACTTACACCTATATTTGATATTGGAGTTTGATGAGTCTTTGTAATACCAAGTTGTTGTAATGTTAATTTTTTAGTTTTGAAATAATAATCATCAGTGAATAATAAATGTTTTGATACGTCAAATTTTATTGATGAAGGGTCAGTTATACCAAATTTTGTTAATTCATTTAATAATGGTACAACATGTTGATCATAAATATCTGGAGGGATATCATAACTATGATTACCACCTAGAACGTCAGGTGTAAGAATTGAAGCCACTGCGACAGCCATATTGTGGTATGATCTTATAGTGAAGCATTAGAGAGAATGAGGGATAACCTAGGTGTTTATATAATAATGATAATATACCCACATAACAATCTATTATTTAATTCTCGCTTTCTGTTGTTGCATGGTGTCAAATATTCGCTACTTGTTATCTCATGTACTTTTTAACCTATTTGGTACATGACTTTCTCAAGATCGTTATTGTTTCTTTGACACTTTCCTCATGAGATTGACAGCGACCACTTATAACCATTATCACCACTTAGCAACATAACCATCAGTGTTATCATAGATCACCAACACTCATCAATACACCGCCACCATCATCATCACCACTAGTAATATATCAATCAAATACATCAATACTTAATAAATCAATTAATTAATTCATCATTATTATTGTTTCATTCCTTGATTGCCCAATCCGGTAACATTTCCCAATTAGGAAAATTTTCGGGAATATTCTTTTTGACTCTTTAAAAAAAGCACAAAAATTGAACCATTAAACAACAATATCATCAACTAATCAGTTATCCAGTTATTTATCAACTATTCAGTTATTCAGTTATTGAATGTCTATCTCACCATGTCGTGCAACATCAGTTGGGATGATTTCGAAACAGAATCATTTTTAAGTTGGTCTAAAGAACTGTTATATGATGCATTAAATTCAGGTAAACGTCCTCATATATTATCATCAGAGATTAAAATTAAAGAATTAACATTTGGTAAACAAAGTCCAAGTTTTGAGATATTAGAGATTGGTGATTTAGCAAATGATCGTTTTAGAGGAATTTTTAAATTAAAATATAATGGAGATGCAAATATAACATTAAATACAAATATTCAAGCAAATTTATTAAATATTTATGAAAAAAATTGTCAAGAATTACAAGGAAATTTTGCATTACCAAATTTTAAATTAGCATCACAACCATTTTCATTACCATTAAATCTTAATTTATCAAATATTAGATTAAGTGGTATTATTGTTGTTGTTTTCTCTAAATCAAAAGGATTAACATTAGTTTTCAAAAATGATCCATTAGAAAATATTAAAGTTAGTTCAACTTTTGATAATGTACCAGTTATTGAAAAATTTTTGCAAAAGCAAATTGAAAATCAAATTAGAGATTTATTTAGAGATATTTTACCAAGTGTTTTACATAAAGTTTCACAAAAATGGACAACAAATAATATTATAAATCAATTACATTCCAAAATTAATGAAGAGAATAAAGATTTATTATATCAAAAAGAACGGGTCTCAATATTTGAAATTAATCCTTCAGAACCTGAACTTTCTCCAACAAATATGTTGAAATTATCTACATTAACAGCTTCAAGACAATCTTTTAGATTATCAATATCACCATTAAAAGATGTTGTTGAACGTCCAAATTTATTTAAATTTGAATTAAAGGCTTCATTGGGGAATAATTTCCAATTCAAGAGTAAAAATATTCCAATTGAAATTATAACTAAAACAAAAGATGATTTTCAAATTCAAAAAACATTAACAACAATTTCCAAGATTCAAACAAAATGTTATACAAATGAAAAAAATAATAATCGATTAAAGAGAAGAAATATTAAATTAAACAAAAAGAAATTGGTACCAAGATCAATTAATACAGAATCAACAACATTAGTTGATTCTAATGAAGAACTTGATACAACAATTGAATTGAAAACTCCACCACCTATCCAAACACCAATCCCTATAAATATAACAAATCCAATATTGAAAAGACCTTCAATAACACCAATAAATACCACAGGTCATCATCATTCATCAGAAATTTTCCAATATCGTTCACATTCTCCAAGAAAATCTCAATCTTATTTATTAAATGTTGGATTAGGTATGAATAATTATGGATTTTTAGAAGCACCACCACCGTATCATTGAATACCACTGGCTACTTTTTATGAATTTATGAATATTGTTTTAGGATTTTGGGTTATTTTATTCATTTTGTATATAAATTTTATTTATGCTTATAAAATATTAATTTTCGCGATTTTTCAAATTTGTAAATTTTATCGAAATGATCAATTAAACAATTTAATCAATTGAGCCATAAATCTTTAAAGCCATAAAAGCCAGAAGGCCATAAGTCTATAAGTCTATTGTCCACTGGTTTATTGGTCCACTGGTTTATCATGAGCCTTAATTCAGAAGTTCTCAAACAAATCATCTCGGAAAGATTAAACACAACGGAATGTTATGTTGAAGACATGTCTGGTGGTTGTGGTCAAGCATTTGCTGTTATAATAGTATCAAATGAATTTAATGGAAAGAATAAATTAATGAGAAGTCGATTAGTTAATGGGAAATTAAAAGATGAGATTGCAAGTATACATGCTTTTACACAAAAAAATTTCACTCCAGAAGAGTTTCAAATACAACGGATAAATTTTAATATATGAGCTATTGGGTTTATTTTTTGTAGTTTAATAACCAACCACATCTTAACCAAATTATAACATATCCAGTGATTAATAATGATATTAGGAGATGTAACCATTTCATATTGATCCATTTAGCAATGATACCAACTAAGAATGGTAAAATAGCAGCACCTGAACCACCAATACTATTCATAAGACCAACACTAACAATATGTTTTTCAGGTGATAAATTTTTAACAAGAGTTATATTTGAAGTTGGAAATAATGGACCAATGAAAATACCTGAGATTGTTATTAATAAAATTGTGAAAGTTGTTGTAAAGAAAGTTGTTATTGTATATGTTGTATATAAGATTAATGAAATTATTGAATATGTTAAATTTGCAGTATATTCATTTTTGAAGAATTTTGTAGTGAATCCTAATATGAAACGACCTAATGTTAATCCTATCCAAAACCAGGAAACGATATAAGAAGCATCTATATGAGACATTGATTTAACTTGTATTAGATAAGTTAATAACCATGAACCAATTGAAACTTCAACACCGATATAAAGGAATAAATAAAATGCAGAATATATGACTAATGGGTCCTTTAATGCATCCATTACACCATGAATTTTAGGATCTTGATCCAGTTCAGTGTTGATGACTCTCCCTTCATTTTTAAAGAATAAACTTAGACAAACACTAATAAAACTTAACCCACTCATTATGATATAAACCCATTTAAAATCATTTCCAACTTTACCCAATAAATGACTTATCAAAACAGGTTGGATAAAACTCCCTACTCCATAAAATCCATGTAAAAGTCCCATTAATTCATTATGATCTTTTAAAGTACTTAACCAAACATTTGTACAACTATCAATTAATCCAACACCAACACCACTCCAGAAATAAATCCCTACAAAGATCCATATTGGAGGTTTGAAACTGTTTATCAGATATGTGGCCAAAAGACAACAATTTGAAAGAATAATAACACCAAATTTACCAATTGTTCTATGTAACCATCCATTTGTCACTGCACTGAGGCCATACCCGAGGAATTGTAATATGAAAACCATAGATACTTCAACATTAGATATATTGTAATGCTGGGTGAGCACAGGGATCAGATTCCCTATGATTTGGTCATTGAGCCCCACGACGATGAAGAAGTAGAAACAAGTTAAGATCTGTGCTTGTAATAGATGAGAAGATCTCCAATCTGGTGGATCTGATGGTGTATCTGATTGAGAGAGTAGTGTATCCTGAGGTGAAGAGTCGTATTCTGTGAGTTCTATGTCGTCTTTGGACATTCTGTGGTTTATTGAGTGAATGAATGAGTGGATAGTATAGTTAATGAATAGTATGAATACTTATAGTTGTTCAATCTTTGAGATTATTGAAGCGGATTATGTAACGGGGACCTATTAAGTGGACATATTGGATGATGTATTGATCTATTGTGGTGTAGTGGTATTATAATAGCTATAATAGCTATTATATCATTATATCATTATGTATGGTTATATTGTATAGTATAGTATTGTATAGTGTATTCTATAATTATTGTATAGTTAATCAATGAGATGATGAGACATTAACAATCAACTAGTCACATAATACAACTACAACTATACACATTTATATCTACAATACAATAACCCTCTATGCTCTATCTATACATACTCTATACTCTATACTCTCTATTCACACCATCTATACATCATTATCTATATCTACACCATATCAATACTCTATCAATTCCATTATCAATAAGCCGATTCTTTTTTCACGGCCAACTCCAGAAAATTTTCAGACTCAATCAATCAATCAATCAATCAATCAATACAATACACTCTATTATACATCTACAATCAATAATATGTCACTCAAACAGGCCATCAATGCCCTCCAGAAACATTACCCATTGAAATACGCAGAAACAGCATGGGATAATGTTGGTTTATTAGTGGATTCTCAATCAACTGAATGTAAAAACATATTACTCACTATTGATTTAACAAAATCAGTTGTTGATGAAGCCATCAAGAATAATATTAATCTTATAGTGGCATATCATCCTTTCATATTCAAAGGTATAAAACAAATCACACCACAAACAAATCCTCAACATGATTCTTTAATTAAATTAATCAAGAATGGTATTAGTGTTTATAGTCCTCATACTGCAATTGATGCTGCTCCCGGAGGTGTTAATGATTGGTTATGTTTAGGTATAACTGACTCGGGGAATATTCAATCCAAGAGTGTTATTGATCCTAATGATGAGGATCCAACAAAGATTGGAATGGGTAGATTATTAGAATTAAAGAAATCTATTCCATTAGGTGATATCATTAAAAATATCAAAACTCATCTTCAAGTTGATAATTTATTAGTTGCTACAAATAATCTAGATACAATGATTCAAACCATTGCAATCTGTGCAGGATCAGGTTCTGGAGTATTCAATAAATTGAAAATTCAACCAGATTTATATCTAACTGGTGAATTAAGTCATCATGAAGTTTTATTCTTGAAAGAAAATGGTGCAAATATCATTACAGCAAATCATTCAAATACTGAACGTGGATTCCTCAAAGTGTTACAATCACAATTATCTAATGAATTAGGGGTAAATATTCAAATCAGTTCAAATGATACTGATCCTTTTAAATTTGTATAAATTAATTCATTTTTTCAATACATAAATTTTTCTTATATTTTTTTATGGATTTCACCGAAGGGCATTTTCGATAAGATAAGAAACAATGCAGCCATTTGGAAAATTATATAAACCGAAAGACTTGACACTCTTTTGATCTATTCAATTAATCTTAATAGATTCAATAGATTAATAGATCAATATGCTCCCACAATTGTCCAAATTATGGACTAAATTATCAACAAAACATGGTTTATTCGGTGATTATGATTATAAATATCTCTTTACACCAAAAATACCATTCATGAAGAAATCAAATAAAGTACAACCATTTTTTGGACTTGATTCAGAAATGCCATTGTTTCTTGGGTTCCTTTTGGGATTTCAACATTCATTATCAATGCTTGCTGGTGTCGTGGCACCTCCTTTAATCATTGCTGCATCTGCTAACCTCAATACTGATCAATCAAGATACTTGGTTTCTGTTTCTTTAATAATTAGTGGATTATTATCATTAATTCAAATTACAAGATTCCATATCAAGGGAACAAAATATTATATTGGAACTGGGTTAGTTTCTGTTGTCGGTACTTCATTCGCTACTATTACAATTGTCGAAAAAGCTATACCAATGATGTATGCTAATGGTGAATGTCCAATTGCAGAAGATGGTACGTATTTACCTTGTCCTGATGGTTATGGTGCCATTTTGGGTACTGGTTGTGTTTGTGCATTATTGGAAATTTTATTATCATTTATGCCTCCAAAATTATTACAAAAAATTTTCCCTCCTTTAGTTACAGGTCCTGTTGTCTTGCTTATTGGTGTTCATCTAATCTCATCGGGATTTGCTGATTGGTTAGGTGGTTCTGGTTGTTCAAGTGGTTCTACCCTATGTCCTTCAGATTCTGCACCTCATGCTTTACCATATGGTTCTGCTGAATTTGTCGGCTTGGGGTTCCTTGTAATTGTTGTCATTATAATTTGTGAAAAATGGGGTGCTCCAATAATGAAATCTTGTGCAGTTATTATTGGATTATTAATTGGTTGTATTGTTGCTGCTGCTTGTAATTATTTTGATCGTACAAATATTGATAAATCTCCAGCTGTCACGTTCATTTGGGTTCATACTTTTAAATTAACAGTTTATGGTCCGGCAGTATTACCAATGTTGGCAACTTATATTGTCTTGATGATGGAAGCTATTGGTGATATCACTGCAACTTGTGATGTTTCAAGATTAGAAGTTGAAGGTGAAGTTTATGATTCTCGTATTCAAGGTGGGATCTTGGCTGATGGATTTAATGGTTTATTATCTTGTTTAGGTACAATGACTCCAATGTCTACATTTGCTCAAAATAATGGTGTTATTTCAATAACTAAATGTGCAAATAGAATGGCTGGTTATTGGTGTTGTTTCTTTTTAATTATCATGGGTATATTTGCTAAATTTGCTGCTGCTTTGGTTAGTATTCCAAAAGCTGTATTGGGTGGTATGACTACTTTTTTATTCACTTCAGTGGCAGTTTCAGGATTAAGTATTATATCAACTGTTCCAATGACTAGAAGAAATAGATTTATTCTTACAGGTTCATTAGTGTTAGGTTTTGGTGCCACGTTGGTTTCTGATTGGTTTGATAATGTTTTCACTTATGATGGAGATAATAGATCTCTCAAGGGGTTTTATAATGCTATTGTTCTTGTGTTGGAGACTGGATTTGCATTAGCTGGTTTCGTTGGAGTTTTCCTCAATTTATTCATTGATGAAGAAGAAGAAGAAGACACTTCTCCAATGTATCTTGAAGGAGACGAGGTCCATGAACTAAGCGATGCTCCAAGTGAAGGAGTCGAGGGTTCCAGTACTTCGATAGGTAAAGAAACAGTCTTGAATAAGACAAAGTCATAAAGTAGTTATTTTTCATTTAATATATATTCATTCATTTGAATGGTTTTTGTAGTTTCGCGATAAGATAAAAAAATGATTTTGACTTACTCGATATACTATTAATATTAGTTTATTTTGTGATTATGAATGATAAATTATTGATTATAGGAGCCCCTAAAGTTGGGAAATTTAAATTGATTGAATCCTTATTCCAATCTTTACCTGATGATGTTGGTGATTCTCATTCTGGGATAATCCATCCTGTGGATTTGAAAACAAAATATTTTGAAATTATGATTGATTTATGGATTGATGAAACTAATGATTTTGCGGAATGGTGTAGGGAATTTTCCAATGATGAAGCTAAAGAAGCCCGAGATGTTATTAATATGATTATATTTGTTTTTAAATTCGAGGAAGGGTTGGATTCAGTGGAGCGTAAGATTAATCAATTGAATGAATTGATTGATAAATTTAATGAAAATGATTGGAAAGGTATTGTTGTTGGAGTGGGAATGGATGATGTTACTGATGATTTTATGGAGTTTGAAGATTTATTTATACAACAGGGGATTGAAATGGTTGGGTTTAAACAACAGGGATCAAATGAGTTTGGTGAAGTTGTTGGTGTGAAACGACTACGACAAATTATTGAATGTCATGAATGGACTACAAATGGTGAGAGTAATGAGAATGAAAATAATAATGAAGTAACTAATCTAGATGAATTGGTGGAGAAATTAAAGAATGCAAAAGAATATATAAAAAATTTGGATAATGATAAAGATAAACAAAAATATGCTCAATTTATTATAAATGAATTAAATATTTAATCATTTTTTGATGGATTTATTTGGAAAATTTTAAAAACTAAATTCTTGTATAAATAAAATTTAGTTGGAATATAAAATAATAATATTAATTGTGTAAATGGTTTCAAATTTGATTCTTTATTAATAAATTTTAAACTTAGGAAAATTATAATAAATTCAACACTTGATTCAATTGGGAATAAAATTAATTTTAAATTTTGATAAAAACTAGTCAATCTTTTTGGAACTCTTCCTAATCCTTTTAATTTATAAAACCAATATAAATATCCAATAAATCCATAACAACTCCAACAAAAAATTAAAATGGAATAACAACTATGATTTAAAATTAATTCATATTGATCTAAAATACACCAAATAATGAAAAATTTAACCCAATTTTGTAAAAAAATCAATGGCAATTGAATAGGTATCAATTTAAATAAACTAAGTAATATTTCCATCCCACAAATTAAACTTGTAACTAAATTAAAGAAATCTTCAATACCACCAGCTAAAAATTTCCGGCCAACTAATGGTAATAATATGAATAATCTCGCCAAAACAGCACCATACATAAACATAGCCACAATATTGTATGCTTTAAGAGCCTTGAACAACGCTGGAGAGTTTCTAAGATTGATCTTTTGGGTCATTTTAATCGATTTAGAGTTGTTTTAATAGTTTGAGTTAGTTGACACGAAATCAATCGCGAATAACTTTTTTCATATTCGAGACATAATTCAATTCATCTCATCAAAATACACCAAAAAGAGAGCCATTAAAGAGCTGGATAATTATGAGATTATTTCAATTATCAATACTCTGCTTCATCGTTGTGACAATCTTTGGTTGGTCTGCTGAAGATCAGGAAATCTTTAAAGTGAATTATGAATTACAACAAGATTATCCAGGTACGAATTTCTACGAGTTTCTTAAATTACCAAATGGTGTTAAATCAAATTTAAAAGAGATTAATAAACAATTTAGGAAATTAAGTGTTAAATATCATCCTGATAAAGTGAAAGGTGGTAAGGCCAAGAAGAAGGCTGCTCAGAGGAATTATGAAAGATTGAGTGTTATTGCAAATATATTGAAAAGTTCTACAAAGGATCGTTATGATTTCTTTCTCAAGAATGGATTTCCTAAATATAAAAATAATAGATTCTTATATGATCGTTTCAGACCTGGCCTAATCTTTGTGTTTGGGTTTTTATTTGTGGTGATTGGTGTGGGCCATTATGTTTCTTTAAAAATATCAGCTTCTCAAAATCGTAAAAGAGTACAAGCTCTAATCGATCAAATAAAATCATTTGCTGATAGACAATCCACTAATGGTGTATTAACAGAACAAAGAAAAATTAAATTAGAAGGATTCGAACAACCATTCTTGGTTAGAATCGATGGTGTCTTCATCATTAATGAAGAGGATGAAAATAGTTTAACAAGAGTTACAACTGATGATATAAAAGAACCTAAATTGAAAAATTCATTATTAGTTACATTCCCAGTATGGATATGGAATAAATCATTAGGTAAAATTGATAATTTATTTATTGATTTATCAGATAATGATGAAATTATTAAAAATGATCAAGATAATTTTGAAAATTCTAAAAGGAAAACTAAAAAACCAAAAGGTGAAAAATTAGTATTGCCAAATGGGAAAGTTGTATATGGTAAGAAGAAGAAATAGATGCTGTGGTTTCCCTCACTTTTGATTTGTAGTTGTTTTAACCAACAACTGGATGGCGTTTTAGAGATCTTTATCAAGAGAGATGTTTTAAAACAACTCTTCAAAACAGAAAAATCACCAAGACTATAAAGAAACCCAATATCCTGGGAGTTATCCAAAATTCTTCCTTCCCACTACCATATCCATTATCAAAATGAGTACAAAACATACTATTTCACAAACACAAAAATCAAGATATCAAGGACGTCGTTATTGTGGTTATATTGCAAGAAAACAATTAATTGATATTTTATTACCTAGATTAAGAGCTTCAAGAACTTATTTCCAAAAGGGTCATTATGGTGTAATTAATAACATCTCTGCTAATAAAAAAGGTTTAGATTTAGGTGAAGATTTTTTCGATAAAGGTGCTAAATTAAAAGCTGCAAATATCTTGTTAGGTAAACATGGTTCATTAGATGATGAAAATTTTATTGATACTCATTATAAACTTGAACTTGAAAGTTATTCTTTTGCTTTTGATGGATATTATGAAACGGTTTATTTTGATAAATTTGATCGTCCTATTATTTCAACTGATCCTGAAAGTGAATTATGTGGTGAAGGTTATACAGATTTAGAATTCTTACATTCATTATTCACAAATAAACCAACAATAAGATCTTCTTTAAATAAAGTTGTTAATAATGAAGATGTTGAAATTGAAGAAAATAGAAAATCTTTAGAGATGAATTTTTATCAAGATTTATTAGAAACTTATCAATCTGATGGTTCTGAAAATGATCCAATTGTGGTTGAAGATGATGATACAACTGAATTGGTTAAAAGAGCTGTTTTAAATGTTAGATCAAGAATTCTTGTTAATTCTGAAAAGATTAATGAAAATTTGAATCCTTGTGAATCTCCAAGACAAGCTATTGAAATCTTTAGAGATGAACCTGATGAATCTGATGATACTTTTGTTCATGTGGAAATTCCTAAGGATGAATCATCATTTGTTGAAGTTGAGGTTCCTCCTATTGAATCGGATTTAGATGAGAACCAAAAGGAATCAATTGATGAAAATTATGAAGAGGTTTTGGGATTTTTAATGAATAGATCAAATATTCAAGAAATTGATGAACCAAATTCATCATCTAAGAATGAACCATTATTATCAACAACTGATGGAAATAAACCACCTGAATTTGAAGAATCTAATAAACTTGAACGTGAAGATAATTTACAAACTCATGATGAACCAATTACTGATAATTATTATGAACGAGCTTTAAATTTTTTACTATTTAGTAAAAAAAATAAAAATACAGAACAAGTTGATTCATCAACTGAATTAAAAATCAAACCTAAAAGATTGAAAAAAAGACAACCGAAAAATTTACATAAAGAAGCTGCTTTAAATATTCTTAGAGGTCGTTGTAAATTTTTAACATTAACAAAACCTAAAGATGATGGATTAAATTCTGTTAAAAGATTGAAGAAAGATCAAGAGTTTGAAAAACCAAAAAAGAAGAGATTTTTGTATCCAAAGTCAAAGAAAGCCTTGAAAAAAACTAAAAATAATGTTAGTATTGTTAGTTTATGGGTTGAAGATCAATTTATTGGATGTGGTGGTGATTGGCAATCTGTTGATGAAGATGATGATGATGATGAGGAGGAGGAGGATCAGGAGGATCAGGAGGATAATTTTAAATCCACTAGATTAGAAACTATCAAAGAAGATGATGACGAATAACATCACGAAGTTGTACATAATTTATATTAAATTTTATTAATTAAATAATGATTATTGTAGAATAATTGATTTTATATCGGATATAGTCGCTTTTAATTTCAGTCACGTGATTGTATGTTAATTATTAAATACAGGAAATATATAATAAAAAGCATTATGAAATATTCATGTGTGACATTAAAGGCATTGAATTAGTTATATTTCAAGTTATTTTTGCCTTTTTATGAGTTTTTAAAAATTAATGATTTTTTCAATAAATTTTATTGATGTAGTAAAATTGTAATTTGATATAATATAGAGTGTAATTTTATAACACTTGAAAAAATATTATAATATATATATATAATTTAATATTAATTAATATAATATTTAGTATCATATAACTGATATTGTTATTCAATTAATATGATATCAATATATCTACTTTTGTATCTTCAATATTCATTCTTTCCGAATTATCAACAATGTTCGCCTCAAAAGCCTAGCTGGGAAACAAGCCCTAACGTATTTTAGTGGTTTAACAATAAAAACCTCTAAACTGATTAAATAACAACAATAAAACAAGCCATGAAAAAGCCTGACATATTTCAAATAACTCAATAGATCTTTTTATTTAAGCGAAGTGATCAAGGTACCCAGCGTTGCTATTTTTTTAATGAAAACCATCAATTTAAGTCAATTTGCATTGATTTTCCCCAGATTTCAAGTTTTAATGAAATTAAATAATAAAAACATCTCCACTAATGAGTTGAGACGTCATTAGTGCCGTTAATTAGTATGCATTACTTCTTCTTTAGAACCAATTATAATACATCGATAAATTCGTGACATACGTTAAACAGTACAAATCATCATGTTGAGTTACTTAAAACGAATTTCAACTTTTTGCTAATGCCTTACTTGAGGTACGCTATGGATCAGTGGGAATTACAAGTGATGATTCAAACAAAATACCCTCAAATTTGATCCTTGTGTAAATTGATTCAATTATAGAGCTCTTTTAGCCGTTATTGAGCATATTCATATGTTATTTTAACCAAGTTTTAGCAAACTTGAGAACAAATGAGATCAAATAATAATATTTATAAATTCAATGAGGTTTCTCTATTAAGAGAGAGAACGTATTAAGTTAAATGAGTTCATTACATTAAAAAAAATGAAGTTTGTTAAATTTAATTCAATTTTAATATTAGTATCTTTGATAAGTGTCACATTATCAGCACCAGCAATTGCATTTCCAACTGTTAGTGTTGGACTTGATATTGTTCAATTTGCAGAAAAATTTATTTCAGTATTTGTTACATTACTTACTGATAATGTACCAGCTTCAGTTATTGCAACACTTGCACCAAAATTATCATTAAAATTTAATCTTGAAGTTGTTGAACCATTAATTAGTGATTTAAATAATTATAATGAAATTTATTCAGTTGATGGTATTGAAGATGGTAAAATAAGATGGATTGTTGAAGCTGAAAATAGAAATGACACAGATCCAATTATGTTATATTTCCATGGTGGTGCTTATATTCTTGGTGAATTCCCATTTTTCCCATATTTTTGTGCTAGAGTTTATGAACAAGTTGAAAATGATAGATTATCAATCTTATTATTAGATTATACATTAGCACAATATAAACCTTTCCCACAACAATTACAAGAGGCTGCTTTATTATATAATTCTATTCACAAGAATTCTAATAATATTATTGTTGCTGGTGATTCTGCTGGTGGTCATTTAGCTTTAAATTTGATTAGACATGGAACTTATCCAGTTGATGGAGTCACTGAAGTTGATACTGATGGTATCACTGGTGCTCTTTTAAATTCACCATGGGTTGATATTCATCCTGATGATGATACTGGATCTCATTCTTATAATTATGGGAAGGATATTTTAACTGGAAGATTCTTGAGAGAAAGTAGTGAAATTTTCACTGATTATAATTTTGATGAATATACTTCAAGTTCATTAAATTTTTATAATGATACTGAAGCAAATTGGCCAAAACTTTTACCTGATAAAGTTTTTGTTAATTATGGTGAACTTGAATTTTTAAAAACTGATATTGAATCATGGATTAAAATTGCTGATTTAAATGAAGATCAATATTATGAATCTCCAAATTCTATTCATGATTCAATTATTTTCACTCCAGATGTTAGTGATATTACTCCAAAAATTGTGGATTTCTTTAAAGAGAATTTTTAATTAACATATATTGTTTATTAATTTACATGAATTGTATCTCTACTCAATTCGTAAGCATTCTTTATTTCCCTATAATCCCTTACTTCCACTAAGCAACCATTATTCAATTACAAATGGTGGATTTTTGGAGATGGTTGAATTTAGTAAATTGTAAAGAGTTTATGATTAATGTGCTGGCTACGTAGTCATAAAGGTGTTCGGATATATAAATCTGAGAACCGGGACACTGAATATACTGACTACGTAGTCATCAATCATATTAAATACTTGATCTAATATTAAACAATGATTTGTCAGGGTATTCAAGTATATAAATCACTAGAGTTGGCCATTTTTATGTAGCTCAAGATGTTTTATATAGTATATCATACAATAATTACAATATTAGTTAAAAATGTCAAAAGTTTACTTCATCTCAGGTGCCAATCGTGGTATTGGATTCGCTCTCACTAAAGAATTATCTCAAGATTCTTCAAATATTGTTATTGGATCTGCTCGTGATGTATCAAATGCTAAAGAATTACAAGAATTAGTTGAATCACGTAAAAATGTTCATATTGTTGGTCTTGATGTTTCTGATGCTGTTTCAATTGATAAATTAGATTCTCAATTAAAAGATATTGCAAAAGATGGTATTGATGTTTTAATCTCAAATGCTGAAATTGGTAAATCATCCAAACCTGCTATTTAAACTTCTGCTAAAACTCATGAAGATCATTGGAGAGCAAACACTTTGGGTCCAATTTTACTCACTAGTGCGTTGTACAAGTATTTGAAACTCAAAGACACTAAACATTTGATTTATGTTTCAAGTTTATCTGGTTCAATTACTGGATATATTCCATTAAGTAGTTCAGCTTATGGTCAATCAAAAGCTGGTTTGAACTATTTCGTTAAAGAAGTTGCTAATGAATTAGAAGGTGAAGGGTTCACCACTATTGCTGTTCATCCAGGTGTTGTCAATACTGATTCTTTTAAAGAAGCTTTGAAAATTGCTGAAAGAGATTCACCACAAGTTATTGAAATTATCAAAAGTTTACCAACTTCCACAGCTGAAGAATGTGCTAAACAATTGGTTGGAAATGTCTTCTCAAAAATCATCAAGGAACAAAACAGTAAGTTTTTAAACTATGATGGTGAAGAATTACCATATTAAACTAGTTGTGTTTAGAGTATATATGAATTATATCCTCATATTGAATTCAACTTGTAAAAATATTATACCGTAATTGAATAGTAATGGGTACATTATAAGCTGATGTACATCAATACCAAAGGCCCCAAAGTTGATGAAAAAGTCTGGGATTAATAGAGAATACCCCAAAGATCCAAATATTTAGCATCCAGCTATAGGTTATTGGTCCGTTAATCCTAGTAGAATGACTTTGTGGAGTTGTTCGTACCTGTAGATAGAGCTATTAGTTGTGATTAAATCACTATTTAGCTGTTCATTACGACGAAATCAGTAAGTACGGCTGAATATTATTTTGTATAAGGCATCTAACCCATTTGAGCTACTATTAAATGGGGACTAAGTCAATGGTGAACATTCTTTTTGAACATAACAGAGTGAATCTTACATCCTGATTCCTGAGAGAGTACCTCATTTGCCAAATCTGACAGCGTACCTATTCATCCAGAGACTGTCCCCAAACAAACTGGGAGAGAGTTAGCCATTGGAATATCTTCTTCTCCAAAATAATGATTGATCCTGGATCCTTCTCCTCGTTCGTAATGATGAAGAATTGATTCAATTCTGTCCTTTTGGTGATCAACAATAATACTCAAGCTCAAGCACCCTGTCAAAAAGGTCCCTTAAACACTAAATTTAAGCGCACCTGCGTGAGAAAGATAAACAATAGACCTAAAGTACTGTTCAAGGGAAAGAAAGAGGGTACTTGGATCTTGAGCACCCAACTATGGAAGTAACCAAGATCTAAATCTCGGTGATTCAATTGAGACCTTCTCAAGTCCTTGCAAATGCACTTCTCTGCACCTTTTTTCAGTATAGAAATGGACAGTAATTTCAACGACTTCAAACCAGTAAAGAACTCCCCTCAAGCTCTCAAAAAACCTGTCACTCATCTCATATCTCGAAATATAGTTAGCTCACCATTTGGATCTGTTTTTTCCCCGTTGTACAGCGATCAACGTATATGTTCAGAATGTTTTTTTAGTAGCTTCGAGATCGTCAATGTGTGAAAACGCCTCAGAAAAAGAGACCCGTTAAAAAGGTGAATGAAACTAGCATGAGAAATACCTTGGAAATGACAAGTTGGATTGAGGAGAGCAGAGGGTGTATAAATATGTGGTGAGGGTATCGTTGGAATGATTGGGGGTTGAGCTTCTAGTTCTTTATCGAGAAAGATGAAGTTCAATACTTTTAATTTGGTTGTTTTAGTGTTATCAACACTGGTTTATGTTACGGTCTCTGCACCAATAATCACTTTCCCAGTGGTTCAATTTGGAATTGATGTTGTGAAATGGACAGAAGAGTTCCTAGCTCTATTTGTGACATTACTAGCTAATAATGTCTCTGCTAAAACAGTTTCACAAGTTCTACCTGTTCTTTCATTAGAATTTAATATGGCTGTTATTGAACCTGCTGTTGGTGATTTAAATAATTATAATACGGAGTTCCCAGTGGAGGGAATAAAAGATGGTAATGTAAGATGGGTAGTGGAGGCAGTTAATAGAACAGAACAAGATCCAGTATTGTTATATTTCCATGGTGGTGGTTATATTCTTGGTGATTTCCCACCTTTCCCATTTTTCTGTGCAAGAGTTTATGATCAAGTTGAAAATGATAGATTTTCAATATTAATGCTTGATTATACTCTGGCACAAGATGATCCATATCCAAGACAATTAAGTGATGCTGCTCTAGTTTATAACAAATTGATTGAAAGTTCAAATAATGTTATCGTTGGTGGTGATTCTGCTGGTGGTCATCTAAGTTTAAACTTATTAAGACATGGTGCTCATCCAGTACAAGGTGTTACAGAGGTTGATACTGATAAAATCACTGGTGCAATGTTGACATCTCCATGGGTGAGTATTCATACAGATGATGACACTGGATCTCATGAATACAACGAAGGGAAAGATATCTTGACACCAAAGATCATTAGAGAAGGAGGTGAGATGTTCACTAATAATAATTTCACACAATATACTTCCACTGCATTGAATTTCTACAACGATACAGAGACAGATTGGGCATCAATTGTTCCAAATAAAACTTTTGTCAATTATGGTGGTCATGAAGTTTTACTCACAGATATCGAATCATGGATCGATATTGCTGGATTGAGTCAAGATCAAGTTTATATGTCTCCAGAGGGTATTCATGTTTCTGTAATCTTTAGTCCAGATGTCAGTGATATCACTCCAAAGATTGTTGATTTCTTTAAAGAGAATTTCTAGTAATATACACATTTAATCAACTCAATGTAGACCAAACCGTCCATATTATAGTCCATTAATAGTCCACTTAAGCTCTTCATCATCAAAAGAGTCACGTGCAAACACGAACATATACCAATTCAATTCCAAAGGGAATAAACCAACCAATACGAAGAGTATCCAACCCACCACCAAGAACAGCACTCTTATCGCAGAACCACCACACACCAAACAACCCAAACACTTAGATCAACATCACAATCATTAATTCCAAATTTTGTATCCACAATTTGGCTGCCTTTAAACGAACCACAATCGCTGTTTGCAAAAAGGCTCTTTTTTTTTGATTTAGTCAGCATCGAAAATTTTGTTTAGCTGATAGATCTCCAGAAGTTGGTGATTATCTGATAGGAGACCAGAACCTCAACGACCTGGTGAGAGCTCTGTTAGTGAAGAGTGTCGCAATAACCAGTGTCATATATAGTGGTGCGTTGGAGGATCAGTGCACAGGGATCTCGTGAGGATCTGGATATAGCTGTTTAGGAAACTGGGTACAAAAGACGAAGAAGAATATGGGTCTATTATCATTAGGAACTCCATTGCCCTGGGAAGAATCGAGACAGTATTCTGAGCATGTTCGTAAGAATGGGCTCTGTCAATTGGTGAACATGTTCAATTCGGCATATGCTAGATCTCAGGATAAGTATCTTTGGGGTGATGAGGTGGAATATATATTAGTTCAATTCAATCAATCTCAACAAACTGCAAAGATCAATATAGATAAGGATTATATCTTGGAAGATTTAAATAAACCTGGTGAATTGTTCAAATTGGCAAAGGATAACAATGCAAATTTCCATCCTGAATATGGTAGATTTATGATTGAAGCAACTCCTGATAAACCATATGATGGTGATTCAATTAAAGATTATCTATATGTTGAAAAAAATATGAATCTAAGAAGAATTATTTCAGAAAGAGCAATAGCTGATCCAGATATTAAACCTTTAACAATAACTTCATATCCATTGATGGGTGTGGGAAATTTCACTGAACCAAAATCAATTCCAAATGGTGAAGCTTCAAGATCATTATTCTTACCAGATGAAGTCATCAATAGACATGTTAGATTCCCAACATTAACTGCAAACATTAGAAAAAGAAGAGGTGAAAAAGTTGCTATAAATATTCCTTTATTCAAAGATGAAAACACACCGGAGTTTGATGAATCAATACCACAAAATAGAGATGTATTCCCAGAAGATGATGAACCTGCTTTAGGTGCTTCTAAACCTGGTCACATCTATCTTGATGCAATGGGGTTTGGTATGGGATGTTCATGTTTACAAGTTACAGTACAAGCTCCAGATGTTAATAAAGCTAGATATTTATATGATTCTTGGGCAAATTTAGCACCTATTTTCCTAAGTCTTACAAGTGCAGCTCCAATTTTTAAAGGATATCTTGCAGATCAAGATGTAAGATGGAATGTGATATCTGGTGCAGTTGATGATAGAACACCTATTGAAAGAGGTGTTTCTCCCTTAAGAGAAGGAAATGATTATGGTAATATTAGAGATGATCATAAAGATCGTGTTCAAAAAATACCGAAATCAAGATATGATTCAATTGATTCATATTTAGGTGATTTACAAACTTCAAATGAAAATAATCAAAAACCATCATATAGATTTTTTAAAGAATCTTTAAATGATACAAATCCACCTATAAATGAAACTGTTTATAATTTATTAATTCAAAACAGTCATTTTGATAAACCATTAGCATCACATTTTGCCCATTTATACATAAGGGATCCATTAGTCATTTTCAATGAACGTATTAATCAAGATAATGAAGTTGATACTGATCATTTTGAAAATATTCAATCAACAAATTGGCAAACTCTTAGATTTAAACCTGCTACTCAAGCTGCTACTCCTGATAATGATAAAGTTCCAGGTTGGAGAGTTGAATTTAGATCAATGGAGATTCAAATTACTGATTTTGAAAATGCTGCATTCTCAACTTTTATTGCATTAATTGGTCAAGCAATTCTTAATCATCCAGATGCTTTAAATTTTTATATACCAATTTCAAAAATTGAAGAAAATATGAAATTGGCTCATAAAAGAGATTCAACTATAAATGATAAATTTTATTTCAAGAAAAATGTTTTAGATGAAGGTTATGAATTTGATAAATTTTCAATGAATGAAATAATTAATGGAGGTGAAAATTTTATAGGTCTTGTACCTATTGTTAAACAACATTTAGAATCTCATTATAAAATTGAATTAAATAATCATAATGAATATTCAAGATTATATTATTACTTATTATTAATAAGTAAAAGAGCTTCAGGTGAATTACCAACTACTGCAAAATTCATTAGAAATTTTGTTATAAATCATAAAGAATATAAAAAAGATTCAAAAATTAATGAATTAATAAATTTTGAATTATTGGAATCAATTAATAGAATTTCAAATTATATAAATAAAGATGATGAATTAACAAACTTTTTTGGTGAAGAGATTTCAAATTATTTAATCTCAAATAAACTTGTCCATGAAAAATATTAATTAATCATGGTCTCATATATAGATACTTTTTAACAACAATAATATAGAACAAAGTTATCATATCTACAATAACAAATCTGTGATTAATTAACTCATGAAATCCGTTGAGGACATTAATATATATTTATACTTTTTTTTTAAATTAACTTCTAGAACCATAACAAGAGAAAAACTATATACCTTTTAACCCAAATAAAATAATAACATGGAAAAGCAAAATATCATGACAGTGATGTATGTAAATAATAAAAAAAAAATAGATAGATAGAAAAAAGAATGCAGTTGATGCATATCCTTATATGATTATAATTATATGAAATGTTTTATTTTTTGTGTTTCTTCTGTTATGGACATCTAAGAACTGAATTAAATTAAGCACCAGCTTAATAACGGTAGTGATCAGCTTTGTATGGACCTTCAACTGGGATACCCAAGTATTCAGATTGTTTCTTGGTCAAAGTGGTTAATTTAACACCCAAGTGTTTCAAATGGAATTTAGCAACAGCTTCATCTAAAACTTTTGGTAAAACGGCAACAGTACCTTTTTCAAATGGACCAGAGTTACCAAATTCTGAATGTTTTGATCTAAATTCTTCATCTCTAGCTTTAAACAAGGCAATTTGAGCTAAAACTTGGTTAGAGAATGAACAAGACATAACAAATGATGAATGACCAGTAGCACAACCCAAGTTAACTAATCTACCTTCAGCTAATAAGATAACATGACGACCAGATTTTAATAAATAACGATCAACTTGTGGTTTAATGTTAACAACATCAACAGCATTAGCTTTTAAAGCAGCAACATCAATTTCAATATCGAAATGACCAATGTTTGAAACAATAGCATCTTCTGGCATTTGTTCGAAATGTTCTAAAGTAATGATATCTCTACAACCAGTAGTTGTAACGAAAACTTGACCAATTGAAGCAACTTCATCTAATGGAGCAACTTGATAACCTTCAACAGCAGCTTGTAAGGCATTGATTGGATCAATTTCAGAAACAATGACTCTAGCACCCATACCTCTTAAAGCCATGGCACAACCTTTACCAACATCACCGAAACCAGCAACAACAGCAACTTTACCAGCCAACATGACATCAGTGGCACGTTTAATACCATCAATTAAAGATTCTCTACAACCGTACAAGTTATCAAATTTGGATTTTGTGACGGAATCATTAACATTGATGGCTGGAACTTTTAATTTACCATCTCTAACCATATGGTATAAATGATGAACACCAGTAGTGGTTTCTTCAGATAAACCATAACAATCATCCAACATTTCTGGGTATTTTTCATGAACTAAAGAAGTCAAATCACCACCATCATCCAAGATCAAGTTCAATTTCTTACCATCTTTGAATGAGAATAATTGTTGTTCAATACACCACAAATATTCTTCATCAGTTTCACCTTTCCAAGCGAAAACTGGAACACCAGCAGCAGCAATGGCAGCAGCAGCATGATCTTGAGTAGAGAAAATGTTACATGAAGACCAGGTGACTTCAGCACCAAGAGCAACTAAAGTTTCAATCAAAACAGCAGTTTGAACAGTCATATGTAAACAACCGGCAATTCTAGCACCTTTTAATGGTTGTTCAGCACCATATTGTCTTCTGATTTCCATCAAACCTGGCATTTCATTTTCAGAAAGTTCGATATCTTTTCTACCAAAGGCAGCTAAAGAGATATCGGCAACTTTGTAGTTAACAGCTGGAGCAGACATTGTTAATGATTGTATAAAATTAAAGAATCAATTCTTTGATGAAGTTGTGATACACCTGTTAAAAGGAAAAGTGAATTCAAAAAATTTTTTTTATACGACGAAAAACGTTTAAAAAAAATTGACATTTTCCCATGTGAAAAAAACAAGGCCGGGTAAAAGTCGCGAGTATATAAGCTACTTATTTATAACATTATAATAACATCTAGATTGAAATATACAAACGAACTATAGAAATGGGAGCTATGCTTGGACAGCAGTGTTCTCTTCGTATCCTTCAACAGCCTCTCCGTTGTCGATACGATGGTTCAGGTATTCTTGCGCAGTGGCATTCTTGGTAACTAATTCAATGATTCTTCTAACTTTTGGTAAATTCAACCAAGCTGGAACATAAGCTTCGACTCTTGAGAATGGTCTTAATTCTGTCTTTCTGAATGGATCTTCGAAATTACCATCCTTGGTGACAGGTTCAAAGAAATCATCTGAACTTGCACCTTGGCTCTTGACTCTTTCAGCAACTGCACTTAAAACAGTTTCATCTAATGGAGTTTCATAATCAGCAACAGCATATTGAGATAACAGTTTTTGAATTTGAACAGGTTTTAAGGCATAACAAATTTCAAAAATGATTTCAATATCTTCAACAGTACCTTTTCTTAATTGTAATAATTTAGCAGCTTGTAATAAATGGATTAAATAATTAGATGCATCTGGTATTTCATGACTTTTACACCATTCTTCAATTCTAGTAACATTATAGTTCAATTGTAAACCACGTTTCCATGACAAATAATTACGTTTCATGATCAAATCATTGAAACAAACAGCATCAATGTATCTCAATAGTTCTATAATCACTTCATTTAAAACTTCTGGTTCAATGTAATAAGTTCTCATGGCCCAATAAACATTGTTAAAGAAACTTAAAATATCATCCATCTTGTATTGATTACCTTGTGAAAACATTTTAGAAAATAATGGAGCTGATTCTGTTGTCATGAACCCTGGTAATGATTGTGATAAAACAACTGCAGAAATAACTTTCTTTTCCAATTCTTTCTCCATTTTCTTCATCCACATGTTATAGATATTGAAAGATAATGAATCAAAATCTTCTTTAACAACTGCAACCAATTTCAAATATTCTTGATACTCTTCTTCACCCATTTCACTCGATATTGTTTCATTCTCCAGTATGGTCATTTCAGCATATGAAACAAAAGAGTATAATTCATGAGTGTTTGATAACCAGAATGCACCATGAGGAATAATATCATCATCTTTCAAAGTTGAAACTATATTTTGTATCACTGATAAAACTTCACCTAAAAATTCTTCAGATTCTTTAGTTAAACCCAATCTCCACATATCACTTAAAATGATAATTATGATTCTAGCTGGGAATAAAACTTCCTTTTTGGTCAGTTCAGCCATAACACCAGCCATTGGAATTTTCAGATTCTTTAATAAACCTTGAACAATTTCGGTATGTAAAGTTCTAGAATCTTGTAATAAAGCATATAATTCATTAGTGATTGCTGATAAGGAACTTAAAGTAGATTCAGCATCATCTTCTTGATTGCTAATCGGTATAACAGACACTGGTTTTGGACTGAATGTATGACTATCATCATCATGACCTGAAGATTGTTGACTGAAACGTCTTGATCTCTTTGGTGTTGTATTATTGGCTCCAATTGATCTTGAAGATTGACCACCACGGCCTGAAGCAACTTGTTTTGATAGAATATCCAATTCATTCTTCAAAGTTGAAATTTGTTTCTTCAATTCATCTTCATTAGTTTCATGTTTGGATAATTCTTCTCTAGCTTGTTTCAATTGTCCAACTGTATCTTTAACTTCATTCTTTAATTGAGTTTGTAAAGCAGTAAGTTCTTTGATTTTTTCTGTTGCTTGTTCAAGTTCAGTTTTAGATTTATTTAATTCAGCATTAACAGAATCAATCTCTTTAGAATGAGCATCAGCTTGATCAGTGAATTTTTGTTGATGAGATAAATCTCTTGCCTTAAATTCTTCATGTGATTGATTGGATTCTTCCAAAGATTTCTTTAGAGCTTCAATTTCAGCAGTGAGTGATTTGTTTTCTTTAACTTTAGTAGTCAAAGATGTTGTCAATTCGATAACTTTGTTTTCCAATTTATAACTGGCTTCTTTCAATCTATTCACAGATTTGGCTTCAATCTTTAATTGTTTCAATTGAGCTTGAGCTAATCTACTTCTATAAGCGGATTGTGTGAACACTGCAGCTTTTCTCAATTTTTGGTATTCTGATCTTTGACTGTGAGATTTGATGGTTCTTTGAATAGTAATGACATGATGTTCTTTTTGAGTCTTGAAGAAGTTTGTTCTTGATTGACGAGCACGAATTAAACCTTGAAGAGCAACAACTGAAGCTGTAGCCTTGACAAATCTTTGACGAGCAACGAAACCTCTGATCAAAGTTTGAATACTAGTTGCTGCATTGTTTTCAATTTCTCTTTGTACTCTAGCTCTAGCATTATAACCAACTAATAATGATTGTAATTTAATAATTGATTCTCTAGTTTCCAAATATTTACCACGATAATGAACTTTTCTAATATTTTTTTGAATCAAAGTAGCAGAATTATGCAATTTATCTGATCTAAGTTTTTCCAGATGAGCCAACATACCAGCTTTAAAGAAAATCTTTGTTAAACCTAATTGATATTTCTCATTTTTGTCAATTGTTTTTTTCAAAATTGAATCACAAATTTTACGAACAGTATCTTTATCAGCATTACCAGATAATATACTTTCATATTCACTAGAACTTAATAAAACATGATATCTACTACCAAATTCTTCATATGTCCATCTTGAAGGGAACCCAGCACAAGAAATTTTGATAGTTTCCAAAACACCACAAGCTCTTAATTGAGATAAAACCATTAGTGGATCAAATTTCCAAGCAGCTTTTTCTTCATTAGGCTTAATACAACGGATATAATGAACATTTGTTGAGTTGATTGTCTTCATCAATTCGATCAAAGAGTTTTTGAACATTGAACCCAAGGTTGGTTTTCTATTTATTGTTCTAGCAGGACCAGGTTTCTTGGATGCAGCTTCTTCTTTTTCTTTTGATGCAGCTTCGGCAATCTTATCCAGATTATCAAAGATTTCAATCAACAATTCATTCTTTGAAGCTTTCAAAACTTCTAAATGTCCATCTGAAACAGTATCTCTATTTTTTTCTATGAAACCTTCAACATCATATGGGACATCAAGAGCATAATGAGCAACGATGAATTTAGTTTGACCGAATCTTGGTTTCTTAAAGACTTTGTTGGTTGGTGGTTTATCCAAAGTTTGATATAATTTGGTAACCCAACTTTCATCATTACCAGCTGGAAGTCTTGATTCTTCATCCAATAAGGATAGGATACCTAATTTTTTTTCAATCAAATCAATACAAGGTTGATTATCACTAAATTCAATAAAAGACCATTCAATCTTTTCGTTAACATATTCTTCTTGTTCCAATTTGAAAACATGTTGGTTGAATTCTTGTTGTAATTTTTCATTTGCATAATTGATACAGAATTGTTCAAAAGAATTTTTTTCAAAATGTTCAAACCCATAAATATCCAAAACACCAATAAAAGTCTTAATGTCCTTAACAACTTCTGGGTTACAGAGATCGTTGTTGATATAAGCAACTAACCAATCAAACAAAGCTGAATAGATGTATTTCGCCACAGAATCTCTAGAAACAGTTGCTTGTTGATGGTTTAAATCTGAAACAATTTTTTCAGATCTTGTTATGATTTGTTTCTTAGTGATCCATTTAGCGAAATTATAAGGATCAATACCCAAAAGTTCAGATGCCTTAACCAAGTTTGGTTCATCAGATGAAAGAGAGGCATTGTTTCTAGTTGCTTTAATTTCAATATTACCAATATGTAATAAAGCTGCTAAAATTTTGAAAATTGCAAATTGTTTTTCTTTACCAATACCAATCAAAGTCAGAGCGTCTGTTGTTGACTTATATTCTTCAACTTCATTGACACCTTCAATATGATAATCACCGCCCTGGTTCAAGTAGTTGTATTCTTCAATGGAAGTTAATTGTAATTGTTCTTTTTCCTCTGAAGATAAACCTTCTAATACTTGATAAAAGATATGATAATTACGTTCTGATTTTGGTTGGAAAACTAATCTTGAACGTTCCAATAAATATGTTCTTATTCTTGCACCAATGATTGCAGTATCTTTATTGAACAAAATTTCCAAATATTTACCAAAACGAGAAGAATTATCATTTCTAGTTGTTTTAGCATTACCAAAAGCTTCCATGATAGGATTTGTAGCCAAAATTTGTTGTTCAACTTCAGACATTTCCACATTATTACTATTTGAACCCAACACAGTAGAATCGTTATTTGTGATTTCCTCCACAGTTGCAAAGTATCTCATGATATATTTAGCAGAGACAGTTTTACCTGCACCTGATTCACCACTAACAACAATGGTTTGATTTTGTTCATCTTGTTTCATACATCTGTAGGCATCTTCCGCAATGGCGAATAAATGAGGATCTTGTTCGCCTCTTCTTTTACCTGAATAAGCTTGAATGATATCTGAAGAATAAAATTGGTCCACTCTTTGGAAAGGATTTGTGGCAATCAACACTATACCTGAATATGTATAGATGTTTAACTGGGAATATCTGACTTTAATTGCGTGAAGAACAGCTGGTTCGTTAAGATAAGATAAGGATGTTAAATCTTCAGTAGCTTCTAAAATTGGAGGATTTCTCAACAGAGGAAGTTGTTCATTAGATTCATCAAGAGAGTCAACTTCAATCTGCACAACTTCCTTGTTTGAATCAATAGTCAATTCCAACTGATGCTTATTACTGAGATTGGTATGTTTAGTAACTTCAGCACCAATCCAACCTTCTGTTTCACTTTGAATCCAGCATCGGCTAAAAAAATGATATGTTAGTTGATCCAGATCCCTGTCAGTGCTCCCGCGCTGTGTTCTGATACATACGTTCCAGCATCATATGTGGACGCCATGACTGCTAGATAATCTTCTTAATATTTGGGGTTGAACTGTTGATGGCTGATTGAGTGTTGTTAATTGATCCGATGTTGTGTTCACTTTTTTTGTTGACGCGTTTAAAATCGATTTTGTTTTGAAATTAAAAAAAAAAAAAAAAGATTGGAATGTGTGCGCTTACCGGGGAAATTCTTAACTATGGAGAAATGTTATATATATTCAGTATTATACAAAAGGTAATTAATGTCCAACTTCTGGGGTATCTTCAGGAACAGCAGTCTCAGCATCATCAACAGAGTCTGGTTGGTGCTCCACTATGTCTTCTTCAGGTTCAGATTCTTCAGAGTCTGGCTGATGTTCAATAATATCCTCATCATCCTCCTCTTCTTCCTCTTCTTCCTCATAGTCTTCCTCATCTTCTTCATTTGTGGAAGTCTCAGTCTCAATTGCATCTGAGCCAGCAGTAGGCTCGCCATCTGGTGTTTCAAAAGCATGAATCTCCTCCTCCACTATTGAACCATATACAGTTGGATCTTCTCCCTTGGAGAATTCATACTCTGATTCTGGTTCTTCTGTTTCTTTGGAAACTTGAGCAAATGACTTGACAGGTTCACCAACTTTTGGTTCATTCACTGTCTTCACATCTTCATTATCTTTTGATAGCTGAACATATGATCTTATTGGTTCATCAACTATGACTTTTTGAGAACTTGTCTGGGATGAAAGTGGTGTTTCTTCTGATGGAAAAGTGATTTGTCCATCATCACCGATAGTGGCTGTTCTTCTAATCAAATGAGTTTCTGTTCTTTCTCTTCCTTCCTCAATAGCAGCTTCTAAAGCTCTTTCTCTAGCTTCACGAGCTTGGAATGCTAAATTAGCTTTTGCTCTTAAAATTGCAAATCCATTACCTGAATCTTGTTCCAAGGTTTTCAAAGTGAAGGCAACTTCTCTTGTCAGTTTATTTATAATGGCAAAATCTGGTTTTTTAGCAATCAATTCTTCTCTTCTTTTAATCAAGAAATTTTTAGCCTTAACATATTCTTTCCAATCAGAAAAATTTTCATCATCATCTTCTAAACCAGCTTGATCAATTTTTTTAAATGTATTTGAGAAACTTGAGTACATCATTTTTTTACTAAATTCATTTATAGCAACTTCAGCAAATTCTTCAAAAATATCAATAATTAATTTTCTTTCAATTTCTAATAATTCTTCAATTTGTGAAGCAGCTTTTTGTAATTCAGTATTAACTTTATCAGCTAAAATTTTCAAATAACCACTTTTCTCAGATAATAAATCACGAATTTCTTGTCTTGAAATTTTGTGATCAATTATATTACCAGCTAAATCAAGTTCAGCTTCTTCACCATTCTCAAGAATCACTGTTGTAGAATTAATATCATAAATGATTCTATTGATATAAGCATAATCTCTATTTGAAGTTTGACTCAAATTTTGAAGTAATTCAGTAACTAGTGGTCTTGCTTCATCAACTTTTTCTTGTTCCAACTCTGTGATAGATTTATCAAAATTTTTAAAAATATTATCCACAGTAGCATCGATAAAACTTCTCCATGATGTGATTTCATCAGCTAATGATAATGTTAATTCAGATTCTTCAGATTCTTCATTTTTTGTTTCTAAAGATTTATCAGTTGAAGTAGTGGTTTCATCTGATGAAATTGAAGCAGTTTCTTGTACAGTTTCGCTCAATTCTTCAAATTCAGTTTCAATTTCCTCTTGAGTATTGGTATTTTCAGGAGTAATATCAACTGATGGGGTATCTGTATTTTGTTCAAAAGATGTAGGTGAATCAGCAGTGGCAAGGGTTGGTTCTGAATCTTCTTGTTGTTCACCAGATTTGGATTCTCCATATTTGATAATTTGTTCATAAGCTGATGAATAATATTTGTGAGACAATGAAACAATTTTTTCCAATTTTAACAAGTTGTAATATTTCAAAATTGCAGTGAGGGCATTATCAATGTGAGTTTTAAGATATTGATCATACTTTGGCTTCACAAATGGTGAAATGTGGGCTTGATAGAGATCAATTGCATATAATCTTGCCTTACTTAAAAACTCTAATGATTTAGCATATGCTAATTTCCCATGTGGAACAGCTTTCTTGTGATAAAAATCAACAGCTAATGGATGTGCCACTTTATAATGTAGATGTAGCTTGTTTTTCAAAAGAACTGAACCTTGCGCTGCTTTATTGAATCCAATAATAATGTACCTTACCGCAAGAGTGTTGATATATTTAGCCTTATCTTGAACCAAATGGTAATATTTGGATACTAATGGTTGTTGAGTGTGGATTTTTTGATATAATGGTGATTTCACAATCTTGTCAAGAGTGTTGGAAACATGAGTCGACAAATATACTTGATATTTATCCAAGACAGCAGCATTGACCTTCTTATAAGATGGAGTGACGTATTCGTCATTCACTTTAAACACTATAGGCTCAATCTTGGATTTTGCAGGTATCACATAGTCATTATAGTATTTATGGCTCTTTAGATGATCTAGTTGTGAGTCCACATGATGGCGGATTGTAGCGAATTCTGGTTGTGAAAAGTCGACTGTGAGGTAGACGAGATACGACAACAGTCCCAGAAAGAACAGCTTCTTAAAAGACACACCCATTGTAGTGGATAATGATTATTTCACTGATAATTTGTTGATTAAGGGCATCTTTTCAAAATGTTTGTTGTTGTCGTTTTCAATAAGCAAAAAATGGTTAAAATCAGTTGAACCGAGACTCGAAAAGAGTGATTTATCGACACTTTTTGATAAGAAACACCATTAAATAACCATAAATACCCTAATAAACCACCCTTAAATACCTATAATCAACCATTTAAACCATTAAATAACACTCAATTAACCCATAAACTACTCATTATAGCATAAAAATCATCGAGAGGGTAACTATTCTATACTGTTCGCGAATGCGTTTTGCAATTTGCTTTTTTGTTCTCATCGAAATCAAAGAGGAATATCCATCATCAGCAACAACACAGAGCTCGTGGTTCAAAGGCTACAAGAGACGTGTGTGAGTGTGTCGATAGTCCCGAAGCTGTCCATTGCCAGAAGAAGAGTATCGCCCACCCGTCTTTTGAACAACAATGTCCTTTTGGCCCTTTGGACAGAATGTCAATTCTGCATCCAATCTAAATAGGTTGTTGGATGAATACTACTACAAGCGATCAAACTCATCTCAAAATAACACCTCGAATCTATCATCCACCCCAATTGACCCCGTTATTGCCTCACAATCCAATGAACAATCACCTCCTAAGGAGACAACTACACCTGGAATAGAGAGCCCACAAGAGATGAAGGAGAATATCAAGCTGGATAAAGATTTTGTGTATGAGCTTTTGGATGATCCGAGCCTTTTGAATGAAATAAGTAGGCAGAACAACAAATTGATTGATTTCATTTGTTTTGGATATATAGATGAAGAACAAGAGATTGAACTAGATGGGGATCATGTCATGAATGATGATGATGATGTTAAAGTTGGTGAAGAAGATACTACTCAACCCGCTCCACAGGGGAAACAATCTCAAGGTCAATCAGTACTTGAAATTTTACTTGATCTTATTGTTGATTCTGATAAATGGTTTCAAGAAAATGAAGATCAGTTATACAAGGTTTCTGAAAATCAATTGGAAGAGGATGAAGTTGCTAATGAAATTACAACTACATTTAATAGAATTCATGCAGCATCAGAAGTTTTATCTTGCAAAATATGGTTAATATCTGAAAATTTAGTGGAAGATCCTACATTATTAAATAAATTATGGAGTTTTCTTGAGAATGATTTTAAAAGTTCATCACCTTCAATTCAATTTTTCATTAAAATTAATGAACAATTATTAGAATCAAGACCTGATCAAATGTTAAATTTTATAAGGTCTCAAGAAAATTTAGTTGATTTATTTCTTAAACATGTCAATATAACAATAATAATGGATTTTTTATTAAGAATTATAACAACTGATAAACCAGATAATCCAACAGGTATAATTGAATTATTATCAGAACAAAAATTGATACCCAAATTATTAAAATTATTATATCCAACACATGATACATCAATTCAATCATCATGTGGTGATTTCATAAAGGCTTTAATTGCAATTAGTGCAAATACTTCAATTGATGAAAATACAATTGGTCCAAATTTACTTACAAAAGAACTTGTAAGTGATGAATGTATTGATACAGTTATTGAGATCATGCTTTTAAAAGGTAATGGATTAGCAACTGTTGTTGGTGTTATTATTGAAATTATTAGAAAAAATAATTCAGATTATGATTCAGTTAATTTATTATATACAACTATTGAATCAAATCCACCAAATAAAAGAGATCCAATTTATTTGGGGAAAATGCTGAAGAAATTTTCATCAAGATTAAGTGATTTTAATAATATTTTATTAGATAAAGATCTTTGTTCCAAAAGAGTTGAAACTCAAATAAATCAAAAGATTGAACCTTTAGGTTTTGAAAGATTTAAAATTTGTGAATTAATTGCAGAATTATTACATTGTTCAAATATTGCATTACTGAATAGTCATTTAACAGAAAAAATAATTGAAGAACGTGAAATTTTTTTACAACAACAAGAAATTAATTTACAAAATGCATTAAGTGATGCACTTGTTGATGATAATAATAATAATAATAAAATCACTTCATCTCCAAATTCTAATCATTATAATGGGAACATGCCATTTTCAAATTTAAATATTGGTGGTACTTCAGAACCATCAGTTGCATTAAGTTCTAAAACAATAACCATATCACCACATACAACACCTGATATTAATTCAATGACTCCAATTCCTGAAGAAGATGGCGGTGATAGTAATAATAGTCATCAATTACCTCAACATCAATTTTCAGTGATTACTAAAAGAGAACAATTAAGATCAAATCCTACGGTTGGTGATTTTTTTAAAATTGGATTAATTGATTCAAATGTACTTGTTACAATTATAACTATGTTTATTAAATTCCCATGGAATAATTTTTGGCATAATGTTGTTTTTGATATTGTTCAACAAATTTTTAATGGTCGATTTGATATTTCATATAATCCATATTTAATTTTAGAACTTTTCGATAAATGTGATATTACAAATTTAATTATTAATGCATATCAACTTTGTCTTGAAACTGAAAATTCTTCAAATATTAGACTTGGTTATATGGGTCATTTAATTTTAATTGCAGAAGAAGTTGTTAAATTTTCTTCAACTTTTCAAAATACAAAATTTAATGATACAGAAGCTGATGAATTAATATATACAAAATTAATTGATGAAAATTGGATTGGTTATGTTACAAATGTCTTGACTGAAACAAGAGAAATGTATAATTGTGTTCTTGGTGGTATAAAAGCTAATGAATTCAATGATGGTGATTATATTAATCATAATACTATAGTTTTAGGAAATTCAGAAGAGGAAATTTCAAATCAACCAATAGATGAAGATTCAAAAGAAGTTTTCACAGATTCACAAGAGGGTGAAGATGAATTAGAAGATAAAGAGATGGAGGAGAGTCATTAGAGAGAGAGGGAAAAAAAAAGATTATTATAACGAATTTTTATGAAGTTTACGAAGCTTATTGAGTACATGTGCATCAAAGTTATTTTTTTTTTACATAGATTGTGTGTTTCTAGTATTGGTTATATATATATTTATTATTTAATATTCCATTCATTCTAGGATCAAATTGGTGTAGTTTTGGGATGAGCTGATATCTTGAATAAACTTCTCATGGCTTAATTATATAAATAGTGGTGGCTATAATGAAGAAGACAAAAACAAACATACTCCTAATTTTTGAAGCCTATACCATGCTTTCCTTTTTAAACAATCTGTTTGCTGTTGGTATAAATCAGAAAAGTCTGGATATCAGTATTTCTGAAAACTTGATTGAATCTGATAAGTGGGAATCACAGATGTATAACCAATATATTCATTGTATTTTCCATTATAAAAAAAAAGATTATGATTATGATGACTTATATGAGAAGATTACCAAAACCAATTTTGATGAATTTAAAGAACATGTTATAAAAGCTAATAGAATAAGGATAAACTTGAGAAATTGTGAAACTAATAGTTGTACAAGTAAAAGTAGTATTCAAATGTTATACTTTAAGCTCCCGAATGTGGATACTCGAACTTGTTTATTAAAGATATTACAACAATTAAGAAGAATAAATGCAACAAGTGAGAAAACACCAAAAGTTTTACTTGATAGTTACGAGACTCTGAAAAGAAAAGAGTTTTGCTTAATGTTTCATGATATTAAAGGAGATGTTGATTTTGAGCATTGTGTTAAAATCTTGACTGAGTTGAAGGATTACGATGAATGTAAAGTTGTAATGGTTGATGGTTTGTTGAAAGACTCAAATTTCACCATTGTTAAGGATTTTGAATCTGATTTATCTCCAGTTGTTGAAAAGAATTTACGAGCTCGTAGAAGGATATTTCGTGGATATGGTGCTGAAGACATTCATTCAACTAATCTTGTTTTATTTCCAGATAATCTAGAAACGAATGAACAACCTCCAGCGTATAGAGAGAAGGTATAACAATATAATAGATATTCATTATAGTATAAAAGATGATAAAAGTAATAGTATAAAAGATCATATTGATTGATTTTGATAAGAAAATCGGAATGGCCACTAAATTTTTTAAAGGTACAAATTCAGGGTTTATCAATTGATCTTATCGTGTGATTTCAACAATATATTGATTAGTTTATATAATGGAGTTGTATCATTTATTGGTATTGGTTCATGGGTGAGTATTGGAATGGGTTATTAATGAGGATTAGTGTATTAATTGATTTGTTTAGCTTATGGGGCAATAAGACACATTTTGATTATATCAATCAAGAAATTGATGGATTAGATATTAAAGATGATGAAAAATTGGTGATTTATAGATGTGATGGGAATGAAGGTGAGTGATTTATTGGTTTTAATAATGGAGAGAGACACTAATATATAATAAAGGTTACAAAACTATTGACGGGATCGATGTTTGTGGATTAAGAGTTGCTCATGAAATTATGGATCAAATAAATTTATTAAATAAAGAGGGAAAAGTTACTAAATTTTCAATTGTTGGATATTCTTTAGGTGGTTTAATATCTCGTTATGCAATTGGAATTCTTTTACATCAAAATTATTTCCAATCAATTAAACCTTTAAATTTTATAACTTTTTGTACACCTCATGTTGGTGTATTAACTCCTGGTTCAAATATTAGTGTTAAAATTTTTAATAATTTAGTTCCTGCTTTATTATCACTTTCTGGGAAACAAATGTTTTTAAAAGATCATTCGGGGAAACAAGGACCGTTATTGGTTTTAATGGCTTCACCGAATTCTGTTTTTTATAAAGCTTTAGAATCTTTTAAATATAGAAGTTTATATGCAAATGCTATAAATGATAAAAGAACTTCTTGGTGGACTTCTGGTATTTCAATAGTGGATCCTTTTGTAAATATAGATGAAAATTCAAGTTTAAATGATTTAAGTTATAATTATATAAAAGGATTTGATCCAATAGTTTTAGATTCATCAGCTGAAATCATTTTTTCAAATAAAAAAATTGAAAAAGAATATTTACCTAATGAACAAATTACAATTCATCCATCAAATTTTTGGGAAAGAAAATGGAGATGGGTTGTTGTTGCTTTTAATCTTTTATTTTTCGCTCCATTATGGATATTATGGTTTATATTATCTGGTGTTATGGAATCCGTTAAATCTCATAGAAGAATAAATTCAACATTTAGAGAAAATTCTGGTTTTTTCACAACTTTAACAGAATTTATAACTGAAGAACAAACTCAATTTTTATTAGATCGAAATGTTATTGATGATGAAGAAGAAGATGATGATGAAAGTTATGGTTATATAACACCTGCTGAATCTATTCGTTCATTTGATATGAATTTTGATCATCATAATTTTGAAAAATCATTACATGATCAAGCTGATACATTAATGGAAAGTATTTGGGATGCAATGACTTCAAAAGATGAATTAGAATTTGCAAAATATGCTCAATATAATATTAAACATTATCAAAAAGATGAAACTGGAGCTGTATTAACCGAGGAAGAAGATGGTTCTGAAATTTTTAAAGCAACTATTGATGCACTCTCTTATTTTGATAAAGATTCAGATTATTATAAAATTGATGTTTTATCACCATTTATTTTAAGACTTAATGATGAACAATTAAATATAATTAAAAATTTAAATCAACTTTCATGGAGGAAATTCCCATTATTAATAAGAAATACAAAAAGTACTCATTCTGCTGCAATTGTTCGTGATATTAAAGATGAAACTCTTGCAGAGGGGAAAATTGCTATAAAACATTGGTTGGAACATGTATTTCAACTAGATTGAACAAAAAAGAAAAATCATTGTGTAATCATAGATGCATTCACTAATAAATAATCATTTTTCATATAATTATATTCTTGAACGTACATTTCTTTCTTGTTTAGCAGGTAATCCTTGTCTTTTGCTAACACGTGGCTTTCCTTTCAATTCCTGTTTTGCTATCGTATCAATAATATATAACATGGCATTGATTTTATACCTTATTGGAAGATTTGGAATTTCACCATTATATATAGATGAATCATGAATATTGTAAAATTTAACAAATTTTTCAAACCCAATCATAGATAACAATGCAGAAATGATATTTCTTGGCCTTGATGCTATGGTTTTTTCATGTGGTATTTTAATTTTATTGTTATGATTAACTACTGTTATGATATGAACACAATAATGTGGATTTTTATCACAACATAAGGAACAATTATATTTGTTTGGTCCTGTTTTGGAAACTTGTGCTGTTGTCTCTAAAAGAGATTTATAATAAGGTGAACGAAATGATGAATATTCAATTGACCTTCCAAGTAGCTTCTGATAAAGTTCACTTAATTTAACAATTTTATTCTTCAATTCCTTAATCTTGTCTTCAAATGTAGCAGCACCATTTGAGGAATATTGATCAACATCAAATTTAACATTAAAGTTAACGCCTTCCTTATCAAGAGTTTCAATTTGGAAAAATTTAGAAAGGTTTAACCAAAAATCTAGAGATATAGTTGTGTTACCTCTCAATTGACCATGATATTTTTCCCCCAAAACAACTTGTCTTTTATGAGAAACATATTGTAAATCTATTAATCCACATATCAACAATTTATAATTACAATTTCCAAGATTATTTATCTTTTTTTGCAAAATTTCAAAAAAATCTGTTGTAAATAATTCAAAATCAATCTTTTTGAATGATCTAGCAAATCTTTGAGCTTGTTCAAAAATGATTAATTTATCATCACTATTTGATATACTTTGAACAAGTTTCTGCTTAAACAACTCGGCTTTTGTTTTATCTATTGTTTGTGTTAAATGTTGTAAAACAACATCATCCATAGAACCCAGCTGTTTACCAAAGTCCCGCTTGAGGTGTTGATAACATGTCAAATGAGAATCATTGTTCCCAAATACTAAACCAAAAGATTTCACAATGCATGGATGATTATCACTCATGAAAAACATTTCGTCAAATTTTATATTATCTCTGAATGATACAACCAGTAATTTAAGAAATGCTGACCAATTACGAATTGTCTCATCATTTCCCAACATGTAAGCCATGGGTATTGGATTATAATCACCATCACAAATAGTAGCCACAAATAAAGTTTTAAATTTTTCAATTTGTTTATCACGAACAATTTCAATCGATATAGCATCAAGACCAATGATTGGAATAAATTTTAACCCATTCAGGAAATCTTTAGAAATTGTGAAAAAAAAACCATCAATGGCCCCCTCAGGATTTTTAGCTTTTAAATCTTGTAGTTCCTCAAGTAGCGAATTGTCCATTGAACGCTTAATGGCCCTAAAACCGTTCAGACCTTCGTAATGTTGTCCTAATTGTAATTCTCGATCGGGTATACAAAGTTTCAATGTAAAATCACTAGGTGGTGAAATATGTGTTTCATTGTTCATGGATTGCTCTAATTCAAAGTCCTCCATGCCTAATTGGCGTTTCAACTCATCGGAAATTGGCACCGTATGTTCAGTTTCAACTTGTTGATCTTTATCTCCATCTTGTTGTTTCTCTTGATAATCATCCCTTGAGTTCATATCAAGGACATCACTTTTGTTCAACCTGACTTTTCCTCCTACTTGACCTCTTGATCTCCACTTGTTCTTCCTTTCCATAAAATCCCGAGACATAAGCATCATCTTGTGTGAAAGCAACACATGGACTCCCTGTTGCATCTAGAGCCAAAAAAGTACTTAAAATAGATGAATCATCTCTTTCGATGCTTGTAATCGAAGATTTTTTTTAACAGAATCTTGGTACTTATCCTTTAACTGATTCAATTTTATTTCATCGTCAATTTTCCAACCTATGGCATCGTTTAATCTCATACTTAAGTCATCTAGTTTCATCATATAGAGTAAAACATCAGTTACATCATTTGTAATTTTTGTAACCATTTTCTCTTTTGAGAGACGACTATCAAATATATGTCTCCTTATAATGACTTTTACAAACCTTACCATCACTTCTGATATTGGCTTGATGAAGATAGTTTTCTGGTCATTCAAATAAAGATGTAAACGTAGACGTTCTATGTTATTTCCAAAGTCTTTAACCAATTTATCTTTAAATGCATCGACATATTCCTCTCCACTAGATTTAGGATTATTCTTCACAAAAGATTTTTTACAATTTTCCAAAAATTCATCAACTGTACATTTATGGTCAAGTGAACCGGGTTGTAAATCAATAGAACAATAGCTTTCTTGAATCATGACATTAAATAAATGGAAATCGCAATCCACACAATGATACTCGGCAAAAGCATAGTGATGATTATGATTTATGAATTGTCTCTTTTCAGGAAAATGATCTTCATATCCAAAACTTGTGAAAACGATTCTTTTCATTAAATTAAAGTAAACATGAAGGAATTCCATACAGCACGTATAGTCTTTAAATCTTTGGAGATTACTCATACGGGATATGATATGATCTTTCCCATACAAATCTATGATTTGTCGCGCTAAACGTGAACCATCTGTTAGACTCTCATCAATCCTCTTCGAGTAGCCTCTCCCTCACCAGCTCGAATACACTGGTTGTGATAATTGGAGTCTCATATTCCTTCCCATCATCCTTCACATGATCAGCAAGATTCCCAACTTTTGGCAACTTGATCAATTGCATATTCTTTCTGATCAGGAATAGTAAATAAATAGATCAAAACTCTACGCGTCTTTATCAAAATATTCAAAATCTGGTTACGAAGCCCCTGAAAACATTTCCGCGAATTCGTTTTTTGTGTTTTTTTGGTCAAATGAAAAAAAAACGTTGAAAAATTAAAGGATTTCGACTATTGAAGAATAGTGGAATTGTTCTGGATTAGTTCAAAGGAAAGAGAATTATGTCTGATTTCTCGCATTTGTTAAAGAACTCCAGACTGGCAGCACTGCCTAAGTCTTTGAGTAGAAAGCGTGGTGGAGCTACTCCTTCTCATGCTATTGTGGAAACTAGAGCTAGTGCACTTTCAAGAAATGAATGGGGGTTGAAATACTCTTTACCATCTAAAATCAAATCACGTTATGTTACATTAAACGATCTTGATTCTATGGAACGTATTGTGGATTTTGAAACAAATGGTTCGTTCAATTGGAAAAGATTAAGATTTCAAGAAACTGGATTAGTACCAAGTTATGATACACCAAGATCAAATCCATTATTTTTCAATGATTCAAAAGATCCATCATTTTTATCTTTAGCAACAGTTTTCAATATAACACCACATAGTGATCCTAAAAGAGTTTTAAAAGTTTTGACTGAAGTTAAAGGATTAAGAAATGAATTTAAAAATTGGTTATTGAAAAAAGATCCAATACTTTTAAAGAATAAAAAATTTACACAACAAGATTTAAATGGACCTGCTGTTGAATTTTTAAGTCAATATAAAGCTTCAAAAGAAATATTAAATGCTAAACATTTGAAAGAATCAGATAATCGTGTTCAAGGATCCGGTGGGTTATCTTATGCATTAAAAGGTAGATTAGCTCAATCTCCAAATGGTGTTGTACAAAAATATGTTGGTCCTGGTCGTTTCACAAATGTTGGTACCGTTTCAAGAGTTGTCGCTTTTGGTGGGTTCACTTCTGAAGTTCCAAATAGTGCAAGTAATTTACAATATAATAAATCTCAAAGTGAAGGTAAAGTTCCAAGAGAAACAATTGTTCCATTCATTGCCGAAAGAGCTGTTGTTAAAGGTGATGGATCAGTTCTTATTAAAACTAATGTTGTTTCAAAGAGTGCAGGAAGTTCTGGTGGTGATGAAGGATTCTTTAGAACTCAAAGTAGAAATTTGGCTGAAAGAAAGAAAGCAACAAGAACAAAGACAGAAAGTGTACAAGATCTTTTGTCTTTGATTAGACAACACAATTAAAGAAAAGAAAAGGGGGAATTTAATGAGCATATGTACATAGTGTATCAAATCAAATAAAACGGGAAAAAAATAAATAAATAAAAGTTCTATAAGAATGTAGAGTATATATGTTAAAATAACACACCTTTTGTTGATGGAACTTCATTTGTACCATTACTAGAGATGGATTCTTTTATAGCAATAGCTAAAGCTTTAAAAGCAGATTCAGCTCTATGATGATCATTAAATCCTCGTAGACAATCAACATGTAATGTAATATGAGCAGCTTGAGCAAAACTTTCCAAAAAATGTGGAATCATTTCACAAGATAAATCACCAATTTTTTCTCTTTTCAATCCTAATTCAATAACAGCATAAGGTCTATTTGATAAATCCACAACTGCTCTTGATAAAGCTTCATCTAATGGAGCAAATCCTGTTCCGAATCTTTTAACCCCTCTAACTTGTCCTAAAGCTTGTTTAAAAGCCATACCAAGTGCAATACCAACATCTTCTGTAGTATGATGATCATCAATATGTAAATCTCCAATACATTCCACTATTAAGGACCAACCACCATGTTTAGCCAAAGCATGGATCATATGATCTAAGAATCCAACACCGGTATTTATAGAAATTGTTTGTGATGAAGTTGATTGAGTTGCATCATATGTAACATCTTTTAATATTGAATTTTCTAAAGTAACAGAACCACCATTTAATGAGACTGCGATTTGAATCTTTGTTTCGTTGGTGATACGACTTATAGTGGCTCTTCTATCACTAGTACCGTTTTCAGACATTTTTTGGGCCCACTAAAATGTTATAACTCAGAATAAAATCAATCGATTATTTTTTGATGAGATATCAATGACTGATTATTCGATGAAAAAGAACTTAACTATGTACCGGAGTTCAAACTCATCATACACGTGATTGATGCTGTGATGTTCCGAGGGTGAAAAATTAAATTTTATATGTCAAATTTGTATTGGAATGATGTTTTTAGATTAAATGATTTGATTAAGGAGTTATTTGAAGGGTCAATATGATGTCGATAAGAAGATTCAGTACGTCTGTGACGTGTTTCAAGAGGATCCTTCCAGCTGTTGAAACAGGGAAGGTCAGAAATAATGGTTATGGTGTTAGTTTTGAAAGTAATTTCCCAATAAAGTCTAGAGTTAAAGCATGGGAAAAAACTGGTGAAGATAAAGAAACTTATTTTAAAAGAAAGCATGCTCATCAACATGCTAGAGAGAAAAAATTAAAAGCTGAAAAGGGATTTGAGAAACCTAACAGATCATATGGAAGAAATGACAAGAGATCTTTTAGAAATGATTCTGAAAGAAGTGATCGTAGAGGTTTCAAAAGAGATGATGATAGACAAAATTTCAAGAGGGATGATGATTATGATGATGATAGAGATAGTGGAAGCTTGAAAAGATTTGGAAAAAGACATGCTTATAGTGGGATTCGTCCATCCCCTTTATCTGAATATATCTATGGTACATCACCAGTTATTGCAGCATTAAAAGCTAATAGAAGAGAATATTTTAGTCGATTGATTATTCATAATTTAAAAAGAGAAGATGAAGAGATTATTGACTTGGCAAGAGATATGAATATAAAAGTGACTAATGCTAAAAATAAAAATGAATTAAATATTTTAACAAATAATGGTGTTCATAATGGTATGGTATTAGAGACAAAACCTATGATTCCAACAATGATTCATGATTTAGGATCTTTTAATCCTGAAGATTCAACATATGTTATATTTGAAGATGTCTTGGGTGATCGTTTCGATAGAGAATTTAAAACAAATAATCCAAATCCATTAGGTGTTTATTTAGATCAAATTAGTGATCCACATAATATTGGAGCCATTATTAGATCTGCTTATTTCCTTGGTGCAGATTTCGTTGTTTTCTCAGGAAAGAATTGTGCACCATTATCCCCAGTTGTTTCTAAATCATCTAGTGGTGCTCTAGAGTTTATGCCTGTATATAGTTCCACTTCACCATTATCATTTTTAGATAAATCTAGAGAAGCTGGTTGGGCTATTGTGAGTGCTGGTGGTGCTTCTCATCATAGTGATTCCAAGATAAATTCCACTTTAAAAGGTAAAAAAATCGATTATCAAGACTTAAATACTTTATTACCTGAGTCTCCTGTCTTGTTAGTATTGGGTTCAGAAGGTGAAGGTATAAGAACCACTATGAGATTAAGAAGTGATTATCTTGTTGAGATTGAATCCAGTGCAAACACAGATCCATTGATTGACAGTTTGAACGTCAGTGTTGCCTCTGCACTATTAATCCAGAAGATAATGGACTTTGAGAAATGAGTTTAATGACTAGATAGAACCATGTATATAATAAATATTAACACAATCTCACTTATTACCCGATTAGGCAGTCTACACCCACCGTGATATTCCAAATTAGGCCATCCTCGGTTAAAGGGTTCTTGAAGTGACCTTTATCGATGCTCAACAATATCAATTCGGATCCAACAGACCTTAATGCGAATGGACGGGTGTATTATATATAAAGAGTGCGATGGATCCATTGTGAAGTTGATTGAAGATTAACAATGGTGGTGAACCAACAATGAGCTCAGCACTCAAAAATGCATTTGCAGACCTCGTGAAGCCCTCGTTACCTCCAGCACCTCCACAATCAACGATACCCAGACAGAAGACGGACCGTATAGGTGTTGATATTGGTGGGACTCTAACAAAGATCGTGTACACTATAGACAACAGGGTTTTTTTGGAAAAGTTTGCTACGGAGAGTATTGGTGAAATATTTAAATTTCTTGAAGGTTTAGTGGAAAAGAATGAGTTGAGATTTGATTATGTTGTGACGACTGGAGGCGGTTCTTACAAATTTTATAATGAGTTGAATAGAATATTCAATGAAAAGCATGGGATAAGGATCGTTAAAGGTGATGAAATGGAATGTTTAATACATGGGTTGAATTTCTTAATTAATGATATCGCAAATGAAGTGTTTATAATGGATCATCAAACTGAAGAGATTAAATATATCGAACAATGTAATGTTAAATATCCATATTTATTGGTGAATATTGGTTCTGGTGTATCGATGATGAAAGTTGATGGTCCAAATGGGAATTTTAAAAGAGTTGGTGGTAGTTCAATTGGAGGAGGAACATTATGGGGGTTATTATCTTTATTAACAGATTGTGAAGATTATGATTCGATGTTACGCTTATCAGAGACTGGTGATAATAGAAATGTTGATATGTTAGTTGGTGATATTTATGGATGTGATTATAACAAGATTGGATTGAAAAGTACTACAATTGCTTCATCATTTGGTAAAGTTTTCAATAAAGTGAAAGGTATCAAGAATAAAAACTCAAAGCAAAAGGCCGTGAATCAAGCAGATGTTGTGAGAAGTATTGTGTATTCGATAAGTAATAATATTGGACAAATTAGTTATTTACAAGCTAATATACATGATGTGGAGAGTATCTTTTTCGGAGGTTCATATATCAACAGTCATCATTTTATAATAAAGACTCTAAGTTATGCCATCAATTTTTGGTCAAAGGGGGAGATGCAAGCTCATTTCTTGAAACACGATGGGTATATAGGTGCTATTGGATCTTTCTTAATGCATCCTGAAGTTCCACATGACGAGGTTGGTGCGTTGTTTGATAAAGCAGAGGCTGAGTACAGCGAGTGATGCTATGGCTATTTATTTATTTATTTATTATACATGATTAGAGCTGTATGAGCGTGTAGAGTTTGCGTCGAGTTCTAGAATCGATTTGGGATGTAGAAATATCGAGATATCAACCACTTGCTGAGATTCAGTGATATCATAGCTTTAAAGGATCATAATGAATATACATCCAATCATTCCCTATCAAATCAAACTCCTTCAACACTTACAACACCAACATCCACCAAATTAAAATCCTCCGAGGGCTTTTCTGTGGAGCTTTTTTTGGTGTTGAAGTGTTTTTCAAGTGAATCGAATCGAAACTTAAGGATGGCCCACCTTGAGAAAGATTTTTTTCATGGCCACCAAACAACAAAACCCACGTCGATAAATAAATCATTAAATTCTTACTTAAACCCATTTGCCGCCGTGGGATAAATAGAGAAGCAGTTGTCTACGAATTGGAGATCGTGATGTCTGACTTGGGGAATAGATCCAACGGGTCCATCAAGCTAGAAGAGAGCTCCTTGCCCAACGCTGCTCGGACTCACTCTAATGGGGAGCACAGTCAGGTATGTTTGAATTATGTGAGAACTATTAAGGGGTAGTAGCCCATTACTAACTTATCAATCAGAGAATGGCCATATCTTCAATCCTGTCGTCACCACCTTCAAATCACTTCCCTCAAGACGATAATGTCGACGAGCCTATTGAAGAAGACGCGATCATTACGGATGACGAGTTGGAGTCGTCGAATCAAAAAGAATCATTAGATCCTCAACAGTTCATAGAGGAGCTCAAATTATCAAATCAACTGAAATATTCATCAGAAAAGAACTCTTATCTAGATCGTCTCAAGGCTAAATTGGCTCATATCACTACATTAGATCTACTATCGTTGAAAGCTAATAATTGGGACTATCTTAATAACGAAGAACTAGAATTCTTGGATAAATCATCTACAGAGAGATTAGAACTTAGAAGAATGTTTAAACAACTTTCACAACTGGAATTTGCCAAAAGAGAATCTTCCAAAAAGAAGAAATCTACATCGTCATCAACAGCATCATCATCATCAACACATCCATCCTCCTCTAAATCACAAACATCAACCATCAAGAAGGAAGATCCGGTTTCAACTACATCTCCAATTGCATCAAAGAAAAAAGGAGGGAAATCAAAATCTAGAAAATCATCAGTTTCTCATCCTGAACCAATTGAAGATTCATCAAAACGTCGTGGAGGTAAAAAACGTAAAAATTCAGAAAGTTCAATCAATAGTGAAAAACCAATATCATTAAAGTTGAAATTCTCAAAACCTTCAAATGGTGGACTGGTGGCAATTGCTCCTGCTCCATCAGATGAAAAAGATGAAGAAGGTGATGAAGATGATTCTAAAAGAAGAAAAGTTGTCAATACAAGAAAAAGAACAGCTAAGACAAATGCTGAAAAACAAATTGAAGCTTCTCTCAACATAAAGGAAGAAAAATCAAAGATTGTTGTAAAGAAACCTACTCAACCTACTCAACCAAAAATGACAACAAAGGAAATGAGAGCTATTAAAAGACAATATGATAATACTTATTTCACTATTTGGAAAGATTTATCAAGAAAAGATGCTCCAAAAGTTCATAGATTGATTCAACAAGCTACCCAAACAAAACTCATCAATCTAAGGAAAACTTCAATCTTGTGTGCAAGAGAAGCTAAAAAATGGCAAGTTCGTACAAATAAATCTCAAAAAGATCTTCAAGCAAAGGCAAGAAGAGGTATGAGAGAAATGTTTAATTTCTGGAAACGTAATGAAAGAGAAGAACGTGAATTACGTAAAAAGGCTGAAAAGGAAGCATTAGATAAGGCAAAGAAGGAAGAAGAAGAAAGAGAAAGTAGAAGACAAGCTAGAAAATTAAACTTTTTAATTACTCAAACAGAATTATATTCACATTTCATTGGAAGAAAAATTAAAACTGATGAAATTGAAGGTACAATGTCTGCAAATAATGGTACTCAACATAATCCTCATAATGATGTTGAAGTCCCAGTAGATGCTAAAAGAACTGAAATTAGTGCCTTGGATTTCGATTCAGATAATGAAGATGAAATAAAGAGAGCTGCTGCTGCTAATGCACAATCTGCATTGATGGATGCAAAAGAAAGAGCACAACAATTTAATGCTAATGGTGAGAAAAGTGAACTTAAACAAGTTAATATTGATGATGATGATCTCAATTTCCAAAATCCAACTTCATTGGGTGATATCCATATTGAACAACCCAAATTATTGAGTTGTACCTTGAAAGAATACCAAGTCAAAGGTTTAAATTGGTTGGCAAATTTATACGATCAAGGTATCAATGGTATTTTGGCTGATGAAATGGGTCTTGGTAAAACTGTTCAATCCATTTCTGTACTTGCTTATTTAGCAGAAACTCATAATATTTGGGGTCCATTTTTAGTTGTTTCACCAGCATCAACATTACATAATTGGCAACAAGAAATTAGTAAATTTGTTCCTGATTTTAAAGTTTTACCATATTGGGGGAATGCAAAAGATCGTAAAATTTTGAGAAAATTTTGGGATAGAAAACAAGTCACTTATACTAAAGATTCTCCATTCCATGTTCTTGTCACTTCATATCAATTAGTTGTTGCTGATATTCAATATTTCCAAAGAATTAAATGGCAATATATGATTTTGGATGAAGCACAAGCTATTAAATCATCTCAATCTTCAAGATGGAAATCATTATTAGGTTTACAATGTCGTAATAGATTACTTTTGACAGGTACTCCAATCCAAAATTCTATGCAAGAACTTTGGGCTTTATTACATTTCATCATGCCTTCACTTTTCGATAATCATGAAGAATTTAGTGAATGGTTCTCCAAAGATATTGAAAGTCATGCACAATCAAATACTCAGTTGAATGAACAACAATTACGTCGTTTACATGTCATTTTAAAACCATTTATGTTACGTCGTATTAAGAAGAATGTTCAATCGGAATTGGGTGATAAAATTGAAATTGATGTTTATTGTAATTTGACCAATAGACAACAGAAGTTATACAAAATGTTGAGATCTCAAATTTCTTTAATGGATTTGATTGAAAAAGCCACTTCTGGTTCTGATGATTCAAACCAATCTTTGATTAATTTGGTTATGCAATTTAGAAAAGTTTGTAATCATCCTGATCTTTTTGAAAGAGATGATGTCAAGAGTTCATTCTCAATGTCCAAATTCGCAGAAACTGGTTCATTCCTCAGAGAATCAAATCAATTGGAATATTCTTATTCAACAAGAAATCAATTGGAATATCATTTACCAAAATTAATATATCAAGAATTATTAGTACCAAATGAAAATAATCAAGTTGATGTTCGTGATCATACATTAAATCAATTGTTAAACATTTGGAATTCAAGTTATATCAAAGAAAATGAAAAGGAAAACAATGCTTTTAGTTGGTTAAGATTTGTCGATATGACTCCTTCTGAAATTTCAAAAGAATCAAGAAAAACAATCATTGAAAATGCTATTGATTTGAAAAAATACCCTGAACAAGATCAAGTTGAAGAATCCATTAAAGATGACAACTTATTCTTGGTGACAAAAGAAAAGTCAAAATTGGAACCTTCTGAACTTCGTGAAGTTCATAAAAAAGTTTATGATGAAATGTACTTGAACGTTCATGATGTTTCTATTCAACCTGCAGCTTCTGCACCACCAGTGGAATTAATTTGTCATGATAGATCATTTGTTCATAACAAAGAAGAAGAACTTTTCAATCCAAAAATTAGAAAAGCATTATCACCATTGTCATTAGATGAACAATTAAAATTAATGCAAAATAACGTTCCATTATCACAATTCCCAAGAGCTGAAATGTTGCCACCAGCATTAAACAACAAAGCTAGTTATTCTTCAATAAAGATGCCATCTATGGATAGATTTATAACTGATTCTGCTAAATTGGCCAAATTAGATGAACTTCTTGTTGATCTTAAGAAGAATGATCATAGAGTTTTAATCTATTTCCAAATGACTAAAATGATGGATCTTATGGAGGAATATTTGACCTACAGACAATATAAATACATCAGATTAGATGGCTCATCTAAGTTAGATGAACGTCGTGATTTGGTTAATGATTGGCAAACAAGACCAGAAATATTTGTGTTTTTGCTTTCCACAAGAGCAGGTGGGTTAGGTATTAATTTAACAGCTGCTGATACTGTTGTTTTCTATGATTCTGATTGGAATCCAACTATTGATTCTCAAGCAATGGATAGAGCTCATAGATTAGGTCAAACTCGTCAAGTTACAGTTTATAGATTATTGGTACGTGGTACTATTGAAGAAAGAATGAGAGATCGTGCTAAACAAAAAGAACATGTTCAACAAGTTGTTATGGAAGGTAAAGCTACTGAACAACAACCTGTTGGATTTCAAAAACCAACAAGAGAAGTTGCATTCTGGTTATTGGATGATGATGAAGCTGCTGATGCTGTCTTAAAAGGTAAACAATTAGAAGAAGAAAAGAAGGCTAAGAAGAAACAATCTAGAATCCAGGAGTTGAATAATAAAAAGGCAAAGAAGGTGAATTTGGAAGATATGTATCATGAAGGTGAAGGTAATTTTGATGATGGTACAAATACAAATACACCCTCAAGAGTTGCAACTCCATTAGGAAGATAAAAGAAAATTTTGGGATGTTTATGAATAGAGTAAAAATATAATTAGTTTGTTTATCATGAGATTGTTTTTTTTTTTTTTTGCGTTTTTGTTGTATATGGTCTCTTGTCATGTTATATATCTAGGGACAGTTACGTTTATTACGCTTAGTATTCTGGTTTTTATGTTTTGCTAAAATAAAAATTCACGTTTTAAGTTATTTACGTCTACGATACTGTAAGTCACATTAGATTGTTTATTTCAATGGAATAATTGTCTGTACACTTTCAATTAGCTTATCATAAAATAATTGTACAACATCATCTTCTGGTAATTCATACTTTAGAGATTTCTTCTTTCTAATCAAAACATTTAAAAATTTGTAACTTGGCTCAATAAAGTCAATTACATCAGTGCCCTGTTCACCAGTTTTAAGACTTTGCAAAAATCTGCGCTTGATTTCAGAAGATCTAACGTAATGAGTTGATATCAAAAAAGTGGAAAGTTCAAGTATTGTTTGAGAAGACTTTGAGTTCAAATTTTGAGATTCGAAAATTTGTTCAAGGAAATATTCGAGTATTGTTTCCTCACCCAAGACTTTTAACAATGTGGAAAATAATTGGAAATCATAGTTTGGTACAATTGTTGCTTGACTCCAATTCAACAATGTATTGAATTGCGTATGAAATAATGTCAATGGAGATACTTGAGACTCATTTTTCTTTGATGTATCTGTGATTTCATTTTTAAGATAATTAATAAATGTTGGACTTGTATCAAATTCGAAGAAATTTGATGATTTCGCTGGATTAATAGATTGTCTTAAACTTGATAAAAGTAATGGATCAATTGAAATTTCTGGTTTCTTATCTAATGAACTTAACAATGCAAAAAGATTTGGTCCATAAATTGCCAAAATCAATTTATGAATATGAACAGATTCACCACTTAAGTCTAATGGATTTATTAATGTCTTTAAGAGATTTACTAAAAGATCAACATCTTGATCCTTCCAAAGGTAATTTTCACCCCATGATAAAATACCAACAATTGTACTTAATAAAAATGGTTGTAGGAAATATTCTAAACCACCTTTTACAGTATCTTCATCAACTAAATTTTGTTTACAAGCAATAAAAGCTTGTTGGAAAATCACTGGGAATAATTGGAAACATTCTTGTACTGTGGATAGACGCATCAAATCGTCTGAAATACCACCTGAATCAAATAATGCAGTGATCCAACCATTCAAAAGTTCTGATTGATGTTGTGTAGTGTTTTCTGATTGATTTAAAGATCCCAATTTTGTCAGGAATCTTATGCAGAATGAATCCTCATTAATTTCATCTTTCAAATATAACAATTGTTCTAAAGATATTCCAAAATCTTTAACAATTAATAAAAATAAAAGTAATACACATCCAAATGCAGAATAAACATCTTGGAAATTCATATCATCATTTGAAGTTTTCCATTTATCCAAAAAGTTCATCAATGGTTTTATAAAAGTTGAAGGTGATAAATGAAATAAAATTGCATGTAATGCATTTGGAGATAAACCTAATGCTAATGTAAGTCGATATAAATGAGAAACATCATCATTTTTAATAAAATCATGGATTTTTTCAAGTATTAACTTGGATAATTCCACCTGTTTAGTTCCTTCCATTTCTTCTACTGAGCTGAAAAATTCTAATAATCCAGAATCTTCTAATGGAACAAATTCTGGATTTATATCAATAAGTGTACTGTGCAATGTTGATGAAATCTCCAAAGGTTGCCCATTTTGATCAAAAGCATCATCTGTTGTGTGTAAAGTCCTGCTTTCTGCTTGTGCATCTTCTTTTAGAATCGCACTAAATGCACTTTGAGGTAGTAATTTTAGAGCAATGCAACTTTTCAAAAAATCATGTCTGATATCGGTATTAGTGGAAGGGAAAGATGAGAAAATATCATCATCATTTGAGTCTGAGCCACCACTTGAGCTCAGTTTAATGATCTTGGAAATTTTAGGATCAATTAAATTTAGTGCATTGCTTAATGCTGTTTCAACATTTTTCAAATTTAATTCCTTGATAAGTAGAGGTAATCTTTTTGTCAAGAATAATTTCCAATTCTTGATAAATAAATCAGATGCATCTCTTGATTGTAAAGCTATTGTTATACACTCGAATGAAACGCTTAATATTTCATTCAAGAGATTTTGGTTTGTTTTAACTTTCACAAACTGTTCAAAAGATGAGAGTAATTTACCACTATTTGATAACCAATTTTGAATGATAAAGTTTAGCCATATAAATTTTGGTAGTTTATTTGTCTTTAAAAAGGATGAATGAACTGCATGCTGTTGTGTGGTTGAAGGTAATGAAATTGATTGTCTGCCTATAGATGACCTTTTCAAGTTTTTACTCAAGTTGGACTCCAAAAATTCAGCTAATGGAGCATTATTATTCCTTATTTCATTCAGTACGTTGGCCAAAAGATCATTTTGTTCCTGTGTCAATGGTGGTACTTCAAATGGTATACTCCCAAAGAATACATTCAAGAAATAACTTATTGATTCAAGCAATTTGAAATTTTGAGGTGTTTTTTCAAGTAAACTCTTGATATATGTTGTCATTGAATTTATCAAGTCATTAACTTCAAAAGTATTAAATGGAAATGAATTCTTGAAACGATCAGCACGTAATATATTGGTTAATGAATTAAGTAATAGGTATTGATTTGTGTCTGATGCTGATTGTAGGTTATCCAATAACGTGGAGAGTCGTAGATTTGTAGCTTGGTCCTCCGTAGCTGCAGTAGTCAAGTACAAAACCATCAATGGATCGAATTGCTCGGTAGTAGATAGAACAGATACCAAATCCTGTGAAGTCACTTCAGCTTTATGGTTCAATTGTTTAAACAATGAGTTAAACACATGAGCACTAACTCTTTTCTTCAAGCACAGCACAGCCAATTGTGTTAAATTAACCTCCGGTACACTCATTTTCCATCCACTTTCCCACAACAAACCACTCTGATATCTATCTCTCCAATACAAAATACAAATTCAATACAATTTATATACCTAAAAAAGTCGTCCCGCCAAAATCAACAAGTCTTAATTCCGACTATTTTTGAAATCACGTGAGTTTAATCAATTTCCGACTCTTTTTTTTTTTTGGCCGACTCGAAACGAAAAAAAAAATTCATTGTTTATTTGAAGAGAATTTCTCGAGGATTTGATTGAATTTTGATAATTTGTTCTTTGTTGGTGCTGTTTGAGGGTTCATTCTGGTTTGAATTGTGCATTTCTCCACTTATCTGGCTTTTCATTGTGGATCTAATCACTGTCCTTTCGTTCTGAGTTTTTTTTTTTTCATTCTAGGTTGAGCAATCTCATCGTGGTATATTGAATCTTGGAAGTGAACACTCTAAAAGATGTCATTTTATAACGATATGGCTACACAACAGTCAATTCCTAATTTAAATGCTCCACAAAACTTGATTTCTGAATCTGTGGCTAAGCAATCAGTGAACGACTCTGTCAATTCAACAGCTTCTGGTAAGCGTGAAATTGAAAGTCATCCATTCGTTAATCAATTTAGTGAAGTTGAAAAAGCTATTTCTAATTTCACAAAGCATCAACCATTTAATCATCATTATGCACCAAATGTTCATCCAAATAGAAACCATAACAACAATGGAAATTATTATAACAGATTTAATAACAACAATAATAACAATAATAATGGTCGTTTCCATCAACAACAACAGCAACAACAACAACAACAACCAATGTTGCAACAACAATTTAAAGCTCCACAACAGCAAATTCCTGCTCAGCAATTCATGAACTCTAATGGGTTACAATCTCGTTCAGTGAAACTTATGGGCTACCAACAACAGCAACAACAATCTTTACCTGTTCAAGTTCAACAACCAACATCTTTCCAACAACAATATCAGGTTCAACAGCAGCAACAAACTGTTCAACAACCTCAACAACAACAATTTATGAATAATGATTTGAAATTCGATATGTTTCAACAACAACCTTCTCAAGATTTTTCACTCCCATTAAGAAATTCATCATCTCCAACAACTTTTAATGCTCCAATTAGACCTAGTTCTGTTAATTCTGGTTTCCCAACTTCTATCCCATTAGAACAAATCAATACTGGGTCTTCTATGGGATTAGGAGGTTCTGATCTTATTTCTACACCAGTTTCAAATCCAATCATTGGTGGAGTTCACGTTGATCAAAAAATTTCATTAGATGATTCAACGGCTTATTTAGGTGATCTTTGGGGGAATTCTAAAAACTTGAGAAGTTCAACTTCAGTTTGGGCATAATTATGTCCTATTTTTGTGTCTGTGTGTTTTTTTTCTACTAATATTTGTTTTTATATTTGTTTTTACAAGGTTTTTTAAAAGGTACTGTGTGTGGTGATTAGTGTGTACATAAAGAAAAAAAAAAGGCTGGTGTTTTTCGGAGGAAGAGAAACCTATATATTATTTTTTAATATTCTATCTTAAGGGAGTTTTCCTTAGATATTTATGTGTCTGATACTTTTATGTGTTATTGGTTTCAAGTGGTGATGGTGAGTGTGTGTATTTACAATGTTTTGGCATATAAGGAGAGAGAGTTAAAAATCTCTTTAATAAAAGTTCTTTTCTTGTTTTTTAAATCTACTGATGGAGTTGTAACAAATAATAAATTAAATATTAATATATACTCAAGCTTGAAATTTTTGATCTTCTGGAATTTCAACAGGTTTCGATTCTGTATAACTTGTATCTTCTTCATCCTTTTTAGCTTCTGTCTTTGCACTTTGTTGCCATGCAGGGATTGAACTACTTGTTTGATTTGATTTCAATTGTTGCTGCCATGCTGGAATTGATGCATTTTGTGCAGATGGAGATGAAGCTGAAGATGATCCATTTGAAGCTTGTTGTTGCCATGCTGGAATTGAAGATCTTGAAGAGGAATCATCTGAAGCTGCTTGTTGCCATGCAGGGATTCTTGGTGCAGTTTGTTGTTGTTGTTCTTTCTCATCTGGAGAAGTTGATCCATTTGATAAGTTAGCCTTTTTAAGAATCTCACTAGCTGATGGAATTGAAGAAGCTGATGGAATTGGTGATTTTGCCTTTGTTGTAGATCCATTCAATTCAGAAGTTAATGAATTTCTACTCTTGATTAATTGTTGAAGTGATTTGATTTCAGATTGAAGAGATGATATTTCATGAGAAATTGAATTTTGTTGTTTTTCAATAGATTTATCTAATGAATTCTTTAAATTTTCAATTTCTGATTTTAAATATTTAACATCATTTTCGATTTTTTCATTCTTCTCCTTTGTTGTATTGATGACATCTTCAACTTCTGAAATAGTTTTACTAATTTCTTGAGCTTTAGCATCTTCACTTTCTTTTAATTCTTTATTGGTATCTGATATTTCCTTTAAAGTGGCCTCTATTCTTAAAAATTCCTCTTCAATAGCAGCTTTATCTTGGTCCAATTTAGATTTAGATTCCGGCAAGATGTTTGGAATTAAATATCTAGTTGTTATCTGATAAAGTGCATAACCAACACCAACCGTGGCAGTGGCCATAATGAAATAGTCCTTCCAATCTCTCTCAGGAACTGGAGGTGGAGGAGCAGTGTAATATTGTGGAGCAGCAGCAGCAGGGGCAGAAACATTAGGATAATTGGAAGTATTAGAAATCTCCTGTGTATTTGGAGCACTTGATTCACCATTTGCTCTCTTCAAGGCTTCATCAATCTCCTCCTGTGTGAGGCTCTTGCTCTTCAAGAACTCGATCTTCTTGTCCAGTGGCGCAGAGCTCACCTGGGAGTCCCGAAGGAAAGAGACTGCGTTCTGTAGAAGGTCCTCGCGCACAGCCATAGTGGTTGGAATGAAAAGGGATGGTTGATTATAAAGAGTTGTTTTGTAGTTTGAGTCCTTTCTCCAGTTTTTTGATTGTTGAGAAAACAGAAAAAAATGGTTTTGAAGCGATGGGTTTGAATTTTGGTGATAAAGAATTCAGAGATTATTTTAATTACTTTTGAGAGTGGTATTTTAGTAAGTATGGTGAATGTCGTTGCAGGAGGAGGTTATTGGGGCATTCCAGAATATTCTTAGAGAGAAGGGGACTAGAACACTCGTTTTTTACGTCGAAATTGGTCAAGAATGGGATGATGACTACAAAGTGAGTTGATAGAATGAAGATTAATATCAGTGATATTGTGCTAATAGTTCTTCAGTTTGAAGTCGCGATGAGACAGCTACCTTTCCAGCAACAAGTCAAAATCATGCAGAAGAAGTTCACACTCGATGCAAAGACAGCATTGGCTAACCAACTGCTCCAGAGGTTTATTTCATGTTTATGTCTCGGTACACATGATCAATCAAAGCTACAATTTAAACAGAATCAGTATGGGAAACCGTATCTTGTGGACTCGGATTTCAGTTTCAGTATGAGTAATCAACAAGGTTATACGTCTATGGTTATATCGTTGGTTAATGAGGAGATTGGGATTGATCTAGCTAGTTGTTCTGATGTTGACAAGTTCGGAGTAGATTATCTTGAGCATTTCCACGATATATTCCATCCAGAAGAGTTTCAGATTCTCCAAGGGATAAAATCTAGTGATGATTTGAAACTGATCTTCACAGAGTATTGGGCATTGAAGGAGAGTTATACTAAAAAGCTAGGTGTTGGACTCAATGGAGACCTAGCTTCATACAACTTCACCAACGTACCCAAACTACACAGCACTATATATACAGAGACTCCCATTGATGATACACTACAAATACACCACCCTGTTTCCTGGAACAACTCTACAAAGCTCTCACTGGCTGGTGAACCACACAATATCGACATCCATCTCGCAATAATCCCCAACACTGACATTGTTCTGAGCATCTGTGGAAAGATACCCGAGGACCCACTACTGATCAGAACACCCATCTCTCTAATCACCAAATATCTCTCTTAATACACATTATTAATCCAATCTATTCACTCAATTGTAGAGCCTCCGAGTGGTGTCTACCGAACGGGAAACGGACCTCGATTTTTTTCAGCTGTATAAAGAAAGCCCATCGCTCTCTCTCGAGAAATCAAAGTATCTAAACACTATTTCAATCCATTATATGAGTCAATCCAAGAACTCGTCCCATCTAATAGGTGGATTCGCTGGTGGACTCACCTCATCAGTGATTCTCCAGCCGTTTGACCTGTTGAAAACAAGGCTACAACAGTCGCAAAGTGGGAACTTGAGGTCTACGATAAAGAGCCTTGACAGCTATTCTCAACTATGGAGAGGTACTCTCCCTTCAGCTCTACGGACATCGATAGGAAGTGCACTATATCTAGCCTCCTTAAACGTTTTCAGAACATCTATAGCCCGAGGCAAAGCACAAACAGGCTCACAGGGCAAAATTGTGTCAAGTTCTACATTACCTAGGCTCTCAATGGCTGAAAACCTTGTGACTGGAAGTTTGACCAGAGGGTTTGTTGGATTCCTCACAATGCCCGTTACTGTGATCAAGGTACGTTACGAGTCCACTATGTACAGCTACAACTCTCTTTGGCAAGCTGTGAGATCGATTTATGGCGTGGAGGGAATTTGGGGATTCTTTTCTGGGTTTGCTGCTACTGCTGCTAGAGATGCTCCATATGCTGGATTATACGTTTTATTATATGAACAATCCAAAGTGACAATACCCAAGATCTTTAACGTCACAAGGGCTTCAGAAGCTAATAGTCAATTGTTTAATTTTAAAAAATCAGCATTAATCAATTCAATGAGTGCCTTTTTAGCTGCAAGTTTAGCCACTACAATAACTGCTCCTTTTGATACAATAAAGACTAGAATGCAATTAGAACCAACAAAATTCAAACATTTCTTTAAAAGTTTTGCTCTGATTTCTAAAAATGAAGGTGTGTTGAGATTGTTTGATGGGTTATCTCTTAGATTAACTAGAAAGGCATTTAGTGCTGGTATTGCATGGGGGATTTATGAAGAGATTATCAAAGTTGTTAGTAAACAACAATAATCCCCGAAAAAACTCTTGTATATATATATTATCTTATGTATTAATGCTTATTTAATAATGACCTCAATTCTTGTAAAGATTATCTAGGAAAACTGTAGCCTTTTTCGTTATGGTTAATGTTGAATCTATTGGCTCTAGCAATTCACCACTTGAAGAATCAACAATAGTTAAAGATGCTAATCCTAGGAAACTATGATATGGATCTGGATCATCTGCATCTGTCTTAGCAAACCCACCCATTATTTTATTTTGTGTTATATTTAAAAGATAATTTTCCAATTTTGATCCATTTAAGAAAAATTGTTTATCAAAAACACTTAATGAACCAGCACTCCAAAACGAATAACAAGTATCCCCAAATTTATTATCACGTCCATTGAATGACCCCTTATCTGTTTCATCTGCAAATTCATAGTTTAATAAATCTTTATTATACTCGTGATAATCAATCTGTCTATGTACCAACCAATCAATAGTCTTTTCCCATCCATCACACTTATTATCCAACTTTCCAACCAATTTCAATGACATTAATCCACAAAATGCATATCCAGCATGAGATTCACAGGTCCCCAAGCCTCCATTATATGTCACTTGACTCAATACGTTCCTCGTTAATGAATCAACATCTATGTCATTCTCACCTCCATTATAATTTAACATTCTCCTTATACAACACGCCATATACGTCTGTCTCAAATCACCATCACCAAATGGCAATTCATTTATATCAACTAATGATCTGAATGATCCATCTTGTTCCTGACACTTGCTAACATATTGCATAATTGCCTCTCTATCAATTTTTGTAGTGTAATCTTCCTCGAGCATCAACAATATACTCAATGCACAATATGTATTGGCCACTGTGGGAGGATCATACCGCGTAGATGTTGGTAATTTATGTGTTTGTGATCCTCTGAATCCTTCACCACTGGGTAGGTAGTGTGAATACACGAATTGTATTATATCTTGACGTTCTTGATCAGGAAAGTTGTATTTCAGTAGTGAAAGACCTCCAATACAGCAATAGATCAACATGAGTTTGTTGGAATCTTCCCTCTGGAGTCGACTTGGTAGGATGTTTAGACACATCTTGAAGTATTTGACATGTTTCTGGACGAGTAATTCAGCCATTGTGTCTGTCTTTTAAATCGTTCTTCAATAGTATTGTGAAGCTCAAAGTTGAGTTTTTTCAAGATCTGTCAAAAAAAATATACGCTACAACGAAACCTTTATATAAAAATGTATGGGCATAAATAAATCATAAAATAAACAAAATAAACAAATAAAACTTTTATAAAAATGATTCGAACTGAAAGGAATATCACCACTAATTCAAGCAAAGACAAGTTTATAACTTGCAATCTCAAAAGCTCTTAATTTAATTGGAATTTCAGTGACATTAGAACTTTTTGAAAACTCAAGTTCTTCCAACTCATCCTCCAATAAATTAACCTTGGATACAGAAGATAAAGTACGATTAGTTGTTAAAACAGCTTTACCTTTCCCTCCAAGACTTTCATAGACCCGAACAATGATTGATTTACCACCTTTTTTAACTGGTAAATCACCTAATGAAACATCTTCATCATCTTCGGCTCTCTTGACATTACTCAAAACCAAATTATCTTCACCTTTAATACGAATCAAATCCAAGAATTCAGATTTCTTCTTTGGAATCAAATATGGTGACAAAACATCAAAGTTGAAATTATAAGCAGCTTCAATGGTTTGAGAACCAAGAGACCCTTTATGAGGGAAAATTGCATATTTGAAATGATGTTTACCAATATCAGCATGAGCATCTGGTTCTTTTGGTGATCTTAATAGCGATAATCTCATTAAATTACCATGAGTAGAGAATCCATATTTAGAATCATTAATGATTGAAACACCATATGAATAATCGGAATAATCTGCAAATTTATGATGACAAACTTCAAATTTAGCAACATCCCATGATGTATTATAATGATTTGGTCTTTTTGTAATACCAAATTGAGTTTCATAACTTGCAAAATCAGAATGAACATCAACTGGGAATTCAACTTTAAGAAATTTACGTGATTCATCCCAATCAACTTTTGCATCAAATTCCACTAATGAAGGTTCATCTAATGAATTTAATCCATCTAATGAAATAATTGTTTGAATTGTACTAGTGGAACTGATTTTTTGTTTAACTAATACCGAAGCTCTTAATGGACCAGTTTCATTAATTGAAACTTTACCTTCATTGACATATTTATATTTATCTAATGAGAAAACTTCGGTATCCCAAGCTTGCCAACTTAATGGTGCATCTTCGAAAACAACTAATTGATTTGCACCAGTGTGATTTTTACCAGTCTTGAGATCAAGAACTTCACGTTCTTCAACAAGATCATAAAGACTAGTGATGACACCACCTTTAATTGTGACTTTAAGTTTATCATTTGAAAGGATAAATTCACCATTTTTACCCTCCTTCACAGATGCTGGATGTTTAATTTCACTTGAAGTTGGTTGAATTGCTGAATTGGTGGTTTCACAATAGACATAGTTATATTTGGAACTTTCCTGAGTGATGAATTTTGAATCCATTGTTTCAATAGTTTTTGGAATTTTGAAAACACCAGATCTTGACCATTGCATTGTATTTGCAATTTGGAAATTATCATTTGTAATTTCTTCACCTTTTGTCAAGACTTTTAGAGCTTTATAAGTTAATTTTTCAGCCTTTTTAATAGCATTTTGTAACATTGGTCTAACATCATCTTTATAAACCATTTCAATACAAGAACCAGGTAAAACATCATGAAATTGACAAAGTAAAACATCTTCCCAAATTTCATGTAATTCCTTTTGTGGATATTTATATTTAGTTGGTTCTAAAATTGAAGCTAATGAAGCAAAATATTCTAAATCATGTAATCTGATTTCTGATCTTCTCATGAATTTTTTAACTAAAGCTTGAGTAGTATAAGTACCTCTATGGAATTCAAAATATAATTCACCATTCCAAGAAACCAATTTTGAACCATTTTCGGTACGTTTCAACAAATCATCATAAAAATCATCAACTGAATGACCCATATGAACAGTTGGTAATAATCCAACAGTATTGGAAATACCTCTACAACGACGTAATTTTTCAAGCATTTCTGGTAATGGACCACCACCACCATCACCTTTACCAAATAATAACAATGAAGTTTGATCATAACTTAAATTCTTATGTTGAGAAATTGAACGTTTAACATCACCGAAATTTGCATCTGCAGTATAAGTATTTGCAGGAGGCATATGTGTCAACACTTGAGAACCATCAATAGCTACCCAATTAAAAGTTGTATTTGGGAAATTATTGATATTATTCCATGAAAGTTTTTGAGTCAAGAATCTATCTAATCCTGCAAGACGACATAATTGTGGGATTTGAGATGAATACCCAAAAGTATCTGGTAACCAAAAAGTTTTCGAACGATGACCAAAATTTGATTCAAAAAATCGTTGACCAAATAAAAATTGACGTCCAAGAGATTCACCACTTGGAATATTTGTATCATTTTCAACCCAAGATCCACCAATTGGTATAAATTGATTTTGAGAAACTTTTTCTTGTAATCTTTTGAAAACATCTGGATGATCTTGTTTTAACCATTTATATTGTTGAGCTTGTGAAGCAACAAATTGATATTCAGGATATCTATCTAATAAATCCAATTGAGTTGTCCAAGATCTAACAACTTTTCTTCTTGTTTCACCAAATGGCCATAACCAAGCAGTATCAATATGACAATTACCAATGGCATAAACATCAATTTTATTTTGAGAACCAGCAGTATCATGGAAAACTTGTTCACTATCAACATGTTCTCCAATGAATTTTGCAGCAATTTTTCTACATTTTGAGATGGATTTAACATCATCTGGATCAAAAGTTTCAATAATTTCAGTTGCTAATTGTCTTGCTCTATATTTTTGCCATGAATCACCTGAAAATTCTCGAGCTGCATCTGTAAGTTCAGTATAATCAATTTTTAAAGCTCTTGCTTCAACATTAATTAAAACTAAATCTGCTCTATTCAAGACAAAATATCTATTTTCATCTGGTGGACTAATACTTGAAGGGGTACCTAAACCAAACATACCATTACAACTCATTTCTAAATAGAATAGATGATCTTCACCATCAGTCCATTCTTTTGGCAAGATGAAATCATTACGATCACCTCCAGTAAAAGCTTGTAAAGGTTCACCTTTTGGAGTGTATAATAAACCTTCATTACCACAATCCCATTGGAAAATAGCTTGTTCGAGACCAACCCATTTTTGAGGAATCTTGATATGAATTTTAAACCAAAAAGTCTTCCAACTTGGACCATAGACATCACCTTTTTTAGCACCTTTAAATTCTGCTTTACCAATCACATCATGGAACAATGGTCTTTCCAACCCGGGGACTTCATACACCTGATATTCAATATAACCACTATCGATATTTTCCTCGTCTCTTGTATGGTCAACTCTATCAGTATCGTAAAATTTAGGTAAATTTAAATTTCTGTATGCGCCTTCATCGAGGAATTGACGCAATCTGTCCTCGTAGATTGAGTCAATCTGCTTCGGAACAGGGTCGTTGTTCAAGGGAGCATAGCTCTGGATAGCAGGGTTCCCTGCTAAGCTGTGTAGACACATTAGAGCCAATTGAGGTTAATAGAACGAGTGTATATAAAGACTAGTTGATTAACAAAGTATGGTTATCCCCTAATCCTGGGGCCATCGCAATCAAGAAATGTGTCATGGTAGTGCCACTCACCGGGGATATAAAGGTGTACTAGCTACGGTTTAGTGTGTAGTTAATAGATATAAATGTATGGGAGCTATACGGTTATTCCTTCTGGGTGGTGACTTCTTTGTCCTCCTCGACAGTGGCGACTTCGTCGTGTTTCTTGAGGGAGTCTGTGTGGATTGCTGGTAATTTGACACTGGTTTGGGGTTAGTGATGATGGTGGTGATGATATTGGAAAGGGAGTGATACTCACGCAAAGCCCTTGATGAGGTTGTACTCGTGTGTGATCTCACCACCAAGCTTGTTGAGACCTTCTTTAAAGCTGCCTGGTGTTAGTTTTTGGGACTCAATGGGTGGCCAATGGGTGTTTGATAGATATGATAAGCATTGGTACTCACGCTTGAGGACTGGCGTTCTCTTTTAAAGTAACGATGAATGATTTCTTCTCTTCGGACATTTTGGCTATTGCTCTGATAAACTGTGTTGATTTGATTGTTGTGTAGTTGTAGAGTTTTGGTTTAGATCAAGAATTGTGGGAATGGGCCTATCTTTAAATAGAGCAAGGAGCTTTTGATGGCGTTATTATCAGAAAGAACACAAGGGCTTCGTAACCAATGAAACTACGTGAAAATAACCAATTTGGTGGATCTGAATAGTGAATAAGGCTGGTGATATTGGTGATTAGTGAAGATGTCTGGTGGTTGGAATACAATTGAGAGTGATGCGGTGAGTGGTTGTTGATTAGTTGTTGATTTGGTGAGCTTTTCTAACAGTTGTTCAGGGTGTTTTCACGGAACTAGTTGAGAAACTAGACGTTAAAGACGTCTCTTTTGAAGAACTCTACTCGTTTGATTCAGAGACATTGCAAACATTAGCGTGAGTATTCGTCATTGAAAATTACTCTGGATAGTATCTAACATTACTCAGACCACTCTACGGTGTGGTGTTTTTGTTCAAATACGGTGCAGTTGACCAAACATCAGGTCCACTAGATGGTGAATTCGATAATAATGAACAAGTGTTTTTTGCCAGACAAACTATCCAAAATGCATGTGCCACTCAGGCGGTACTCAACATCTTGCTCAATAGAGATGATATCGATTTGGGATCCGAATTATCCAATTTTAAAGAATTCGTCGGCTCTTTCGATTCAGATCTTAAAGGTGAGACAATCTCAAATTCAGATCTCATAAGAAGTATTCATAATTCATTCACAAGTCCAAACCCATTTGTCGATGAATCACAACAAGATTATAAACCTGATGATGATGATGAATTATTCCATTTCATAGGTTATGTAAGAATAGGTGAAAATTTATACGAATTAGATGGATTGAAAAAAGCTCCTATAAATCATGGTGTTTGTAAAACAGATGATGACTTTATTTATAAATTACCACAAATTTTACAAAATAGAATTTCTCATTATAAAGAAGGTGAATTAAGATTTTCATTATTAGGTATAGTGAAAGATAGAAGAAAAGTACTTGGTGAAATTGGTGATGAAGATGGTTTACAAAGAGAAATTACTAAACGTGAAAGTTGGGCTCGTGAAAATGAATTAAGAAGACAAGATCTTATGGGTTTAGTATATGATGTTGTTAAATCAATCTCATCAAATCAATCTGATCAAGAATGGAATGAAACTTTAAATAAAGCTAGAACAAAAGGAGTATCTAGAATTCTTGCAAAGCAATTTAAAAAATAAATCATATATACAGCTATTTATATTCATTATGTAATTATGGGATCATTCATAATCTCCAAAGCTAAATAATCCACCTCTATTTGAATGTCTTGAAAAATAATCGAAATCAACACTTATGGCATTTCCAAGCAGTATAGCTCTTTGATCTAATGTTAAAGGTCCTGCAACATCAGGATATTGATCACCCATACCTGCAAATGATTGTGGATCCATTCTCACTATATAAACACCTGTATCTGTAAACATTTCTCTTCCTAAACCAACCCAATTTCTATCAACAGCACCAATAACACGACCATTTTCATCTCTAACTGGGAAATCAAATGCTAAAAAACCAGAATCTATAGCACCAAATTGATCATAATCAGTTGAAGAATTTGCTTTAAATAAATTATATCTTCTTCTCCAAAGATGCCAACTTTGTACACTTTCCCCAATAACACCTTCTTCTTCATTTTGGAAACCTGGAAGTATTGCCTTAATATGTGAATTTATAAAACTAAAAGGTCTTTTAATTGTTAAAAGTGCATTCCCATCAGTATCGAAAACATCAACAACAAAAGGACGATGTAATCTTGTAATTTGTCTCATTATCGCCTTGGTAAAACCAAAATCTCTTTCAGCCATAAATCCAATTCTATTCCCCAATGCATCCATTAAAGCATATTGATTAGCTTGTTCAAAACCTAAAAATACATTCATCATTTCAATTTGACGTTCAATAACTATAGTTGGTTCATTTAATATTCTAGCAATCCCATCATCCTCTCTAATTATCCCACCAGGATTAGGAACATTTCCTCTATATGAATCATAACTATATTGATATTCCTTAAAAGAAGGATCATGTCTACCTTGAGTTGATTCATCACCTTCATAATAAACCTGTGATTGTTCTGTAGGATATATTCTTCCTCTATAACCCGAGGATTTCTTGTTTCGAGGAAGTGGTGAATAGAACCGTCTAGCTGGTCTTAATCCTCCTTTAATTGATTGCCTTATTATATTCATCTGTGATATTCTCACCAATCTCTTCTTAATAGTTATTTCCAATAGTTTTAATTTTGCCTTCTTTTCTCCCTTTTGACATCTGCCAATTCAATCGCGTGTCAATACCAACATACTTTTTTTTTTTCAGCGACATAACTTTTTTCAACAATATTGAAGAATTGTACTTGATAAATTCAATATTAAACTGGTTTAAAACAGAGATGTTTTGTATAAGAAGAGGTGGTCTCCAGTTGTCCGGGAAGAGACTGATACACACTGCGCCTAAGTTGGCTCTTCAGGACGAATTTGCATCGAGTGGGATACCGGGACTATTCTCTCAACAGGCATTCAAGACAGCATGGATAGATTATCAAGATTATTTAACTAAAAAACTCACTTTATTAACTAATGGTACTGCTGATGAAACACGTCATCCATTCCATATTGCCATCAATTCAGCAAGAGATCAAACACAACAGAGAGTTTTCAATGTTGCTTCACAAACTCATAATAATCATTTTTTCTTTGAACAACTCATATCATCAGAAATTAACACTAGTAAACCTTCAAGAACTTTAGAAAGTCGTATTAAAGAAAAATTCGGTTCTTTGGAAGGATTGAAAGAAACATTAGTTGAAGAAAGTGAAAGTATCGTTGGTCAAGGTTGGATTTTCTTAGTGGAGACTGAAGCTAAAACTTTAGAAATCTTGACTGTTAATAACAGTGGGACTCCATATAATTTCAGTGGTAATTTATCATTGGATTTCAATGGTCCTATTGGTAGAGATGAATACGAAGCTTGGGATGCAATTAAAGAACATACTTTAGCAAAGACAAAAGATTGGACCATGCCATTATTAAGTGTGAATTTATGGGATCATGCATATTTACACGATTATGGTATTGGAAACAGAGATGTCTACATCAGAAAAGTATTCGATTCTATTAACTGGGATGTCATCAATAAAAGACATTATGAAGGGTGAAATATAATTATAGTTGAAGGGTTCGTGTATATATTATTTGAATTAGAAAAAAAAAAAAGTTTCCATTATAAGTCTTCACCACAGTAAAGAACTATATCTCGAAGATGTTCATCATCTGCCCAATTTAATCCATTCTCCACTATATATGCTTGAATTTGTTCCGTAAGATCATAGGATTTTTGTTTTGCTGATGAAAGTTTCTTCTCGAGGCTTGAATAGTGTTAGTAAAATGTATTTGGTTAAAGTGATTTAATAACTCACTCTTTTTTCACTTTAGGATCGTAATCGATTTTCCCTCCTTTTTTAGTTTCTATTAATAATGTCGTTAATTGTTTACTTGTTTCAAATTTGGTGAGATTCTTCAGTATCAATTCCGATAGTGTCTTTTGGTTATCCTCTATTTCAGATTGTAGTTGTATTATCTTTTCAGTCAATTCATCTCGTTTCTCTAATGTAGCTGCTATTCCACTTTTCAATTTGTTAGATTATAGTTACACCAATTTCACCTTTATTTACTTACGCTTCTTTTACTGGTAAACCATCAACTTGATGAACTGAACGCAATACGGGCAATGTCATTGTAGCACTGGATAACAGTTAGTATTGATTCATAATTTAATAGCTTCATACTTACGAGTCATAAACCAATCGCCTCACCTGCTGTAATTGTTTTAAATATGCCAATATCTCTTCATCTGTAGGATCGTGATCATTAGTTAAAAATGAAAGTCTCCCACTATCTATCAATTCTTGCTTCACATTTTCATATTCACCTTCATCTGAATTCTCAATCACCATCAGTCTATCCAAATTCTCCACTAATTCCTGATATACTCGTGTATGTTCATTTTCTCCAGAAAGATCATTTATATGTAAATCCTGTATCTCTTTGATTCCTTGAGCATCACTGAGCTCCAAAAGCCCCGTCTCTTTCACAAGTCGTATCGCACTGCTTCTAAGCTCTTTGGACATCTCTCTATACTCCTAAACTGAGCTACAAACCTCGTTGGTTTATGCTCGTTGTTTTCGTTTACTTTTTAGTTTTATATTTTTGACATAAAAAAATCTCGAAAATTGAAAATTCAACTAAATCATCAATCTTCAACAATAATCATCCACAGCCAATTTAAATGTCCTTCTCTTTTCCTCAGATTTATAACTTCCCTCCGTTCTTCACACGACAGCCCAATGAGCAAACATGGCAAGCACAGCTGTCCAATTGGACCCAACTCATCTTGAGCTACGCTAAAGCAAATAGAATATGGATCATTAATAACAAGGGTAAAGTGCTTTCTCAGGGCAACGTGGAGGATTCAGATGATGTCACCACCTCAGAACAACAACAGGATGATGCTATAGACGGAATATTTGTGAACAACAAGATCCAAAGAAGGCTGGATGTGGAGATGGTTAATGAGATATTCAAAGAGATGGTGAAGAATTCAGATGCCTTTTACACAACAAAGAAGGACCAGACGAGTATATTTATCAATTTCTACAGACCAGAAGACTGGGGGTCAATGATATTAGAATGGGTGAGTCTATATCTCTAAACATAATCAGCTAAACTAACTCTTTCTAGGTTGAATCTACTGGACAAAGTGGGACTGTTTTAACTACATATGAGATATCTAACGGAGATCTCTCCCTGAACCAGGAATTTCACGGGATCCACCCAGTGATCCTCGAGAGAGCCCTCAATGTCCTCGTCAAGAGATCTAGAGCCCAACTCTTAAAGGACGAGCAAGGAAAGATAGCTGGTGTTAAGATAGTATAATATATATATACCATCCGGGTAACTTGAGCTTATGTAATTAATTATTAATTCGCGAATTCGTTTTGCGTTTAAATTTTTCCCTTTTTTTTTTTTTTTTTTTTTTTTTTTCTGCAACGTAAAAAAAAATTTCAATCGTCTTTTCTCAAAGAAATAAAACAACTTTTAAAGATTCTTCCCGAAGAGTTTAACGTTCAACTCTAAGGGCTACCTCTCTTGTATTAATAGATCCTCTTAATTGTGCAAAATGAAATATGTCGTTGTCTCAGGTGGTGAGTAAAAAAAAATATTTGTGTTAAAAGTGAAGTTGTGAATTGTGTCACTTTTAATACCGTTACGCGTAAAGAAGTAAAATAACTAATTATTTTTGTAAAGGTGTTATTAGTGGTATCGGTAAAGGTGTTTTAGCTTCCTCTACTGGGTTGCTATTAAAGACTCTTGGTTTGAGAGTCACATCTATTAAAATTGATCCATATATGAATATCGATGCTGGTACTATGTCTCCATTAGAACATGGTGAAGTTTTCGTCTTAAATGATGGTGGTGAAGCTGATTTAGATCTTGGTAATTACGAAAGATATTTAAATGTCACTTTAACCAGAGATCATAACATCACAACTGGTAAAGTTTATCAACAAGTTATTGAAAAGGAAAGAAAAGGTGATTATTTAGGTAAAACAGTTCAAGTTGTTCCTCATTTAACAAATGCTATTCAAGATTGGATTGAGAGAGTTGCTAAAATCCCAGTTGATGAATCAGGTTTAGAACCAGATGTTTGTATCATTGAATTAGGTGGTACTGTTGGTGATATTGAAAGTGCTCCATTTGTTGAAGCCCTAAGACAATTTCAATTTAGAGTTGGTCATGAAAATTTTGCCTTAATTCATGTTTCATTAGTTCCAGTTATTCATGGTGAACAAAAGACAAAACCAACTCAAGCTGCCATTAAAGATCTTAGATCTCTTGGTTTAAGTCCAGATGTTATTGCTTGTCGTTGTTCAGATAAATTAGAAGTTCCAACTATTGAAAAAATTTCAATGTTTTGTCATGTTGGTCCAAATCAAGTTATTGCTGTTCATGATTTAAATTCAACTTATCATGTTCCATTATTATTATTAGAACAAAAAATGACTAAATTTTTAACTCAACGTCTTGATTTAACTTCTGTTAATATTACTTCAGAATCAAAAGCTGCTGGTGAAGATCTATTAAATAGATGGAGAGCTTTAACAACTTCTTATGATAGATCATTTGAAACTGTTAAAATTGCATTAGTTGGTAAATATACTCATTTAAAAGATTCTTATATTTCAGTTATTAAAGCACTTGAACATTCTTCAATGAGAGTTCAACGTCGTTTAGAAATTGTTTGGGTTGAAGCTTCAGATTTAGAGCCAGAATCAAACATTAATGATAAAGTGAAATTCCATAAGGCATGGCATTCACTTTGTTGTGCTGATGGTATCTTGGTTCCAGGTGGATTTGGTTCACGTGGTACTGAAGGTATGATGTCTGCAGCTAAATGGGCAAGAGAAAATAATATTCCGTTTTTAGGTGTATGTTTAGGTTTCCAAGTTGCAACAATTGAATTTGTTCGTAATGTTGTTGGTATTTCTCATTCAAATTCTCAAGAATTTGTTCCTGAATTAACAGAAGATGATGCAACTGTTGTTTATATGCCAGAAATTGATAAGGCAAAATTAGGTGGTACAATGAGATTAGGTTTACGTTCAACTGTTTTCCAAACTGATGATTCAATTTTTAAAAAATTATATGATAATAAAAATGAAATTTTAGAAAGACATCGTCATAGATATGAAATTAATCCAAAATTAATTCCAACTATTGAAAAAAATGGTTTAAAATTTGTTGGTAAAGATGAATCTGGTGGAAGAATGGAAATTTTTGAATTAGAAAATCATCCATTTTATGTTGGTGCTCAATATCATCCAGAATATTTATCAAAAGTTTTAGATCCATCAAAACCATTTTTAGGTTTAGTTGCAGCTTCAGCTGGTGTTTTAGATAAAGTTTTAAATGGTGAAATTAAACCAATTGGTAAAGGTGATTTTTAATCACTTTTTTTTATAGAGATTTTTGTATAATAATTTGCTTTGATACATACATATATATCAGTCATGAATTTTTAATAATAACATTTGCATCTACGAATTTTGATCTTGTAAGGGATAATCTCTCCCAGTTTGATTTTACTACATTAAATTTAATAAAAGAGCATATAATTTTTTAACTAATCAATAGTAATATTATAAATTTGGATGCTCATCTGGGCCTAGTTAAGCTTGGAAACCAATAACACCACAAGCTGGTCTACCACCGGCATTACCAGTCTTGAGGGAATCAGCATGACCACCTTTACCTAAATCATCGGTACCGGAATGGACAACAACAGTTCTACCCAAGATAGAAGTTGGACCATATAATTTAACCAATTTATCAGTAATTGAACCTTTAGCAACACCAGAAGCATCGGTCTTGATGTTACCTAAATCACCAACATGACGGGTTTCATCAGATGGAGCACCGTGAGTCTTGGAGAATGGGTTAAAATGTGGACCAGCAGAGGTACAACCGTTAGTGTTATCACCAAATTCATGGATATGGAAACCTCTTTCGGCATTGGCATCATTACCAGTGATTTCATAAGAAATGGTTGTTGGTTCATTTTCAGAGGCTTGTTCAAAAGTGACGGTACCAGAGACACCAGCGTCACCACGTAAGACTGCAACTATTTGAAATTTGTTAGTAAATTGAATTGATTAGTATGGGAAAAGGTCCATTTAAGGCATCAAATCAACTCCGAAAAGTTAATCATATTTCAATCTGGAAACCCATCAATTGAAACCTCAATTAACTCAATTGACCTCAATTATCATCACTCACCAGCTTTGACCATTTTGTATAAACTATTCAATTAATTATAAAGAATTTCTTGTAATAAAGAAAGAACAACAATAAGAATCGCAACAAAAATTCTCTCCCTTTAAACTACTTTATGACAAATTGTGGAAGCCCACCCATTATTCTTCGAATTCGCACACATGTTACCCTTTCGGCACATCCACAGTCCGTTGTGATTGGCTGGTTGGTTATACTGGATAGTATACTGGTGTGTAGTTCATTATCTTTAATAATGTATACAGGTTTTGTGGATAAATCATGGGGGATATCACTCTATTTATACTAAACAGATCCACAGGCACTATGGCAATCTAAATATTTATATAACCCTTAAAGTCGCTGAAAATGTGCTCATGTTGGTTGTGGATCTGGGTCTCTGGTACAGACACTGGGGGTATACGGTATAACTACAAAGTAAATAACAACATATTGCTCATTTATTGGCTAATAATCAATGTCTGGATATAAATTCTTGATTGATTTGACGAGTTTAACCAATTCAGAATGTTCAACTTCAATGTCTGGATATACTTGATGCTGATAATGTTGTTGTTAGTGGCTATATATTTTGACACAACCTTTTATACTCACTCTGGTTAAATATTCAAAAAGTTCCTTCTTGGTCCATGTAGATACATCTCTCGAGTCTCTTTCCAATTCCTCTGGTGTCTTTGGTTGTTTCTTTGATCCCTTTTTATCCTTGATGGTTTTCTTACTTCTTGATGTTGCAGTAGGCTCAAGCAACGTTATCACGGTACTAACAACGATGAGCCCTGTGAAGGCCCATAACAACACCTTGTGTGGTTTGGCTAGTAATCTGTCTAGTTTAGTCATTTGGTGATTCACTGTTGTACGGGATTCACTGTTGTTTGAAAGGATTCTTGAAGAAACCAACTTTCTCAGTGGCTCACTCTTTGTTGATAACCGGCCACAGTGTATTGATCTTTTAGATAAATTTTTCACACATCACTGCTAAGAACAATATATAATTGTACATCTTTTAGACACATAAAAAAACATACACAATGCTGAGGATTTGGAAATTTATAATTGTGGTACTATTAGTAGTACAGACTTCATTAGCTTACAAGACTTTCAAGAACGTATTAGTTGCTGATGATAACAACTATGAAGACCTGATTCATGAAAAGGGAAAATACACTCTAGTTAACGTGAGTACTATGTTTGTGAAGGCTTTTGAGTAAACTATATTAACATCTTTCTAGTTTTATTCAAAATCATGTACTCATTGTCAAAAATTAGGTCCAAAATATGAACCATTAGTGGAGTTATTTAACAATACAAAAGTCCAAATTGCTCAATTAGAAGGTCTTGATAATAAAAGAGTCCGTAAAATGGAAAACATTATGGGATTCCCAACTGTTAGATTATATGCCTTTGACGGAACCCTTTTAGGATCATATGTTGGTGATAGATCGACAGAAGATATGGCTAATTTTATCACTTCTCATACTGGTGTTGTTCCAAGATGGCCTGATTTAAAAGTTCAACACATCTCTAGTGTAAAAGAACTTGATGGATTGATTAAGAAGGAGAAAAATGTTGTTGTTTCCTTCGTGGCACCTTGGTTTGAAGATTGGAATGGGAGATATTCTTTTATTGAAAGATTAGCCTCCAAGACTCAAGATGTTAAATTTGTAAAAGTTGATGCAACTTCAGAGGAAGCTACTGAATTATCAAGTTTATATAAAGTTGATAAATACCCTACATTGTTCCATTTCCAAGGAAATTCAAAGAAAAACTTTAGAGCACTTGAAACAGAGAAAGATATAAATGAAAATATCATTACTCAATTTTTAAATGGAGATATTGGTGAAGAGTATAATTCATTAAAAGATCTGGAGAAAGAAAAGGCCGAGACCGAGGATGAAGAGGATCAAGGATTAAAACGTGGATTCAACACCGGTCACCAAAGACGTGTCTCCCCGGAGGAAGAGGAAGAGAGCTATAAGAAACTAAGAGAATTGTAAATAAATTGATAATGTTCGTTATACATAGTTATTGTAGGTACTTAAATTCGGTATGGACACGCTCTTATAATCAATTTTGTTGAAAATTAAAAGATATGTGTACAATTCGAGTACACTCAATAACAACAATTCTTAGTGATTAAATTCAGTTGCGAGATGTTAAATATATTTAGAGCAGCGGGTGACTTGTCCCATTTGATCAGTATATTCATTCTGATCAATACCATCCAAAAATCAAGATCAATCGCTGGGATCTCGTTGAAGACTCAAATACTATACGTTTTGGTGTTTGTGACAAGATATTTAGGTTAGTTATTCTCATTCTCTATTGTATGGATATTTAAACTAACTGTTTTAATAGATTTGACATTCAGATATGTCTCCTTATACAACACATTGATGAAATTGTTCTTTATTGGAAGTTCGGTTTATATTGTTTATCTGATGCTTTACAAGTATAAAAACACAGAATCCCAAAAAATAGACAATTTTAGAGTGGAATATCTAATTGGGGGTTCATTTTTCCTTGCATTGATATTTAACTATGGTTATCAATTCACTGAAGTAAGTATTACAAAGACATTTAATTTTCCCTTGCTTTACTAACAACAACACACAGATTCTTTGGTCTTTTAGTTTATGGTTGGAAAGTGTTGCAATTCTTCCACAATTATTCATGTTACAAAGAACAGGTGAAGCACAAACATTGACAACTCATTACATTTTTGCCCTAGGTATCTATCGTGCATTATACATTCCAAATTGGTTTTATAGATGGTTTGCCGAAGGTCGTTTTGATGCGTTGGCAACCTTCACTGGTCTTGTACAAACATTAGTCTACTCAGACTTCTTCTGGATCTATTACAAAAGAGTCTTGAAGGGATTGAAGTTTGAATTACCTCAATGAGATCACAATTGGTGCCCAGGGGCGGGTCATGATGCAAGAACACGGGTCCAGACTCCACAATAAGGACTTAGATACAAAATAATAAATGCAGGCCCATCTGGCTGTCTTGATCATTACCAATCACACTATCTTTTAACTTGTAGCTTGGCTTCAACGGTCTCAGCCTCATAGATATCACTGCCTTAACCGTATTTTCTTCTATCTAGTGGCTATCCAGGAAGAGCCGAACGATGGATCTGGAAAGATATACGTCCCCAGAGTTCTTTAAAAAAAATCTCATGGGTGAATTGCTCATTATATATAATCTACTAATCACTTAATCGACCCTTTCAAAGCCTTTAATTCACCTTCTTATTCATTCTTCCGGCCATATTTCCCGAAGAGTATCAAATTGGATAAACCCAGACACCTTTCCGAATTGTCAAATTGTCTGCATCAAAAGACATTTTGAAAGGTTTTAGAGCATCTCTTTATACAAAGAACCAGTAATCATACAATTACAAGGCATAAAGATACCCCGTTGGGAACAATCACTGCTATTAATTTATGATATCGAATAAGGACAGTTGATATCCACTTATTTGTTCCTATTGATATCTGGAAATTTAACTGTATTTTCCATCATTTCTTATCGCTGGTGAAATTCGGTGGGTGAATAATATAAACACAATACTTTTCAATTTGGCTCAGGATCACTCAGTTCTTCATTAAGGGAAACGACATTTGGCGCCTTGGGTTAGTTATTCCACATTTTGTACTGGTTCTCTAGTTCCATCTCAAGTCGGGATCATATATCCATATTATTCTACACTATAGGGGTAAGACTAGTACTACAACAACAATGAGTGACAGCTTATTCCCCGTGGACAAGAGCTTGGAAATCACTCCAGATGTTCGCCCCTTGACTCAGACAGGATCCATACAGGTTTTCCTGCAGTTAGCTGAACCAAACTTATTTGTCGCTGGGTTTGAATCTCATGAGTATCAAGAAAGACCACCAACATTATTAAGAGGTTCTTTGGTGATTAGAGTCATAAAAGCATCCAAGATCAAAAGCATAACACTCTCATTTAAAGGTGTCTCCAAAACAGAATGGCCAGAGGGAATTCCTCCAAAAAGACAAGAATATTTTGAAGAAAACGATCTAATAAATCATACTTGGCCCTTTTATAATCATACAAATGATAATCATCAAAGCGGTGCTGATATAGTTAAACCCTCAGGAGACTCAAGCTCTAATTTGGCGGAAGATATGAGTTCACTGAATCTGGATACTGCTTCTATAATGAGTACTACAAATGCCCTAAGTATAATTAAAAGAGCCACTTCACCATCTCCAGGTGGAAGACATAGGTCAAACTCTTTATTAGCTTCTCTGAAGGCAACAGCAACAAATGGATCTTCTCAAGAAACAGTATCAAATGACTCAAACCATCATTATGTTTTCCAACCAGGTGATTATATTTATAATTTTGAACATCCAATACCAGCATCCACTCCAGAGACAATCGATGCAACTTTCGGATCAGTATCTTATAGTTTATCTGTTTTAATTGAAAGAGTTGGTGCATTTAAATCAAACATTTCAACAACATTACCAGTGAGAATCATTAGAGCACAATCAGAAGAATCTGTGGAAGATTCAGAACCTATAGCTATAAGTAGAGATTGGGAAGATCAACTACATTATGATATTGTCATTGCTACAAAAGCAATAATATTGAATGCATACATTCCAGTAGCTTTCAAATTAGTGCCGTTAGATAAGATCAAAATGCATAGAATAAGGATATATTTGACTGAAAATTTGGAATATTATTGTCGAAATAAAAAAGTTCATAGAATGGAACCAGTTAAGAAATATTTATTATTGGAACATAAAGCTCCACCTCCTCCAGATCTACCACCTGATGCTGATGCTAAAGCCAAAAAAATGGGTAATTTATTAACTTCAGATGGTTATGATATTACTGCTAAAGAATTTGAATTTCAAGTATATGTTCCACAGAAATTAAACAACCGTCAACAATTACATCCAAATACAGCATACACAAACATCAAAGCTCATCATTGGATTAAGATTTGTTTAAGACTTTCAAGACTTATTGATGGAAAACCAAAACATTATGAAATTAGTATTGATTCTCCTATTCATGTTTTACATCCATTATGTTCACATGCAAATACTTTATTACCAGCTTATGGTGATTCAAGTTGTATGAATCAAATTCATGACTCTAACGTTTATTTCCCAAGAGAAATATTGGCATCTCCACCAGTATCTCCAGAAGTTGAACCAGTCGATAATAATTATCATAGCATATATAATGCACTCAACGGTGGCAGATCAAGATCAAGATCCACTTCAACAATGGGGAATCGGTCATTACCAAACTTTGAATCAACATTATCTGCAAATGTATACAAACCTGATAATTTGGAAATTGAATTAACATCACCTCAAGCACAACCTGTCTCACCAAGTTTTTCACCTGCTCCAAGACCTATCCATTTAATAAGAAGACCTAGTTTTGAACCTCCACCTTTTGATGCTGATATCAGTCCTCCTCCAATGAGAGATCTGTTGGAACAAGGGGTACAGGGTTTGGATGCTGCCGTTATGGATAATGCACCAAAAGATCCACCAACTTATAATCAATTTTTAGAAGAGGAGGCAAAATCACCAGGACCTCGCTCGAGGTTGAACAATTCAGATCCTCCAGCTTTCACATTTACTCATTCCACTCCATCTCCACCTCGTGCACCAATTGAAGATGATGATGATGATGACGAACGAACCCCAAGACAGATGAATAAATCCGAAGCAAAGAAGGTTGAAAATGATGAAGATGGTGACGATATTGCTAATAGTTTCCAATTCAGAGGAACTTCTCCAAACATGCCAGCTTCAGTGGCTAGAGCTACAAGTCCTGAGGGATTAAGAGTTAGATCAAGTGCACGTTCTGCAAGATCATCTAGTAGAACATCACCTAGAACTTCAATTGATGTCCAGAGCACTAATGGGTCTGGTTCATTTGGAAATAGTAACAGTACATTACCAAGTCAAACACAAAGAGATGGAATTGATGCTATTATTACAAATAGTGGATCTAGTTTAAGCAATGTATCAGCTATTCAACAATCACAAGGTGATTCATTACCTTTAGAACAACCACAACAACCACCAAGCGAAAGACATTCCTCTTTAAGTCCATCTTCAATGTCACCAAATTCACTTAAATCATTACAAATGGACTCTGAAAATGAAGTTGTTGATATGGAACCATTATTACATTCAACGACTACAAATACATCATTTAATCCACCAGCAACATCATATTCCGATTTTGATCGCAGACCTTCCAATTACAGAGCGCCATCCGTATATGATAATTTCCAATCCAGAGAATCTCTTGGACTGATAAATGAGTCATCATCTGTTGACATAACTGCTTTATATTCATCCAATGGAGCTGATAACATGTGGCGTCCAATGACTGATGATTCTGCACCACTCAGAGCTTATACACCTAATGCAGTTGATACTGGTAAAGTTTTGAACAGTTTCCAAAACACATTACATCAACCTCCTGTTTTCAAAAGAAATATGTCATTTGGTGTTCAACCTACAAATCCAATATTATCTGCTCTGGATACAGAAGAAAGTCCTAAAGATGATCAAGCTCCTCCATTACAAAATGTTTCGGAAGAATCTTCATTAAAGCAGAATAATTCAAGTTCGACTTTGACAAGTGGGAATGGAAATTTGAATGAAGATGTTTTGAATAAACATATAAATCATGAACAGCATTTTTTAGGGAATAATGATGAACAGGTCAAATGAAAAATTGTTTAATTAGTGTGTAATCTCATTATATTAATTCTAGTAGCATTACGTTTGAAAACAGTACTCATATACATGATTCTTATTTATTGGCATTAAAATGTAGTTGTTAGACATTGTATATCAATATTCGTCATTACTTATTATATATAGTTTAATATTAAGATTAGAATTATTTTTATAAAATTCTTTTATAAGTTTTTTCTAAATTATGAAAATAATTATATGTGTAATAATTTAATTTGATGGTAAAATTTATATTTCTAAAAATATAATTTAAACAGCAATTTTAAAATATGATTAATTTTATATTATCATAAAGATATAATTTTTGAAAAATATTTAAATGACACATTATTCATTTAAGTCTATATATAAAGATTTTATTCAGCTCAATATATCGCTGTACTTATAAATTATTTAATTTTATTATATAGCGGAGATAAGCGGCCTACGGATATTTTTTGGTACCTAGTTATAATAAAATCATTAATTCATCATTTTGCTAAAGAGTCAAGAATTTTATCAAACTCAACTTTATTGTACTTGATGTACTTATCTGTATGTTTAGTGAAATCACCACTAGAATGTTTATCATAAAATCTTTTATAAAGAGGACTTATGAATGAAATCTCTTTTGATAAAAATTTCTTTAATGATGGATCAGTAATATTGTAAGCTTTATAACTTTTAACCAATTCATCAAATTCACTGTTGAAATTTCTGAATTTTTCTTTAATGGCTTCTCTATCTTTGGAACTCAATTTACCGACAACATTAACATCTAATAGATAAGAAGCAACTTGTTTCCAACCAGTTAAGAAAGAATTCAATGCTCTCTTTTTCAATTTTTCTAATCTTGCAAATCCAACAGAATCCAAAATATTCTTCAATTCACTTCTTGAAACAATTTGTTCCACAAGAGTAATGTTTGTTATCAAAAAATATCCAATTGTTTGTTTCTTTTTTATGAATTGATTTGCTTTTATTCCTAAACTTACAATAAGTGCATCAATGACATCAGAGAAGAAAGAAGAAAGCAATTGTTTTGGATCATTATCATCTATAGCTGTTGTGTGACTGATACTAGAAAACGTTGATAACCATTGTGGTTTTGGTTGAGGTATCCAACTACCAGCTTTCATGCCAGTCATTACACTTAGTGCATCGTTTCTATATTCTGAGAATTTTCTAGCCTTGGACATTACTTCCACAGTCACTTCTGAAATACCACTATCTTGTGGGAGTAATGTTAATGAATTGACTCTTTGTTCTGTGAATTTCAATAATTCTTTAAATAATGAACGTGCTGTAGTACGACATGCTTCCAAATTTGATTGTAGAGATGGATATGTGTCTTTTGATTTGGATCTCAGCATCGATAAAACTTTCGTCAAGCTATCAATCAATTCAAACACCAATAGACCGTCATTGGCTAATTTATTTTGAATTGAATCAAGAATATCTTTAATTACTCTAGAATAGTTTTCCACTGAACGTTGGATAATTTTAAGGAAAGTAGGAACCATGAATTCTGATCCCTTGTGAATGTCTTCCAAAAGTGCATATTCATTTGAAAGGAAACCCAAATATGCTTCTGTATAGTTCAAGATACCATTACTTCCCTTTTCATATGGTACTTTATCGTTTTTCTTTGTATGTTTTGTAAAAGGTTCGAGGAAAGCCATACTATCTGTAATCATTTTGGACCTCGTGTCAATAAATATATTATCAATTGATTTTCCATTGTCATTAAAGAAATTGAGTATTAGATTAACATCTCTGATCTTAGAATTGCTCATATATGGGAAAGGTTTTCTTTGGGACATGAAAATTTGAGGATCAAAAGCTTGTGAATCAGGTAAGATCAATTCTCTAAAATGTGATTTTAACTTGAATTCACTATCCATTATTGTTTTACTCAAATTCTCTGATATACCTCTATATTCACCATTTTGATTATCAGTTAATCTCTCGAGGATATCTTCAGATTTATGTATTGTTGTGATGTAGGATTTGACATTATCTATTCTTTCCCCTAATCTTGCCTCATAAATTGATGCCTCACTAGCTATCCCTTGAACATTTGAAACGGCTAGTAAACTTTCATCAACGTTCCTTTTAAACACGGATAATCTCTTATTCTTGTCCACAATTGGATTCAATAGTTGTTCTGATTTCGAGGTACTAGCTGATATTTTGTTCAACGATTGACTGATTTGGGTGATAAGTGCACGAGTCTTGGTGAGACTTTCCTGTAGCACCACCGCATCTGCCTCGTCTATATCAACGGATATTTGGGCTAGTGACATTGTGTACAATTACAATAATTCCTAGTTCGATCAACATATAAAACTTCAGATTTAGGTCTATTTGTTCTATACAAAAACACACGCCAAAAAATGGCTATAAACCGAAACACCCGAACACCACAATATAAATATACATTCAAGAACATTAACAATATCTTTAGAAATCAACTGGGAAAAGGAGGCATGGATATAGATTGGAGTAGCTGAGGTTAACCAGTGTGAGAAATCATAAATGTTTGCGATCATTAATGTATTGTTCAGCAGCTTTTTTGATAGCCAAATTTGGGTATAGATCTTTCTCTTTTAATGGATCTCTTGTCATTGGGTCAGTAGGATTTGTTTTCAAATGTTCAACGATCCATGAACGTTCAAAAGTGTTACCAGAAGGTGTTATAACTGGGTCGATGAAAATATTGAAACTAATTGGATCCAAGATATGATCTGGTGCTTCTTCCTTACTTGGTGGTGCTCTATCTTTAGCTAAACTTGCTTCAAAAACGTGACGCAAATCATCTAGATCCCTAGTGTATTGATCTTTTAATGATTTGTATTCTGCTTGGAAATCAGCGTCATCTTCATAGAATGGTTTGTAGTTAAATCTGGATCTCAAATAGTTAATTTTACTCCAATAGAATTCTTGTATCAATCTATAAGATTTCTCATATAATGGGTTTGTTCTAGCAATTTTTTCATTAAATTTCTTCTTTGCAACTTCTTTTCTGGTTTCAAGAATTTGTTCACATATTTGTTGAGCAGATTTGTTTGAAGATTCTAAAGCAAGTTTATATGCTTTATCTAATTTTTTCATAGCGACTTCTGGGTTATCTAATTTTGTCAATGCAATACCTAAATAAAAGTATGCCTTTGAATTCTCAGGAGTTAGTTCTAGGGCTTTTTCTGCATCGTTAGCTGTGATATATGTTAGTTATCTGGAGAGGTTCAATTGGGTGGAAATGAAAATTTCTTACCGATGAGATCGTATTGTTGAGCAGCCTTGCTAGATTTGATTCGAGCTAAAGCTCTCTTAGTTGGGTTAGTAATATGTGCTTGCAGAAATGGAGGTTCAATAACGTACGTTTGTGTAATAGTTGGCTTTTGTTGGATCTTGTTGTATCCTGTAGATCTAGTTAGATATGTTGATCTGAGCACCAATGTTTAGAGATACATACGCAGAGGTGTAGAGCTAATAGGTTGTTAGTACTAAAAGTTCACGAGGAATCACACAAACACACTTACAGATATAGCTTCATCGTAATCACCTTTGGCAAAGGATTTATTACCTTTCTATTTTAGATTCCGGTTAGAGATCATTCACACAGAGATCTAGTCCATGAAGCTCACGATTTTGAACTTTTCAGCGTTCTTGCTTGTAGCGTTGTTGGACATGTGGATTCACTGTAAGGCAATTGGACTCCCTAGCTGTTCTTTTATCTTGAAGAAGTGTATCTTGAGTATGAAATATTCTAAAACAAGTTTATAACGCGACGCCAAACGTCCAAACTGACGGGTAAATCAACGCTAACTTAACGCTATATATAAAAATTTTCATTCTAGAAAATCCTTTCTACTTTCCTTTTCAATCAACAAAAGGCTCTTAACACATTTTGTGGTACTAAATCGGTGCTGGCCATTGTTATAATGGTCACAATATACTGGTGGATGGTATCACGAGCAAGCTCAAGTGGCCTAGAGCAGACTCTGCCGTTTTCGCTAACCGCAACTGGAACCTACATGTTGTCGTTTGATAGTAGACTGGCAAACACTTTTTAATAAAAATATTAGATTTATTATTGTTGTAGAGTCTTTTTATACATTCCATTTACAGAAGATATTTGTAATATTGTTTTAGTAGTGAATAATCTCGTAGTATACTTTAAAGCTCAAAGTGGTAAAAAACAGAATCTAGAAAAAAAAATAGCCAGTCTGGAAACGTATACAAAACACAAGAACACTAGGATCTCACAACAATGTCCAACGAAGTGATACTAAACAATCTAGGGACCAATCTCCAGTATGAAGTGCAGTCTAATGAGGACTCTAGTGACTCAATTGCCTTTCTCAACACTCTTTTATACAACAAGCACGACAAAGTAAGTGAAATGATTTATCATTGCGGTTTATACTTGATACTAATACATCCATCTTAGAACTCTGATTTACTAAGGACTCAAATACTACAAAGCTTTGCTACCAATAACCAAGCATTGAGATCAAACTTGGCCCAATATTCAGATCTTATAACGAGATATAAATTCACAAATGATGCAATTCTATTAGAGACTAAAAAGACTTCAGATAAGGCAAGAACTAGAAAGATGTCTGTAGATTTTGAAGACCTTAATAATTATGAAGAGAAAGAGAGTCAAGATGATAACACTGAGGAGGATGAGAATGTTTCACAATTAAGAAAGAGGCTTTTACAAGGTGGTAGAAGTAAATCGGAAGATCATAATTTAGAAACCACAACATTTGATGAAAAATTACACATGGAGGAACAAAGACAAGAAGATATATTGAAAGATATGTTTCAATTTGTTAGAAGTATTAAAGAAGGTGCTGACGCATTCAATGCTAAACTAGGAGAGGACCAAAATGTTTTGAAAGCTGCAGAAGCTGGATTAGATGCTACAAGTAAGAAATTGAGTAAAACCGGGAAAGATTTATCGAAAACAATACAATCATTAGGATTATTTGATGCATTGAAATTATTTGGGGTTGTTCTATTGTCTTTTTTCCTATGTCTAATTATTATAAAGATTTTCCCTAAATGGTAGAAAAAAAAGTTTTTATACAATTGGACCTTCTGCATATAAAGCATCAATAACTTTTTGATAAACTTTTTTGGCAACTGGTCTTTTCAATTTCAATGTTGGTGTAATGGTATCATCTTCAGTATTGAATGGTTCAATAGCTAAATGAATGTTTTTAAGTTTTTCAAAACTGTATAATCCAGTGTGTTCAATGTTTTTATTTAATTCTTTCAAAACAAATTTTCTAAGTTCAAGATCTTCTAAATTTAATAATAATTGTTCATGTGTACAAATTTTACTAAATGATGAATTTTGCAATAATTTTAATAAAACAGCTTCTTCAACACCAACAATACCAACCAAGAAACTTTGATAGCTATCACCATAGACAAATAATTGATTAATGAATGAATTATTACCAGTATAGAAATTTTCAATTTTTTCACTTGCAATATATTCACCTTGAGATAATTTGAAGAAATTCTTAACACGATCAATAATAGCTATGGAACCATATTTATCAACTTGTGCAATATCACCAGTACTAAACCAACCATCTTTATCCACTGATGAACTGGTTGCCTCTGGATTTTTAAAATAAGTATTGAAAACTTGTGGACCTCTAAGAATTAATTCACCACTTCTATTTGAATCAAAAGTATAATTCATTTCTGGTAAATTACGTAATTTGAATTCTGATGTAACACCAATTGCACCACATCTTGAAGTATCCTCATTATGTTTAGTTGTAATAACACAACCACCAAAAGTTTCAGAACTACCATATCCTTGATAGAAACCTGAATTTAACACCTTACGTAAATAAAAGATAGATTCACCAGCTAATGGTGAACCACCACTAATTAAGAAATCTAAATTAGCAAAACCAACTTGAGCTTTAATCTTGTTGATGACTAAAGCGTCTAAAAATTTGACAAAATATTCATCATCATTATGATTTAATTTATAATTGACAGCAAATCTTAACAAGGCACCTTTAAAACCTGGAGTAGTTTTAACTTTTTCCTTAATACCACTCTCAATTCTACTATATAATCTTGGAACAGCACTAATATGAGAAGGTTTCAAGATTTTGATATCATCAAGAAAAGTCTTTGGATTTTCTGGGTTTGATGGTAAGGCAATAGCTGCACCTTTACCCAATTCATAAACAATCTTTGAACGTTCATAAACATGTGCCAATGGTAACAAGACTAATGAGACTGGGTTTTTTGGGAAAGTCACATGAATGAAATAGAAGGAACCACCTGCAATGACGTTACTATGTTTTAATTCAACACCTTTTGGAATACCTGTTGTACCTGAAGTGAAAGAAATAGTGTATAAGGTATCAGGAGTTGGAACTCTATGAGGTTTCAAATTTTCTTTACCGATTTGTAAAATTTCTTTGAATGAAAACACTTTATAACCTTTTGATTCAGCTTCTTTAACAATATCTTCATCTTCTGTTGTTAAATCTTCAATAACAACCAATATTTTCAAAAATTTTGATTCAACATTAAAGATCTTTTGGAACTTGTTTTTGGAGAGAACAATTATTGGAGTCTCTGTCAATTTAAGAATGTAATCAATTGCTGTATGTCCTAAAGTGTCATACAATGGGGTATTTGGAATGGAATAAGCATGTGTACCAAGGTCACTAATAATCCACTCTGGTTTATTAGCAGAGAACAATGTTAAGATAAAGTTATTCAAATCAGCTTCTGGTGCATATTTTTCCACTAAATGAAGAAAAGCTGAACCTGCATAGTCTCTCTTCTCAGCAATTTGACCATACGTTTCGAAAGTGAACTTTTTTTCGAATTCACCAGTCTTTGGATCTTTCACTCTATAACCAACACAGTTGAGATTCTTGTGAAGTCTCACGCTTTCTTGGAAAAGATGGTAGAATGTCTTGTACTTTGGATGTAAATAACCAACCAAGTCATTGTCTTTTAAATATGAGTTTCTAAACACAGGAGAGTACTCTTCAGTTTGGGAATTTGGGACTGGAGTGGAGGTTTTTGTAGCTTCGAAAGGGAGAGGTAGCAAAGGATACACGTCCTCGAGGGTCTTGAGGTCCTCAGCGTGTGGTAATGGTAATGCAGACATGGCTTTCACGTTATTGATGAACAAGTAAAAAGGATATTAAAACAAAACAAAAGTACTTGGAATATATAGAAATTCGGCAGATTCTCCTCATCGCCGATTACGTAATTCATTTTCTCATGGTGAAGGAATTTTGACTGTGGTGGACTTTTGCGGACTGAGAAGTGGGATTGTATATAGTGTAAGTCATTTAAATAACTGTTAAATTAGCTTCTTTTATAATAATTTAATTAACAATCAGCCCATTTCAGTTGAGTACCCAAATTGACGTTTAAAGTGTCGGCTAAACAAAGATTCGGTTTGAGTGCTCCAACCACAGAAATCTGGCTTTTTTCACCGAGAAGCACTATACGTGAAGATACTATTTTGACTTGGAGCTCTCTCGAGAGTGGTGAATTTAGACTCGTGGATATAGAATGGACCTCGAGGAGTTCAACGAGTCACAGAAGGTAAGTGGATTATATACACAGCTAAGGAACGAATACTGATACTTTAAAAGACACTGTATGTGCTCAGGAAAAACACACACAAAAAACAGAAACTTGATAATGATCCTGTTGCAAATAACGAAGGTATCACCTTGAACGAGCCCAAACTACCGTTTCTTCAGCTTTTACAGGGACAAGAACCAATAGAGAATGTGAAGGTACGATATGAAATATTCAGCTCCTCGATGAAAAGACAAGAGAAGACTTCAAAAAGAATTCTAGATGAAATCAGTGATCAAACGTTAAGTGACATCAGTAATTTAGTAAAATCACCAATTAAAAAGGAAACAATAGACACTGCTCTTCTTTTGTCATCAACAAGCTTTAGTGCTACTTCTACCTTTCTCACACAGCTAGTTGATCATTTGGGAGATGAAAACGGTCACAAAGTAATACGATTGAGCTCCAAAGAGTGCAACACCATAAAAATTACCTTGAAAAAGATTGTAAGCTCCATCTTAAATGATGGATCTCTGGCCACAAATGGAGAAATTGACAATGACAGTGATGAAGAGAACGGTTACTCAAATGGTGATAGCGAAGAGTACGAGGAGGAGGAAGATGAATACAATGACGGAATACAAAGAAGAGCATTACCTTTTGATTTGGATAGAATTGATGAGTGGTGCAGGCAATTGTTCCGTAGAAGAAATGAAACAATCGATACAACAGACCTGAGAGTGGTGCTGTTGTTTGAAGACTCGGATTCTTTTAACATGCGACTTCTAAACAATCTCTTGAGATTACTTCACTCATTTAACGATAGAATTCCATTAAAATTAATTTTTAACGTTGGAACTAGTGTTGAAAATTTTGCAAAGAAATTGGATAATGATCTTCACTATAATTTTGAATTTCAACAGTTTAAGATAGAGCAAACAGAATCAATTTTAAATAAAATTGTGTCAGAAATAATGGTGGAAAATGAATATTTAATCGGTAATGAATCTGTTAATTTCCTTTTAAAAAGATTTGCAAATTCAGCAAGAGATATAAATGAACTTTTAAAATCCATAAAATTTTTGAAAATGTGTTTTTTCTTCAATCAACCATTATCAGTCGTTGGCTCACTATACAAACAACATGGAATCCCGACACTAAATAAAAAATATTACGAGGCTTTACGAATGTTGCCATCTTTCAAAGCCTATGTGGAACAACTAATAAGGAACAAGACAACAGATGAGGAAGAGATTTTGGCGCTTCTAACAGATGATTCTATTCTTCAAAAGTTGGTTATCAAGGCAACAAGTGATTACATGAAGAACTTTGATAAATTCAAATCTACGTTTACAATAATAACAACAATCCTTACAAAATATTGCAAGATAAGCAGTACAAATTATTTAGAGTATTTTGGAAAATTGACAAACATGGATGAATTGATCAAAAATCAATTTATCAACGAAATATTGATGTCTTTGAAAAAACTTGAAACAACACAGGTGGAACAATTATTGAGAGAAATAGATCAAGCTACTAGTAAAGATGAACATCTCCAGTCTTTTAATTTAAAAATCAAAGCAAATACTAATTTCGCATCTTTGAGGATAAATATGAAAGACCCTGAGTATTCAATTATACAATACAAAATAGATTTTAGAAAATCACTAGAAATATTAGTATCATTATTTGAATTTTTTTTGAAAAATTCATTCAAAAATCCATTTGAGATGCTGTTTAATGAGTTTTTCCAATTGAATAATTTAGATGTTTTAAAATCTACACTTTTACCACAAACAAGAACAGTTATTGAGGATGCATTAACTGACCCGGAATTGTACATCAATATTAAACAAACAACTGATTCAATTGTTGAGAGATTGAATACAAAAATAAATCCAATTGTTGCAGAACTATTTCAAATTTATCGTGAAACAAGTTTGAGTTTAAATATTTATGATTTTTATGAAGTTTTCAAGAATTCCTTGAGAAAAGAGAGTATTATGAAAGATTTAAATGAAATATTAGATAGTTCTGATAACATTTTAGAAAAATTCTTAAATGATGATGCTAGATTCAAGTTCATTTACCAATTCTTTAATGATGTTGATATATCAGAAGATGCTAAATGGGATAAATTAACATTAGTTTTATTTCTACAAAAATGTGGTGAATTAATAGCATGTGGATTTTTAAAACAAATAAAAAGAAAAGGTGATTCTCTAGAGAAATGTGTCTGGAGAGGTCTATGAAGAAAGAAGATGAAAAATATCAACGACCAATTAAATCAAGAATGAAATCAATGGTGAAGCTAAAATAAATGGTAAATATTGGTTGACATTAGAAGCACCACCGGTATAAGTTTCAATCTCAGCAGTCGTTGAAACTGCTGGTGTCTCAGAGGTCACATTTGAAATCGCTTGTGAGATGACTGAATAAGATGAAGAAACGACTGGAGAAGATGTTAGAGGGATTGATGAAGAAGAAGTGATTGGTGAAGATAAAGATGCAACAACAGAACTTGATTCACCTGCAGTATAAGCAACAGCTAATTTTGATTCGAGTCTAGATGAATACCATGGTAATTGAGTAATAATGGTGGAAATTTGATCAGCTGGGAAGTCACTCAATAAAGTTGTGTAAGAATCGTCTGTATAAGTCGCAATCTCTGTATAGTATGCAATCAATTCTGTTGGAAATACAATTGATCCACCAACTAAAGAAATATAGTCTTCAATATTAGATTCAACATCTGCTAACAAGACAGTAGCAACATCAATATTATTTGCCAAAGCAGTAGAAATGACTGAGAGTAAAGCGATAAAGTACTTCATAATGCTTATGGGAGCTTGTAACGTATAATGGATTCTAAGTAGTTAATCATAAACCAAGAGAGGAACTCATGGAGATTTATACATTTCTGGAACCGTTTTCAATGTTTCAGTTTTTATAGAGCCTCAAAGTAAAATACATCAATATCTCTACTTTATTAAAAAATTCAGCCTAAATTAGACCTCGATCCTCAGGTTTGACCATTGGAATCCTTTTTGGGACAAAGTTCATCAAATACATGCTTCCAATTTTAAAAGAAAGCGTGCCACAAAAAAACAAAACCACAAAGATGGTCAATTAAAGCTAACAAAAAGAGACGTCAGGGCATACAGTAGACCTACAGATAATAGTGGCTTAGACAAACTCATCTAAGAATAAAAGGTTGATATTATTGGATTTTATATTCGGTACACACCACACTGGGAAACCGATCTGAAAATTTTATGTGGTCCAAGATGAGGGTCCACAAATACAGCAGATAAGGACATATTGTCAAGGTATCTGTCGATATCTGGGATCAGATTAGACTCAAATCCATACCCAAGTACCCGGTTCATAATTTAATGTCGGTTTCATTTGATCCGTTGTCGTTCTTTACAGCTGAAGAAACCAAAGATGAGCAGACTCATATGACGCAAAATGTTGAGATTCAAGTTGAAGCAGTTAACTATATCATAGCTGAAGATGAAGCTTTTGATGAAAAGAGAACTGATAAAAGTGATTATGATAGTGATACCAATGACTCAGATGAGGAAACTGCTATTCATGTTTTAGATCTACCACCTTTGACAAATTCTTTGCCCAACTCAGTGCTCATCACCATTCTCAACCTACTACAGCCTGAACAAGAAACTAATTTTTCCTCTGGTGGGAAAGATATACACCCAACAAGAAGTCGTGACGAGATATTAGAGCTTAAGGATGTTGCATTAGACGAATACGAAAGGGCACAGGAATGGTTAACGTCTAACGGTTATATTAGACTAGCTAAAAACTTATGCCATATTTATTTTTCTCCAACATTTTTCCAATATTTGAACAAAATTTTGGCTTCAAGATTTGCAGGGGATGATACAATATTGAGGTTGACAAGTTTAAGAATATCAGAGAATTGTGGTCGTACTGCTAAACCAAATTTCGAGAGAAAGATTTTGTTGAAAGATTTCGATACTCCAATAAAGCTCTTTGAGCCTGCTCTAACTTCAGATAACTTGGGTTTCAAGACTTGGGGGTCTTCTCTAATACTCAGCGAGTTGCTTGTACGGGAACACAAGAAATTGATACAGGAGCCGGTGCTAGAATTAGGATCTGGAACTGGATTATGTGGAATAACATTAGATCTGTTAGGTTACAAAGTTGTTTTGACAGATTTGCCAGAAATTTTACCAAACCTTGAGAAGAATATAGAGCTGAACAATTGCAAATCCGAGTCCGAAGTTTTGGATTGGACTGATTGCTCCAGCTTTATCGAGAAACGAGGAAATGCCAAGTACAAAACTGTTGTTATCGCAGATCCAATCTATTCTTCCGAGCATCCAACGTATGTCGTAAATATGATGGAGAGATTTCTTGACCATTGTTCAGAAGCAAAAATACTACTTCAAATACCTATTCGAAAGACTTTTGAAGCTGAAAGAGCAAAGCTTTGGGATCTATTAGATGAGAGGAAATTGAAAGTATTTGATGAAAGGATTGTCGATGGGTTTGACGATTTCGGCGCTCAAAAATTCATTTACAAGGAAATACGATGGGCTTAGTAAAGTAAAACATTGGGCAATCAGAAATCCTACAGGCCCCATTAACTAACCAATACGATACTCAGGATTCTGCGTCTGCTGAAATGTAAGCGTTTTTTTAAACGGTTTCCTCTCCGGATCGATAACTTGTGCTGCGCAGGCACCAAAATTGGGATGAAAAATTTGAACTTTAGTATCAACGCATACATAGTTTTCATAACTTGAAAGGTGATTGAAGCAGCCAGCTTGATCCAAAAAGTACCCTTATAGTTATAGAAATAATGTAATGAAAATAAGTATATATATGATACAGAATACTGGTGGTTGGTTCATAATGAGAAATATATATTGATTGACGCATTAGTAAATTCGAGAGAAAATGGTTGATATCACAGAATGGGATCCTTCCCAAGTTACTCTGACAAATGATACTGTTGATGATGCCTGGAAGTTATGTGTGATTCAAGGTGTTTATTTTGGAGATAACGAGTACGATGGTAGTTTAGGTGCTAGAATATCTTCTATCTTTGTCATTTTATTCGTATCAACAGCTTTTACTATTTTCCCATTATTGGCTAGAACTTTCAAAAAGTTAAAAATGCCTTTATACGTATATCTCTTTGCTCGTTTCTTTGGTGCTGGTGTGATTGTTGCTACTGCTTTTATTCATCTATTAGATCCAGCTTATTCAGAGATTGGAGGCCTATCATGTGTTGGATCAACAGGTAATTGGGCAATTTACTCTTGGTGTCCGGCCATTATCTTATTATCTATATTTATTATTTTCCTCACTGATGTCTTTTCAGATGTTTATGTTGAGAAAAAATATGGAATTGCTGATAATTGCGACCACGCTGATGATATAATGAAAGCTATAGTTCGTGGTGGAGATCATGACCATGAAAGTCACAAAAATGTAAGCAATGGAAATGAGGCTAATTCTGCTGGATTTGATGAAAATGAAAAAGGAGTGGTAGCAGAAACAGGATCACTTAGTGATACATCAACAATAACAGCCGAATTGAATTTTAAGAGTCAAATATCTGCTTTTTTGATTTTGGAGTTTGGTATTATTTTCCATTCAGTCATGATTGGTTTAAATCTTGGTTCAGTTGGTGACGAATTCAAAACCCTTTACATTGTCTTGGTATTCCACCAATCTTTTGAAGGTTTAGGTATCGGGGCAAGATTATCAGCTATTCCATGGCCTAGTCATATCTCATATGTTTGGGCATACTTACTTTGTATCGCTTATGGGTTAGTGACTCCAATAGCTGTTGCTATTGGAATTGGTGTAAGAAATACATATATTTCAAGCTCATACAATGCAAACATTATCTCAGGAGTGCTTGACTCTATATCTGCAGGTATATTAATCTATACAGGATTAGTTGAATTGTTGGCCAGGGATTTCATCTTTGATAAGTCTTCTAGAAAGAACCTTCCTCAATTGTTTTTTATGTTGGGAAGTACTTTGCTTGGAGCTGGTCTTATGTCATTACTTGGTAAATGGGCATAAACCTGGTCAAATTGGATTTTCGATTACCTAAATAGATCATAAACGGACATATTAATATAAAATTGTGAGTTGTAGAGTATAGTAGACTTCGCTTTACTTCGCGAAAACGGTTGATATCATCTCCGATTAGCATTAACAACACTTTTATTTGCGCATCTCAGCTGTTATTGAAAAGTCCCCTAACAAGACATCAGAAAAAATACTGTGTTTAATGTGGCATAATCCTTTAATAGAGATGTTTTGCAGCTGCTATACCAATTGAGTGAAATTTGTTAATGGTTGCGAATACCTAAACTGTTGTGTTCGGAACCTCTATGAGGATGCTAGGTGAAGCAGCACCTTACTAGTTATTGAGTACTCCTTTCAAGGGTCAACCTTGGGCCCATACAATGCTATTATATAGTCAATTCAGAGGTGTTAAACCATTTAGCTTGACATATATGAACATTTGATGGTTCAGAAGTGTATTCCGTTTAGCCTTCTTGAAAGGTTATATCATTTTGTGTCAATAAAAGCCATCCGTTATTACAAAAAACGAGTACATATTTCGTGATCTAATTGGACAATGACTTAGCCAAATTCCCCAATTGATTGACAATTTCCACAGTAGAAACTTCTACATTACTAATTTGAAAGTAACTGAGCAAACCCACAAATTTGTATTTAAGGAGACCAGTAGACATCTTTTCTCTTCCTAATTTGATACTTAACACCATCAGCTAAACCTCAATTAACAAGTAACAATGTCTTTCAAACTCCCAAAATTGCCTTATGACTATAAAGCTTTGGAACCTCATATCGATGCAAAAATCACAGAGATCCATTATACAAAGCATCATCAAACTTATGTTAACAATTTAAATGCTGCTTACGAAAAAATTTCTGCTGCCATTCAGAAGAATGATGTTCAAGCTCAAATTGACCTCCAACAAGCCATCAGATTCAATGGTGGTGGTCACATCAATCACTCGCTCTTCTGGGAAAATTTAGCCCCAGCTAACTCTAAAGAGTTCAACGGTGGCGCTGAGCTTAAGAAAAAAATTGACCAACAATACGGCTCCTTCAAAGAATTTGAAAGTAAATTCATTGCTTTACTTTTAGGTATTCAAGGTTCAGGATGGGGTTGGTTAGTGAAAAACAATGAAACTAATGACTTGGAGCTTTTCTCTTCACCTAATCAAGATCCAGTTCCATCTAGATATACTCCATTGATTGGTATCGACTTTTGGGAACATGCGTATTATATTCAGTATTACAACAACAAAGCAGAATATGCAAAACAGATTTTCAGTGTATTGAATTGGGAAGTTGCTGAGAAAAGATGGAAAGGAAATTATGACTTGAAATTATGAGAATTCAAGTCCAGACCGACATAGCTTAGTATAGGATAATTAATGACAAAATTTATTTTGACTTTATAAAATATATTCATCAAAGTAGACGTTGTTAGTTTCTTCGACTTGAGATGGTGCCACAAAACTAGCGGAATCAAAAATTGAATATGTTTCGTTCAATCTTTCTTCTTTCAAATCAACAATGCTTTGATATGTTGAGCGATAACAATCGAGATTCACCTTCTCTATCTTATCATCATACACAAGAACTTCACATAAAGACCTTATATGACTTTCGATTAATTCCTCAGATGTAACCTGACTTTTAATTATAAAATCCAAGATTTCCTCCACTGTAGAGTAGTTTTTGTAATTTGAAGAATACAGTTGATTTTCTTGTAAATTTGAATTATTGCTGAACACGTTAGGGAATGTCTTATTTGTAACAAATCTCCATATGATAGTGAGTAAACTTTCCACAAATTCTGAGTCTAATTCCCCATCTGTGAACCAAGGACCACCAGTGACCTCAATTGAAGGAGTCAAATGATACAACATGTATATTTTTCTAGTTGGGAATTTCACTGACTTGACACTTTTGATAAATCTCTGACTCTCTAATGATTTAAGTGATCTCAGAACAATGTGTTGATGCAAATTTGTACGAGCTTTAATTGTTTTAGTCCATATACCTTCTCTTCCAGATGCTTCGATGTAGGAATATATGATAGATTCATCAGAGTTCATGTTAGCTCTTTTGGCTGCTTCTTGTACCTCTACTGCTTGGAATCTCAGTTCACCATTTTGCTTAACCAGCTTGACAAGACTTTGATTCAAAAGAACTTGAATTATTACCATCAAGTCAGCACCAGTTTCCACACCGGCTATAGTCCTTAGCTCTTTCTCCGTGAATAAAGTATTTTCTGGCTGGGAAGTCATTGCTTCGTGTAAGCTCTTTGCTGCTTGGTCATTTGCGTCCGCCATTATATTCTTCTAAAGTAGCTTTAACTATCTTGATCAGTTGTAGTTCTAGTAGTTCTCTCATAGTGAACCTGTATTGAATTTTTTTTTTTGTGTTTGTGATGTGTGGATGTTCAAAGCTCATCGCATCGATCTAAAATCAAAATATATAGGGCCTAATATAAAACCAAAATAAAATATCTTATTAGGTCAAAAGCCCGCACAAAAATGTCTTTAAGAAGGCCCAAGGCGAAAGTAATCAGAGATGATGTAACAGACAGTGAGCAGGAGGACGGGAAAGATCTCAAGACAGGTAAGTATCAAATAATCCAATCCTCGATCCTAGTTGTATACTAACGAGGGAGTAGCGCATAAAAAGTCCAAAATGAAGACGAAGAAAAATAAGATGAAGATGGTGAGTCTCGAAGTAAGTATTTTGGTTAAATGTATGAGGGGATGGGAGCTAACAAGTTAAGGAAGAGGAAGAGGATAGCAGTAATGAGAAACTGGACGAAATACAGCACTCTGTGAGGAAGAAAGAGAAACATCGCAATATAAACATTCCTGCGCTTAGCTTGCTTAGTGAGGAAGAAACTCCTGAAGAAATAACCTCTTTGGACACTTTTAAGCAAGAAGCGATTTACAAAAAGATAAATGGCAACTTTGATCTGGAGAACCCTGCGGGAAGAATCGTTATTGATCCGACTTCTAACATAGAGTCTGACAAGAACAGAGGAATATATGAAGAAGAAATTCAAAATCTCGAAAGAGCTGATAACTCAGATTCCGTGGGAGAAGATTTCATTAGATTGGAATCTGAAGAGAGCGCAAATGAAAGGTTTGGTGTGTCAAATCCCGACCCTATAGACGATGGAAGACTCCCAGTAACTGAAAACGAACAACTCAAACAAGAGTCAATAAGGAAACGTGAGATGGAAGATGCTTTCAACGATTTGTAAGTTAGAATCTATTTTTATAACACTATCTAATATACTAACCTTAAAAGCGAGCTTTCCTCAGATAACGAATTAGAGATGGATAACTGGGAATCCTCCAAACTTAAGCAAGCCAATTTAGCTCAATCAGAAATAATGTCTGTTCAACCCAAAATGCCTAAATTAAACTTGATTGAGGAAGATTCGTTGACAAAAGAAGGGACTAGGGTAAAGGAGACATTAAATCAGTTAGAAAAGAGAAAAGTTCAATTGCAATCAGAGATGGAAAGAGTCTACGGGGAAAAACTGCTACTATTGGAACGGAAAGAGAAGGAGAAACTTAAACTCTCTGGTATTGGGACAAGAGCATGAGTTTGAAGAATCACCAAATAACGCATTTTGGGCTCATCAGTAAGATTAGAGTGTGTCAACCAGAAATGGAATGAATCATATTTATTTTCCATCTTTATTTATTGTCGATTACTCAACAAACTTGAAGCTATCTCTGGACCATTTCTATTTATTCAATTCAAATAAGTCAAGATGTTTTCAAAAAGGTTCTTTTCTTCAAGCAGTGCAACCAGTTTGCGTCATCTCATCTCCATCAGCGACCTGAGCAATAAGGAGTTTGAAACTCTTATCAAAAAAGCAGAACATTTCAAGCACTCATATAAAAATGGTTCCAACAAAGATTTTATAGCTAATAATCAAAAGCTCTTGGGAAGAACAGTTGCTTTAGTGTTCTCAAAGAGATCCACAAGAACCAGAGTGTCATCTGAAGGAGCTGCTGCATTTTTCGGGGCTCAACCGATGTTTCTAGGAAAGGATGACATCCAACTTGGAGTCAACGAATCCTTTTATGATACCACTAAAGTTTTGTCATCAATGGTTTCTGCGGTATTTGCTAGAGTAAACTCTCATTCTGAAATACAACAATTAGCTGAGCATTCATCGGTCCCAATCATCAATTCACTCTGTGATACCTATCATCCTCTACAGGCGATTGCTGATCTTTTGACTATAAAAGAGTCATTCAAAGATACAAAAGGTTTGAAGTTGTCATGGATTGGGGACTCTAATAATGTGATTAATGATCTGGCTATTGCATCTCTGAAATTAGGAATCAATGTTGCAATTGCTACTCCTAAAGGTATTGAAATTGATGACAGAATACTTCAAACTGCAAAAGAAGTTGGTGCAGAAACTGGTGCTATTTTAGAGACTACACATGATCCAAAAGAGGCTGCAAAAGATGCTAATATACTTGTAACTGATACATTTGTCTCCATGGGCCAAGAATCCGAGAAAGCAGCCAAATTGAAACAGTTCGAAGGTTTTCAAATATCTGAAGAGCATACGAAATTAGCTGACAAAAACTGGAAATTCATGCATTGCTTGCCTCGTCACCAGGAGGAAGTTACAGATGATGTGTTTTATTCAGAAAATTCTTTGGTCTTTGAAGAGGCTGAAAATAGACTTTATGCTGCCATAGCTGCTTTAGAGGTATTTGTTGTGAATAAGGGGGATTTTTCTAAATAATTTACATGAAATCAACAAGCCGACTACGTGTATATTTTATTGTAGTATAATGGTCAAAAGACTACTTTTACTGGAAGATTTTGAAGGCTCTCAACCTCATTCCAGAATAGAACATTCACATCGTTATCAAAAATACCCTCCCCTTCAAAAAAGCTCACCTCTTCTGCTAAAGTGTTTGAGTAAAAAGGTTTTGTACCGGTTGATAAAACACCTATTGTAATATGGGGATACTTATTTGCGCAAGTAAAATTTAAAGATTCATTTGTTTTTGCATCGTACAATCTTGTAATTTCAACCAAGATGGCCATGATTTTCTTATTCCAAATCAGCTTCTTCAAAACTATATCTGCACGCAATGTTTTCTTATCTTCATTAAGTACCTCCATGAAAGCGTTCCAAATCTTTTTTTGTTCTTCACTTCCCCTTTTCCCTTGATTGCAGTGTGCTAATGTGATATGGAACTCTTCTTGGAACTTATGAGATTCTTTAAGATAATTCCAACCAGACTGATCATAAGTCAAGGATGATTTCTTCAAAGCTAACAGGCTTTCTATTTTACTCAGAACTAGTTCTTGGTTGGGAATGTGAATGCTGAAGTACACTGGGTGTTTCTCCTTTTTTTTCCCATTCTTTGAATTTTTTCCCCTGTCCTCTTGTTTGACTTGTTTTGATTTGTTGTTTCCGTTCTGATTGGGACTTTTACCTATAATTTTAGTGAATGTTGGCTTGTAGTTGAGAGCAAAAGTGAAACTATCTTCAAGGATCTTATCCGAAGGAACTTTGTCAACAAGAACCGGGTACTTCTCATTCAAAGCAGTTAAAATTTTCTTGGAGTTGTTCAAAGATGATTTCTCACCACTAGGATCCAAGTCTATAATCAAATCGAACTTTGAATCCGGGTTTTTGTCAGCAACGACTAGTTGAAAGCGCTTAACAAAGCCAGACATTATACCCTTAACTTTCGAGGCTTCACTCTTTGCCTTGATAGACTGGTGATTATCACCTCTTTCAAAAACTCTTTTGACGGTAGTATTCCAAAGCTCGTTGTCATCTGTTGCATCTGATACAAAATTGAGGCAGATGAATTGAACATTTGTATCATGAGAAATGTAATCATCACGTACTTTACTAAAATCATCAAAAATTTGCTGCCTCTCTCTATATTGGTGATTGTTTCTATCAAAGATTACAACTTTTTTTTCTTTCAAAGCCTCCAAACCCTTTTTTATGAAAATAATTTTCGCATTTTTGCCGTTTGGGATATCATCATTTGTTACTAATTCCCAAGTATCCTTGTAAATGTTCACTAATGTTTGTGAAGTAGTCGTTTTCCCACATCCAATAGTTGCTACTGGAACTATGACAAATTTAGTAGAATCGTCAATCGTCAAGGTATTCAAAGAATTTATGACTTCCAGCTCCTCCAATAACTCTTGATTCAGTATTTCGGGACCTGACTTACCATAAGATTGCAAAAACTTATTTCTCAGTTCTATGATACCAAACCCTTTGTTATAGTCTTCAGCAATTCTAGGGTTATTATTTAGCAATGGAATGACAAAGTCAAGATACTTATTGGTGATGAACTTATGCTTCGAAAACTTTATTTCAGATCTTTTCCCATGAGAAAGGTATTCCTTCGTAACTTCCCGCCATTGTCTGTACATCAAGTATGGTTCTTCAAATTTGAACTTGAAAAAATAATCATTCTTTTTGTCTTTCATTACTCTTTTGCATCTGACAACAAAGCCTTCTATTTCTTTGCCGTGGTAGGAACCGCTTTTCGAGTACTCAGAAAGTTCATTCTCAAGTTGTTCGATTGTGTTGATTGTAAAATAATCAACTTCTTTAAAACCCCATTCTCTAGCGAATCTGTTAACCTCGTCTATGGGGTAAGTTTCAAAAAGAGGTTTGTTTAAATTAAGACCGTGAAGATAGAGCCCAGCGTCCTTACCCTTATACTCAATTATATGCTCTTCAAAGTCATCATCGCAAAATTCGGCAACTGCTGTTAAGTTTGATTCGTAAAGCTTATGAGCAAAATCTTTAGTTGACAATCCGAGTTGCTGAAGTTGCTTTTCCAAAACCCTTTGCCCAGCTATTGCATGATTTTTAGTAGCATCATCTCTAGAACCTGTTGAGTGCTTACTGCATACCACAATAGTGCCGTCTTTTAGCCCCGATATTAGAATAATGCAACCATTTTCTTTCGCTGTAACGTAATATGGGCCTTCTGTATTTGTTTTAAGCCAATGCCACCTGGTTATTGCAACTTCATTTATGTTAAAAAATTTATCATAACCTCTTACTGCAATTGAGGCTTCATCCTCTAGAGTGAACAAGCCTCTGGCATTAGAGGGAAGTTTTATTTTGTCTTTGGCATAGTCCCATTCATTGAATTTCCAACTGACTAATTTTTTTTCACTGTCTAACACATCTAAAACTCTCTTTGTCGCTTTACCTCTTCTCTTGAGCGTCGTTGCATTCTCCAGCTCCTCGATCAACTGGCTCACTTCCTCATCAGAAGCTCGTGAGCTCATAGTGCATTCTTGGGAGTTTCTGTAAGTAAATTTACAACTATGATTGAAAACTTCTGTCATATAAAACTGGGCCTGTTCAAAAAAAAATAGCAGGGCCACATAACACAAAACCCATATTAATCAAAGGAGACCACACACCCTGTAAGCGCTTCCACTATTCGAAACTAGTCTAACTGTTCCATTGTGATACTGAAACCAAGAATCCCTCAGGGAGAAAGTGAATAGTTTTCAGACGTTTCCCTAAAGAGCTGTATTTAGCGCTCCTAGTTTGTGAGGTGGAATAACTAAAATGACATTATTAGGTGTGGCTTCGAAAAGATGGTACAATGATAACAGTGGCATATATTAAATGAAGATTATTCAGTCTTCAAGAAAATTTCTTCCCTTCATCACCTTCAAATCCAATCAATATTAGATCCAATTGCCATTTTGAAGTGATATGAGGGCTGGGAAGTATCTAGTTCAGTCAAAAGCCCCAACTTACTTTCACTATCAGCTTACACGACACCCTGGTCTCGCGGCTAGAGGTTATGCGACATTATCTGGTAAGAACTCTACCAAGTCGTCTTATAAATATTGGTTAAACCCTCTTCTCTTTTTTGCTGCTGGATCTGTTGTATCATATGGTTTAGTACGTCCTAAGAGTGACGAAACTTCGGACCTCTCAATCACCAAGCTTGACAGCTTGAAGCCAATCGAATATGGGGGTCCAGAAGATTTCAAAAAAGCTTTCAAAGAAATTGAGGACTATTTGGGATCGGATAATGTTACGTTCTCTCAGTCAGAGATAGATAGCCATTCTGATTCCTACTATCAAACTCATCATCCATTGCCTGGCCAGGTCCCAAAGCTAATTGTCTACCCAAAGAGCACAGAAGAGGTTTCTGGCGTATTGAAGATAGCGCATAAATACAAAGTTCCTATAGTTCCGTTTTCTGGTGGAACATCTCTAGAGGGCCAGTTCATTGCTTCTAGAAGTGGTGTTACAATTGATTTGAATAGATTAGACAAAATATTGCATTTAAATGAAAGTGACTTGGATGTTGTGGTTCAGCCATCCGTCTCATGGCAAGATTTAAATGAGTATCTAGCACCTTATGGCCTGCTTTTTGGTCCAGACCCTGGTCCTGGTGCTCAAATTGGAGGCATGGTTGCCACTTCTTGTTCAGGAACAAATGCAGCAAGATATGGTACTATGAAGGATAATGTACTGAGTTTGACAGTCGTGTTGGCTGACGGTACTATTGTGAAGACTAAAAAGAGACCAAGAAAGTCTAGTGCAGGCTACAATCTAACTGGACTGTTTGTTGGTAGCGAGGGAACATTGGGTATCGTTACTGAAGCCACCCTCAAGTTGCACGTGAAGCCAGAAGAAGAGACTGTCGCTGTTGTGAATTTCGATTCTATCAAAGATGCAACAAATTCAGTATCGGCCATTGTAAGAAAAGGTATACAAGTGAATGCTGTTGAGTTCTTGGACTCGAACATGATGAAATGCATCAATGACGTGGGATCAACATCCAAGACTTGGATCGAAAAACCAACACTTTTGATAAAAATTGGTGGATCAAAAAGTATAATCACTGAGCTTGTTAATACTATTAAAGATGTGACAGCTCAAAACAATAGTATAGACTTCCAGTTTGCTCGGACAGAAGAGGAAAAGGCTGAACTTTGGTCTGCTAGAAGAATGGCTTTATGGTCAACCATTGATTGGGGCAGAAAGCTTATTGATCCAAACATCAAGGTTTACATAACTGATGTCGCTGTTCCAATTTCTAAATTATCCCAGGTCATCACAGACACACAAGAAGATATAACTAAATCAGGATTCAATTCCACCACTATTGGCCATGTTGGTGATGGTAACTTCCATGCCCTTATTCTTTATAAAGAGGAGGAAACTAAAAAAGCTAGCGAGCTTGTAGGAAGAATGGTGAAGCGAGCACTTGATAATGATGGAACCTGCACTGGGGAGCATGGTGTTGGTGTTGGTAAAAGAAATTTCCTACTACAAGAAGTTGGCGAAGAAGCAGTCGATACTATGAGACACTTGAAGTTAGCTCTTGATCCTCTAAGATTACTAAATGCTGATAAAATATTCAAAATTGATCCAAATGATGAGTCTGAGCATTGAACTCAAAATACTTAGATAGTTAGTGAGTTATACACGATAGAAATTGGAGAATTACTCATATTAATGTAGAGACGATACGTAACTCCTAGTTATATATAAGACACTAGATTGGAATAACTCTTGTTTCCCTAGCACACAAAATCAACCATTGAGGTACGTCGGACTAGTCCCCATTCAGAGCTAATCTCATATATACGAACTTTAATTGGGCCTGGAGGGCTCTCAATTCCCAATGAGAAAAGACGGAGTGAGCAACGACCGAAGAGATCTCTCGAAGGCCCAGTAAAAGAAAGAAATCAAGATATTCGACAATTTAAGGAATCCACAGGACACACTAGGAAGACATTACTCAAGAACAAATTGTAATAAAACAAATATACACCCATTCAACAAGTTAACACGGAAGGCAAAACTAATAAAACGAATCTCATCATTACAAGTCAATATACATTAATTGCTATATAGCCTATTTCCAATAAACATCTATTCTTTGATAGGCAACGTAGATATATTTGCAACCATGTATGTTCGACCCTCTGAAAGACTGAACTATTAATGCCACCGAGATTGAAGAAAAGGGATCCTTCCAAATATGATCACTCAGCCAACTGGGGAAACCTCCTTGTTTCACAGTTGTTTCCACATGCACGCCGCCCAGAAACTACATTTACAAGGATTCAGCTGACTTAGATTACGGGTGCTACTTAAGCACACTATGGCAACGTATGTTACTGCATGCAACTCGTCTATTATTTTCTGCTTTAACACCTAAGCAACGCATGAATGGTAGCGAAAGTAGCTGCTTCGAAGTTAGAATTCTCACCTATGTCAGTTGGTTTAGCTGTTTTTTCTCCAAATACTGTAAGATGACGCGTCTTTACCGCGCATGTTCGCATGTTGCTGGAGGTCTTTCTAATAGAATAGATTTCTGGATGAAGTAACCTGAGTAACACCAATTTCCTGTTGTATTCACCTAGGTGATACAGATTCTCCGTTGAGTTAGTGCCACGGAAGGTAACATGCAATGCTGATGTTACTCCGTCAATTTGTTCTAGAAAGCCAGCTCTTGTGAACTTTGCTATGAAACAGTCTCACCTATATGTCCTCTATGGGTTTGTATGTTTGGAATGGGCTAGTATTTTGCAAGCTTGTTGATTTGCTTCTCGCTATTTACAGTACTAAGCGTACTCCTATGGTCTTACGAAAAAATGTATGTTCTTCGTTATTGATGGTTGACCAATACCGGTACTGTTTTTCCAAATGTTTTTTGGGGTCTATTTGTTTGTCGGCGTTATCACACTATACTTTCACTTAATTCGTAATGAACGACATTATCTGTTATCGAAACCACTTATAGAGTTGTTGAATTTTATATAATATTAATAGGAAAGATTTGGTCGATTCGCTTAGGTGTGCTTTCATTTGGGAACGGAATTGGTATCAATCACTTGCTATCTAACTATTATAAAAATTTTCTATGAAAGGTCTAAATCATATCGCTATGTCATCAGTTCATTTTGGTTGGAACTTGTAATTCTGTAGCTTTAACGATAATTGAATTTAAAACAGAACATGTACGGTCGTGTTAGTGCTTGTCTAAAAAAGCTGGGAAGAAGTTCATTTATCCAGCGTAAATTTACCTTTACTTTGCGCAGGATGAGATATCAAGAGTTAGAAATTAGATTTAGGGGAAATAGATAGTATCTGTGCTGTGTGTTGTGTTAGTATATGTTGTGTGTTGTGTGCTATGTTATGTTCTCGGCTCTGTGTGTGTGTGTGTGTGTGGATGTGTGTGTGTATTGTTTTGTCACGTGATTGGCGTTATCAAAAATTATCCTGGAGCCACAATTCCTTGCTGATAGTGAATTATATAAAAGAGTTGATCTTCCCAAGTGTAAAGCTCCCATGAGTCAATTCAGATCATGTTCAAGGCTGGAAAAGGTTTAGCAAGGATTTCAATTAGACCAATTAGAACTATGGCATCCCAGTTTCCATCACACAACCCTTACTTCAAAGCTTCAGGTAAAGATGTTTGGTCCATAGTAAATGAGGCCGCTGCACAAGCAGCTGCTTCTTCACCAAGGGAAATTATCAACTTGGGGCAAGGTTTCTTCTCTTACTCGCCACCAGAATTTGCTATTCAAGCTGCGAAAGATGCATTGGACATTCCATTGAACAACCAATACGCACACACAAAGGGTAAGCCAAATTTACTAAAAGCATTGGCCAAAACGTATTCTAAGCACTACGGGAGAGAGCTTACTACTGATGAGATTCTTGTCACCACTGGTGCAAACGAGGCTATATTGACTATTCTTACTGGATTTTTGGAGAAGGGCGATGAAGTTATAGTGTTTGAACCTTTTTTTGATCAGTACATCTCAAATATTGAAATTCCAGGTGGAAAGGTCGTTTACGTTCCACTTCATCCGCCAAAAGAGATTTCTGAGCGTAATGTGAAGGGTGAAGAGTGGAAGATTGATTTCGAAGAATTGAAACGCGCAGTTACAGAAAAAACCAAGATCATTATTTTAAACACTCCTCATAACCCTGTTGGGAAGGTTTTCACCAAGGAAGAATTATTGAAGATTGGGGAATTGGCAGTCAAGCATAATATTCTCATTATCTCTGATGAGGTCTACGAAAACCTTTACTATACTTCTGATTTCCCTAGAATTGCTACCCTTTCACCAGAAATTGGGAAGCTTACACTAACTGTGGGCTCAGGTGGTAAATCGTTTGCAGCCACAGGTTGGAGAATTGGTTGGATTATTGGACATCCAGAGCTTTTGAAATATGCATCTCTTGCACATACAAGAATCTGTTTTTCTACACCGGCACCATTACAAGAAGCAACAGCAGAATCTTTAAACCAAGCTTTGGAGAATGACTACTTTGAAAAAACACGTCAAGATTACATCAAGAAGTATGAAATATTTACCAAAGTTTGGGATGAGCTGGGTCTACCTTATACAATTGCGGAGGGTGCTTATTACCTTTTGGTTGATTTTTCCAAAGTCAAAGTTCCTCAAGAGTACGACTATCCTGAAGATATCAAGCACCGTGCAAAAGATTTCAAGACAGCTTACTGGTTAATCCAAGAATTAGGTGTGGTTGCAATTCCACCAACAGAGTTCTATATAAAAGAACATGAGCACGTTGCAGAAAATCTTTTACGTTTTGCCATTTGCAAAGATGATGAGACAATTGAAAAAGCAGTCGTGAGATTACGTGAATTGAAAAAATACATCTAATCTAATTAAAATAAGTATATAGACTTCACTTATAGAGAAAAAACTACAAAAAAAGTCTAGTAGTGTTCCGTATTATTTACGCTTCTTATTCACAAATGATGAGTTTTTACCAGGTTGTAACTTAACTTGTTTTTTTGCTGGCTTTGGGCCTTCTGATTCTTTTGAATAAGGATCGAACGTGCTTGAAGAGCGTTTCTTAGAATTTTTATCCTGTGTTTTCCTGTTTTGCATGACTTTTTCAGCTTTTTCATAATCAATAGCATCCGCACTGCCATTGAAATTATCCTTTACCTGGTTTTTTGTCTGATTGATGATTTTTTTCTTCTTCAGGACCATAATTTCATCCGAATTGTCAAATATCGTTGGTCTATCTGTTTCAACTTCGTTTTTAACATCCACTTGAAGTTTTTCTTCTTCTTTTACAGGATCCTCTTCCACTGCGTTTGCAGCTTCAACTTCAGGGCGATACTGGTATAGTAAGACTTTGTTAATGACGGCAGCGCGATCATCCAACTCCGACAGCTTTATTTGAACACCTTCTCCAGAATAAAAGCAGTCATGTCTCTCGCTTTTATTCAGCCCTTTGACTGTAAAGAGAACTGAATTTTCTGAGAAGACATTATGATCTGTATTCTTCTTGAAATTATTCACCTGTGAACCAAATGCCTTTTCTGAAAGCTTTACCTGATCTGTCGTTATTCTACTCTGGTTACCTGTGTTTTCCGACAAATCCTTCAGAAGTAGCAAATCTTCCTTTTCAGACTCTTTGAGAGCTATCTCGATTATTATCGTTATTTCTTTGCAATTCTTACGAACATGGTCAGATATCACGTTACTTGATGACAAGACCGTGGACGCATCTGTAGGAGCAGCGGCGGCTAGTGAAACAAGAAGTTGATTTGGCATCACGTATCTTGGAGATTCATCATCTATTCTAGCAATCTTGTCTCTCCATTCATAGAGCGTGCGCACAATGGATTCCCTAGAGTGAGGCAAATTGTACTGATAAAGAAGACTCTTCCAAGGTTCTGCCTTTTCGATTGGAGAAACAACACTGTGATTGTTCAAGGAAGGTCTAAAACTTGAGTATTCGAACCTTCTTTTAGCAACATTTCTGGATTCAAATAGCACTGTTGTAAGTTTATCTTGTTCTATAAGCATATTTTTCAGCTGGTCAAATATATTCAATAAAAAGTGTGTATCTGATCTAGCATAAAGTTTCATAGGAGGTGTTAATGGACGAATTCTCCAGTCAGCTAATTGATATTTCTTCGACGTTTTGAACTGAGCGAATCTTTCTAATAAATAAGCCAAGCTGTGCTTTGGAAATCCTAATAGTCTCGAAGCATGGTATGTGTCAAATAGACTGACGACGTAAAGTCCAAGGTCCCTCTGTAGCCAAATTATATCCATGAATGCACCATGGAAAACTTTGGTAATCTTTGGATTAGTGAAAACAGTGTTAAGAACTTGTAAGTCTTCGCGTAATGCCAACGTATCAATTAGCCAATCTTTGTTTCTCGTACTTATTTGCATCAAGCACACTAACCCATAATAAGATCTGTAATCGTGATGCTCCAAATCAACTGCAATTTCTGGAGCATTCTTTAGCTCTTCGAGCATTTTGGTCAGTTCCTCAACAGTGTCGACCCAAATAGAACCAGTTTGCTGCCAGTCAGTTGATGGTATAGGTTCAGATTTTTTCAATATCGAAGAGCTGTACTCTTGATTCAATATTTCAGTTTCATATGGTTGTTTGTAATGTGAGGGATCATTATCCTCGGCTGGTGTTAAAGTGAATGTTTCTTCAAAAGGAACTATAGCATTTGGTTTTGATGTTAGAAGTGGTCTAAATGGATGTTGTTCGCTGTTGTCTATCGGCGTCTTAAAATTCACTTGTGGTTTTTCCACTGGTTTCTGAATGTTTGTAGCTCTGTTAGATATATCATTATCTTCCAAGTATGTGAGATTTTGATTGGAACCTTTTTGCGTTGAGCCACTTCTGAGACTGTCAAATGCGATATCAGATCTTTCGAGAAAAGAGTCCAACAGATTACTGATTTGTAACCATGAATTCTCAATTGTATCCCCAGTAAAATCACTTGAACCCTGATTTCCTGTTTCTGCGCTGATAGTGTTTATGAGCTTGAGTAGCCTGTCGGAGGATCTCTCACTTGAATCTAAGATAGTCTTGTCCAATCGTTTATAAAAACCAACGTCGTACGCAGCTAAACCGGAGGCAGATCTAATAGCAGCAACTACCTTGGGTAGTGCTTTCGAAATTGCATCCTCATTATTTGTAGACATCTCTAGACGAGGTGCTTCAATAGAAACCAATGTTACAACAGGCTATTATTCTATTTATTAGACACAAATTTTCTTCTTTAAATTTTCATGTAATGGTATTGTGACAGGGTAAACGATGAGGTTTAACTAGTACTAGTACTAGTACCAGCTAATATTATGTAATACTAATAAGTATCAATCGCGAAAATATGAATCGATTTGTGAATTAACCCAGATCAATACAGAACAACTTGCCGAACAGAAACCAGGACCATGTTGAGATTAATGGGTATTAGAAGCGTGAGTCGTATTCCAGGTGCTCGTATGATGTCTTCAAAACTAGACTTGGGTACGGTTCCTTCACCACCAAAGCTTGACAAAGAAGAACAAGAAGAGTTCGAAAGGCTCCAAAAAATTGCAAATTCACAGGCAGCTATCGAAGAATACAATAGTTCGGTAGATGAAGAAGCGGCTCAAGCTGTTGGTGCTCCAAATCTGAAAAAGGATGATATTGGAGGGTTTTCACCAGAGTATTTCAAGACCATACCAGAGTTCGAGGGTGATGTTAACCCAAAAACGGGTGAAATTGGAGGTCCAAAGCAGGATCCCCTAAGACATGGTGATTATTCTTTTAATGGAAGAGTTACAGACTTTTAATGATAATGAAACATAAATGGGCTTCAAATATATATATATATATATATATATATATATCTGTTATAGATACTGTATACTTTGTAGAACATCTCGGAAGCTTTCACTGAGGGGCTAAAAATTGAGCACCAAGTTGATCTGTGTTATCTTTGAGCCCCTGTGTAGTGCGTTTGAGAAGCTTATTACCTTCATCTATGATATTATTTAGTTCCTCCCAGTTTTCGTTGTCCATTGAATTTTCTCCAGTTTGGGAGGAAGCCTTGGTCTGGAGCTCTGATCTAATGAATGAGATCTGTTGTTTTAAAGTATTATTTTGTTTAGCTGCCTTATTAAAAAATAATGTGGAGTCTCTTAGTTCTTTGAACCATATCTTCTCTTTTGTGCTCAGAGGCAAATCAACACTACCTTGGAGTTTCTTTGAAAGCTTCTTGAATCTCTCATCTATCATTTTTTGTCTTGATAAAGCATCAGAAATAGCTTTTTCATTGTGCTGATATCTCTCTGAAACAACCCTTGATTTTTCAACAGAATCATACGTCTTCTGTAACTGGTTCTCAAATTCCTCCTTCTGTTTGATCAATCTAGTATTTAAGGAAAGTCCCACCTTGTGGCAGTCAACAACATGTTTCAGAGTTTGAGTTGAAGCATTGTTGAGCTCTCGCAAAAAAAAATCATCAGGAGAAAATTTGGTAGCATGACTTGATTGTGAATTTATACGAATATTGGATGCTTCTGTCACGAGTTTAGATATTTGACTATATGGGCTGTCCAACAGTGTTCGGTACAACACATCATGAGTATTAGTGTCTGGATGAGTTTCTCTAACTGATGTTCTATTCACAGTCTCAAAAGCTTCTAATCTCTGGGTGGTCACCAGTATAGAGCTTCTTTCGCCACTTTCACCATGTAGAGCAAAAATACCTTCGACAGACTCGTCATTATTTAATTGTGATAGTAGTTCAACATTGGTAACCACAGATGGGTCTAATTCTTTTTGATTCCCATCTGCTTCATCAACATCAATTGAGTCTTGTAAAAATTTACTCCAACGGGAAAAGTTCAATTTGAAAAGTTTTTGATTTGACTCAATCAAAACATTTGACTGGGAATATTCTGGGCCAATGTAGGATGGAGAATTTGTACCTAACGAGATGTGCTCCAAAACAGTTAGGGTCGCGGTTTCATTATCACTTTCATCCAATATAAGGTAATCTTCAAAGTTCTGGCTTGATTTCCATTTCATTGGCAAGTCAATGTCTGGCAGTACAGTTAGTATACCATTTTTGTAACTTGAAAAAAGTAAAACATCTGATGAACCAAATTGAGCATGAGTGATGTTCACCCCAAAATCATCATAAAAGACATTTGGGAAAGGCTGCATAGACAAAGGTCCCTGAATATAATAATCATCATTATCACGGTTATAATTATTTAATACGCAAAGTTCTGTGGTGTCTCTAACTTCCTTTTGAGAGGTTGGGAGTTGATTCCAAAGATCCGTCACAAAACGAAGTTGATCGCTATATATATTTGACTTTGAGTTGTTTGCCAACAATAGAGTTTCATTGAAAAGATTTTCTATTGCACTTCGTGGAACTGCGATTTGTTGGGGCATGAAGGGATTTATTGCAAAGACATCACCATCTTTATCCAACACATAGAGAGTCAAAGCCCCTGACAATTCGCTTTTGGACCCAAATGTTATAGAAACTGGTGATTCAACAGAGTTTATGCTGAGACCTATTTTCTTTTTATTGTAGGAGCTTAGTTCATAGATCGAATGTGGGTTTGTGATTGAAAAACGAAGATCAAAGCTTCTCACAATACCATCCGAAGAAAGGACCACAACGGTTGAATCAAATCTTGAGATTCCATTCCACAAAATCTTGATTATTTTTGAGTTTGATCCATATATATCACTGGCAACAGCAAATGATTTGGTCTGTATGTAGTCTGAGTTTGAAACATTGAATTCAGATGATGATAATGAAATAACTGTGAGCTTATCATTGTTATATGCTGCCAATAATGACCCTGAATCATTCAACAATAGCCCATCAATTTTAAAATCAATAGCTTTAGTATCAAGAACTTGATATTGAGAGCCCTTTGATAAGTTGCAATATCTTACTGAGGATTCATAGGCAAAAAACACTTCATCACCGTTTCTTATAGCGATCTTAGACCTGTCTATATGGCCACTACCTCGTTCATTATTTGTGAGGTGCTTAAATACCCCTGAGCTAGATAGGTTACTTAATAAAGACATGGTTGGTCTTCAATTGACTTCACGCTGGTCTCCGTTAAATAGCATGTTTACCTATTCCTCAAGTGTATATATTTTCGATCTACCTACTGAGAAATTTGTAATGGGCCACTTCTCATTAAAAAAAATTCAAGGTCGGGTATTTTTCGCGGATCAATTGAGCTGCTCACCAGTCAATATTTACCGTGAAAAATCTACCATCTATACATTTAGAACTAAAATATTAAGACAATATACCAAATCACGATTCTCCATGTTCACTTTCAATAGAATTATAGTGAGATCTTCAAGAAGGCTCTTCTCCACTTCATTCATTACCAGAGTTGAAGCCGATGCTGCGAAACAAGCAGGAACTCAAGCCAAAGTTATATCATCATGTCCAGCCGGTACACCTCTCAATCTTAAAGTGAAAAAATCAGGACCAGAACCTGTTGCTTTAGAAGACCATGAATATCCAGACTGGTTATGGGACGTTCTAGATCCAAAGAAACAGCTGGAGAAGTTGAAAGCAGACCCTGCCAAATATGAAAAGAAACTAATGAGACAGAGAAATAGAAAGAAGATAAAACATAATAACTTTATGCAACAAATGAAATAGATGGCGGTCCGAGGGATGTATATATCCACTAAATCTGTAAATATTGAAACAAAGCTTCATTTGTAGTTCATACGAATTGTAACAGGAACTAGAAAATTAACTTGAATTTGTCAAAAAGTCCCTGTTATATTACATTTCATTCTATTGATCTAAGTGTATCTGTATTGTATGCATTTTTGGTAATTCTATGTACTATCGTTAAAAAAATATTATCAGTATCAGACCTAATAATTCGATGAATCCGTTAATAAAGATGTTCCATACCAACGTGTAAAGAAGTTTCGGGCTGAATACTGTCCAGATGAAAAGGTGATACCTCAATATGTAGCAACAAATGAGTGTGAGGGTAGTCGTTAGTGAGTAAAAGGACATATTAACCAACCATTTCAATTTTGCCACTTCATACTTGACTATTTTGAGGTTTTCTTTATTTTCAAACAAAATAGATAAAGAAGCAAAAGCCCAATATAATGGTGCAGAAAAATTTGATATAAACGTTAAAACCCCGACTGCAAATATGTTATAACTTGTGATCCCGTTGTATGCATTAGAGAGATCAACAGTAGCTAGTGAATTTGTCTGTCCCATGCTAAAGAAGGTGAATTGTTGGAGGATTATAGTTGTCAAACAAATGTATCCAATTTTTTCCAAGTTCTTCTCTTTCACTGTGTAGCCAGAAATAAGACCCACTTGATGTCTTATACCCATAAAAATCAAAAACAGTGGGATATTTTGAAGAGAAGTTTGAAATATTAAAATGAACGTTATCAAGTTGTGTAAATCTGTGAAAAACCAATATTCGTTTCTTCTTGCTTTAGAGAATAGTCTTAAAGCAAAAGTACCAAATATCACCATATAAAAGAGCCTAGCGACATCAACCAAGCTTTCTTGTGCATTGGAAGCACCTAATTGTTCTATTGAATAGGCTGCAAGTCTGATTAATTGAGGTGGGATTTTATCACCATTTGCTAGACTGAAGAGCAACTTGAAAGTAAATGTAGTGATTGACAAAACAAAGGAAATCACAAAAGATAAAAGGGGATTGATGGCTGCTAAGCCACCATTATTGATACTAAAAGCGTATGCTGAAATCGTCAACAGTATCAGCACCCAATTCAGCAAGTAGTTTTCTTTTAAATATTGAACAGTCGTATCGCCCACAAATTTCTGTCCGCTGTTATTCCATCCTCTAACAAGTCTCAGAAGGACCAGTAAAAGAACAAAATTTAACTTCTTTTTATAACAGAACACAGTCAATGTGAATGTGGCAACCCACCACCATAATTGATATTCTTCCTCAACAATACTACTTCCAAACATTGCAATCCCATACAAAAGGTTCAATGCGTAAAAATATATCGATTTATATCCCAAGACATTAGAGATTTGCCAAAAGACAACTGCTGAGACTAGAATGGTAAGACCAATTCCCCAGAATATAGTTTGTGAATCGTAATTGGTTGCTGATTGAGTAAATGTAGATTGTAGTTGTTTGAGTAGAGTAAAAATATCATCAAGTGTTTCAGCTTGTAATTTTTTGCCCTCAAAATGTTCAAAAATTTTCAAGTTTTCCTTCATGAGGTTTAGCTGTTGAGATTTTGGCCATAAAGGAAGAAATTCTTTAATCATAATACCCAGGTTATTTCTTGGAATAGGGATACGAAGAAGGTTTGATAGAGTTGGTACAATATCAATCTGTTGAACTCTCCCAAGAAAGTTAAATTCTTCATTAGACTGCTGTGGGACATTAGCCTTTAAGTCTAGTTGTTTGAATTTTTGTGAGATGAATACCAAACCTGCAGATGTCTCACCAGCTGAAGATCCACCATGGTTACCAAGCTCATTCATACCATGATCTCCAAGAAGAACAAAAAGAGTATCTTCTTGTAAACTTTTGTATACTCTTTCAACAATGGAATCCATCTCTTTTTGTTTCGGAGGCATGAAAACAGACTTTGGTCCACCTTTATGTCCAATATGATCAAGCCCAAGATAATGCAGAATTAAACAATCCCATTGTTGTTCACTTAGCTCTTTATCCAAATGACGAGTTACGTTGTTGTCAACCTCAGTAAAATCTGCAACGAAAAAACTGCTTGTACCTTCTGACACATCAAACGTTCCTGGAAACAATTTGATCCAAGTATCATCACCATACATATGTATCCGCTTTCCAGCTTTTTTCAATTGTGTAACCCAACTATCTTGGTTGGCCAATGTTGAAGATGAGTCCTCTTCGACAACATTTAAGACAGCATCTAAGAAGTTGGGTGTTGATCCAGTTGTGATACCTTTTAATCGAGGAAGTGTGACAGTTGGAGGGTTTGAAAAAGCTGTGAAACCTATTGCTGAACCTTCCCTCAGTAATTGTTGTACAAATTGCATTGAAGAGTCTTCGGAAAAGATGAAATCACTTCGAAGAGCATCAACAACCATAACCACCACTTTTGAGAATTGAGCGTCATATTCACCGTTTTCGAACTCACTGAACCCTTTCAAAACAACTTTTGAAGGGAAGAATCCCAAACAAAAGACTAAAAGACCAATTATATGAACAACTGAAACTGTGAATACGGTGGCCCACCTCATTCTGAGTCAATTAAAAACGTCACCAGCTAAAAATGTGTTTATATGTTTGTATATTAAGCTTAGATCTCGAGAATGGTTACGCGAAATAATTGAAGATGGGAATTTACGAGGGCTCGGAAATGGAAGAAACATACATATTACAAACTACGTACCATAGATTTATGATCCAAAATGATATATATTAAACCCACCATTAAACCATTAAATCAAAAACTTATGAAATTAACAAAATATAAGCAATATACGAAGAAAAATGAGAAAACACCGGATGCAAAAAATGACCTACTGTAGTAATTGATCTCTATAGTGAGGTTGATTATTGATGAATTTAGCAGCTCTTCTATCATCTCTATCTTTATGATGAATCTCATTCTTCCAAATTCTCTTCTTTTCCAAAAATTGTGCTCTGTCATGAACAGTGGCCAAATGTCTTGATTCTGCAGCAATGACAGTACCTTGACCTTCAGTCAAAACAGTTTCTGGTTTAAGATTTTGACGATAATATCTGGCTAAAGAACGGTGTCCAAGTTTCACACCGGAAGGTAAGTGTAATTCAACACCATCATTATATGATACTTCTTGTGGTAACTCTTCTTCTTCTTCATCTTCAACATCACCACCTTCTTCAACATCTTCCCATTCACCTTCATCGGCACCTTCAGCATCCTCAGTTACTTGATCATTATATGTTGAGGTGAAGTCATAAAAATCTGAAATCTCCATTTTCTCATCTTCTGTTTCATATGGAATCTTACAATGGTTTTTTGATAACATATGAGCTCTAGCAGCTTCCAAAGATCTTCCTTGGAAACTACATACAAAACAAAGGTTTCCTAAACCAACTTTCTCAGCCATGTACTTGACAAGTCCTTCCTTATCAACCAAATATTTTTGTTCAGGGATATAGAAACCATGTTTCTTAAACATATGATTTAGACATTCTTCAAAATATGGGAATTTTTTATTACAAAACAAACAATTTTCTTTAGGAATTTCAACTTTATTCTTCAATTTTTCTTCCATCAATTTTTCAGCTTGTTGCTCTTCAGAAAGTTCTTCATTAGATTCTGATTCATTAACTGGTTGTATTTGTTCTTCTTGTACTTCCACAGTGGAATCGGTATTTGCCTCTTGCTTTGCACTATCAGATGAATTTACAGATTTTAACATGTTTTGTCTTGCAATTTCAAGTAGTTCCTTCTTCTTCGCTAACAAAGCCTCTTTCTCTTGTCTCCTCTGTTCCTTTTTAGTAATCTTCTTATCTTTACTACCATCATTTTCATTTTGTGAATCGTCTAATGAAAGTTTTTGAACTTTCTCATTAAATAAATCTTCATCAATTGCTGGTAAATTTGCAACTCTTCTTTTCAAGTTATATCTGTGCCAGTCAGATTTCATATGAGATCTCTGATCTTCTGGAGTTGGGAATTGCAAGCTGCATGAATTACAAGTATACATTGTGCTAAATCTTTCCAATGTTCTTATACTTTGTGACTTCACTTGCTTAAGTAGGATTATAAATGCTATGAAATTTTTTTTTTCTTTACAAAAACCTCATCGCCGGTCAGTGAGACATAACCTTTCCGGATTTGGAAATAACAATAAAAAAAAGAGAATTGGTTTATTTGTGTATACAGTTTATATCATTAAGCACCAACTTCTTGAACACTCTCTTCTCCCACAGGTTCATCGACAGCTTCGTAGTTCACAGGATCATGACTATGTCTAATAGCGTTTCTAGCATTTAGTTCGGCTGTTGTAGGCTCTCTAATTCTCAAATTAATCTCATCATAATCCACTTGATCAACAAGTTCTTGTAATGATTCATGTAATCTATGTCTTTTAAGTTCAGCTTTTGATTGAATTGGATTATAATACACGACATTATTTTCATGATCAAATCTCAAAGCGATATCTTTAATACCTCCTTCCACAGCAATAGCTTTCATATCATAATCATTTTTCTTAACATATTTATAACTTGGACCTTCAGCTTCATCTTTTGGAACATTTTCACTTAAATCATCAATGGTTCTTTTAACAGCTTTTGATGAATCCTTATCTGTTATATAGAATGACATCCAATCAGCTTGTTCTAATTCAACTGGTCTGAAAACAGAGGTGTGGAATTCTGTATCTGTTGTACCTTCATTACTTGAAGATGCTGAACCTAATAATCTAATTGAACTAAAGTTTTGATCAATTCTAGAAGTATCTGGTAATAAAGTCCATACTTTTTTGGCTTTTAATTTTTTCTTTAAAGGATGTCTTAATTGAGAAATATCTTTTAATGTTTTTGTTGAATTTGTAAATGTTGATTCAATTGAACGTAATTGAGTAGCTGGTGTATTATCTTCTTGTGCACTTGGAGTTGAAGCTCTTGAAACTGGTAATGAAATATCTTTTTGTTTGCTTGATCCAATATATTCTGTTCTTCTTAAAAAGGCAACATTTGGTTGTTTTGCAATAACTTTATCAACACCTGGATCTCTTAATAAGATACGATCATTTGGATGAAGTTTTATATTATCAGATAATGCATATAATTTTGAATCTTCTTTTGAAACATCAAATGCCTCGGGCACATTTATCATATCAACAGATAAACCAAGATCATCATTCAATTTTATTAAATTATTGACATTTTCTTTACGATATAATGATGATAATAAACTTGATGATACTATTTGTTCCTCTTCGGGGATATTATAATTTAAGAGATTTGGTGGTAATGGGGGAGCTGGTAGGTCATTTTGATACCTCACTCTTGCAATATAATCCTGACTTTTGGACATTGTCGATATGATTCGATTTGTTTATAATGATATATCTATATGTTTGTTGATGTTGATGATTTTAATGATGGTGGATTCGTACTTTCAAAATCGGATTTTTCAAAACTATTGATTATGTAATCATTTACCCGGATATTTGTGGTAATAGGTACTCTAGCTCATTAATGATGCTCTGGCTATCTACATTTATTTAAATATTCATCAAAGTCATTAACATTCGGTCAGTTATTGTCTAAAACATCCAACATTTCTTTATAATTTGCCCTAGTTCTTTTCCTTGCAGGTTCCAAAGATTTCTCATTATAATGTTTATCTTCATTAGGTAATTGATCACTTTTATTTAAAAGTTTTAAAACTTTTGCATTTGTTTCAGAATTCCCATAACTTATTTGTGTAGTCTTGGGGAAATCTTTTTCAAATTCTGAATCATCATATTGTTGTTCTGATCCAAGACTATCCAATTGCGATTTAGAAGCTCTACCAACTAATCTTCCCCAGTTGTCTTTTCTTTTATTTCTAATAGGTGAAGGTAATTGTGGTAATGAAGGATTTTTATGTTCCTCATCATTCTGTGTATCATTTTTATTTTCCTTTTCAACCTTTTCTTTAGAAATTGTTGAGTCATCTCCCAATAGTTTAGTTAATTTTGGTTTTAAATCAACTAGTTTGGGGCAATATATACACCAATCTCTTCTATTAATATTTGTTATATTTCTTTCTTGGAAAATTGTGAATAAATAAGTAATTGAAACAATTGGGATACATTTTTGTTTTGAAAATTTAATTTTCTTTCTTGTTGAATTTATATGTGTTGTATCAGATTTTGAACCCATTTGTTTTGTATTAAATAAAGATGGGAATTTTTCAAATAAATGACTTTTTTTATTAATATTAACAATTTCAAGATTTAAAATTAATAAATCACGATCTTTATTTAAAACATCATGATAATTAAATCCTAATAAATTTATCAATTTTGTTAAATGTAAAAGTTCAACACCTTGAAATCCTGTAACTGATAAATCCAATTTTGGTAATTGTGGTAATTTATAAAGGAAAGGTTTGCCCCAATCATCTAATTTAATTGTATTATAATGAAGACATCTTTCAATAAACCATTCAGTAACCAATTCATTTTTTTGTAAATCTTTTGGAAGATCATCAAGTAAAAAATCTGACGGAATTATGAGAAAAGATGGAAATGAATCCACAATTTTCCCACTATGAGATTCAATAACTTTTATTAAAGTTGATTTTTTAGAGGATTCAAAAAATTCAATTTGAAATGATAAATCTTTAAATAAATGTGAAGTTATTATTGGTGATAATTTTTTAGAATCTTGTTTTTTAATAATAGTTGATTGTTGTTGTTGTTGTTCTAAACTTTCTTGTAATTCATCATCCCAAGAACTTTCTTTTCTATGAAGTTTTAATTTATTTGAATTATTTACTTGCATAATTGAATTCCAAATTTCTGAATCTTTTTTTGAAATTTCTTCATTTTCTTCAACTATTATTTTTTTCTTTTTACGTTTCTTTAAATCATCCCAAGCCATACAAGAATTTTCACCAATTTTTGAAATATCATTAATTTCAATATCATAATATTGGAAATCCATAGCAGCTTTTCTTTTTATTGAATGAATAATCCAAAGTGGATGTATTATTGGAGTTTGCCATTTTTTTGACATTTCATATCTTTTACCTGATTTTTCATTTGTAATAAGACATGAACTTGTAGTTGTTAAAGAATCAGAAACTATTCCACCATTATCTTGAATTAATTTAATTAAAGTTTTTTTTTCATCTGCATTAATATGATCATCTGTGGAAATTCTTGAAAGACATATACTAAAACCTTCAAATATAGGTAATAGATGATTATCAATGTTTATTAAATCTGGATTTGATTGATCTTCATTATTTAACCAAATTGAATGAATTTTTATTATAGCTTCAGGTTTTACAAATTTTAAATCAGCTCTATGTTTAACACTAAATTTAAATTTTTCTGTGTTTCTATCACCAACAATCAATACATTAACATCAGACATCAAATTACTAGAATGAGTACCACCCATTGCTTTAATTTTTTGACTGATATCAGACTAATCTAGGTTAATAATATGAAAATTTAATAAAATTAAATTGATTAATAACTCACCCTTATATCACTCGGTACAGATGTGGAGCAGAATTTTATATCAGTAAATGGTTTTGACATATCCACATAATATCATTAGTATCAAAAATATTAAATTTTGGTTAATCCAATGAGAGCCTATGCGTATGTACATTATATTTTGGTACTATACGCGTAATTTTTTTGATATTGATCTTGCCAAAATTAACGTGTCAGTAAACATTTGGTCACGTTTTTAGTCATGTGATAAAAATTTTATATAACTAATAGAAGGGCATTCTATTAAAATTCAGCAAGGTACTACTTTAACTTGACGGATTTGTTTCTTTATTGGGAGACGTTTTATAGTTTACGTTTCATTTCACAACATTTTTGATTTAACCGAGGTTATAGGAGTATGACGTGTAAATTTCACTCTGATCGGTTTGCGGTTTAGGGTATATTCATTATGGATGTTTTAATCTAGAAGTGATGATCCAAAGTTGAATTTGAGGTTCCAAACCCCTAATTTCAATCAAAATTAACAGGGGTAAATTGTTGATCAATTTCATCAAATTCCAAAATTTTCACTGTTTGATCTGTTAATGTATTACATACACGTTGGAAAAAAAGTCTTCAACTACGCTATGTAAGAAATAGGAATTTGTACATATATTTCAAAAAGAGGCATCAGTACATACATGTCAAAATGTTTGATCCGAATTTTACATTTATGCAAATTTAATTCCACCTAAGATATCACATTAAAATTGAAACGTCAATCTTTTGACAGGGTGTTTGTTGAACGGTCAATTAAGTAGGGATCTTGGGTCTGAAGATCAAGAGTATTTAACAATTGAGGTACCTTTATGATCTTAATGCTCGTCACACATTGTGCCCTGAACGTAATATTGTGAGTAGCCAACCAACTTTTGTATATTAAAATCAAAATCCCTTATAGGCCCGTTATAGGGTATGACCATCTAGAAATGAATTTTTTTTGAATTTAGTGTGGAAGCTAAAGGGTTATCAGATACGTCAGATTTAGGTAACTGTACTTTATCCAACAAAATTCATACTACCTGTATTACACCCAAAATCAAACCCAGCATATGGGATTTAATTTATTAAGAGAAGTTGCATTAGTATATTTAGGTACCAGAATTTAGTAAGTACTTTATGTGTAGAACGTTTAAACTTTGTAATATTATAACGTTAGTACGTCTGTATAAATTTATACAACTAACAAGGTTCTCTGATAACGAAACAAGCAGAGTTTTGGAGTATTTCAATCGATAAGATTTAAAATCGTGTTATTATATATTTTCAAGAGAAGTATATGCCTTTAAAGAAGGTATCGTGTTAACCACCTCCGAGTCCCGAGCGTGGGATACAGTTCCCTAAATAATATTAAATCGTGTGGTTTGGTATTCTTAATTCGTAAAGAGAAAATACTGCTTCTTACTGCAACTTTATGAATTATGTTTATAAATGACCATAGCCGATTTGTTACGGTACCTGTTGGTTGTCTATTTGGTTGTAATTCGTGTTGGCCATTGCGAGATGTGCACTTGTCGATGATGTAGAGCAAGTTAAATTGTGAAGGACTTAGGAACATAGGAGGTTGGTAGACTCTACTGATGAATCAGTCAATCAGTCAATGATCAGTCAATCTATTATTCTATTAATCAATCATCTATCTATCAATCCATCAATCAATCAATCAATTGACTCCTATCCAACCACCCTTCAAAGCTCTCCCAAACTCTCTCTTGATCCAAATCTGGGGCACTCCCCCGGCCAAACGGAGTCTCATCAGATTTGACAGCTCAAGTGTTGGCCCCTTTCCAATTCGTGGAGTCATGATTCATTAAATTTTAAGATCAACAGAAATTAATTAAGCGTAATCAACTTGTCGGTGAATGGCCCTTTAATTTAACAACCGCTCAGCTTTTGGAAGGCGGTAGAACTAGGGTTGCAGATATATATAAACATCTACACATCCCCTGATTCTATCCATTCTTCATAACACATATACACAATTCCACAAACACTCCCCCAAACAATCACAATGCCTAAGGAACAGTCCCCTTCAGAACCAACTAAACTAATTAAAACATCCGGAAACAGTGGTCTAACAAGAACTTCCCAAGCATGTGATCGTTGCAGAATTAAAAAAATTAAATGTGATGGTAAAATACCAAGTTGTACAAATTGTCTTTCAATCGGTTACAATTGTCAAACTTCCGATAAATTAACAAGAAGGGCATTCCCAAGAGGTTATACCGAAAACCTTGAAAAAAATTTAATATCCTTACAAAATGAAAATTCAAAATTAATTACCGAATTGGAACTATTGAAAAAACAATCTACTTCGCCTCATGTTGAAAATCCAAGAGCTAGTGTTAGTGAAGAATCAACTCCTTCAATCATAATCCCTGATAATACAATTCATATAAAGGAGGAAAATAATTATGATTTGAAAACAATTCCAACTAGTTCTCAATTTAAAACACTTTCTGAAAATTTCTTTATGTTTGATAATTTTGTGGAAAATGAAAATTATGTTGGTTTAAACAGTATGAATTTATTATTTAATAAAATGTTGACACATTTTAATTTAAATACTATTGAAGAATTAAAATTCCCATCAATTGATTTTACAAATTTAAATGATTTTATTATTACAAAATTTTTAATTAAATTCCCTTCAAAGACAAATTTAGATTTACTTATTTCAAATCATTTTGAAAATTTAAATTTAATTCCAATTTTAGATGAAGATGTTTTTTTCAAAAATTATAAAGATGTTTTCAATTCAATTGATAACAAGACTGAAAATTTAATTTCATTATTAGAAAATTCAAAATTTCAAGATAATCATAATGAAACTTTAGTTTTCATGACAAAATTAATTTTAATTATTCAATTAAATTGTTCAATTTTTAATTTACATGAAATTCATAAATTAGTTACAAGTTTAAATTTAGCAGTCAATGCTTCAATTACAACATTTCAAACTATCTTATTGGCTTTATATTTATTCCATAACAAGAATTGTTATAAAGATACTGTTATAAATTTAACAAATTTATCACATTCAATGGTTTTAAATCTTGGTCTTCATTTAAATTATAACAATTTAAAACAAAATTCTTCATTGATACAATTAACTAAAGAAGAAAGATTTAAATTACATTCAGTTAGATTAAAACTTTATTGGAGTTTTTATATCTTGTCAACAATTGCATCAATTTCATTTGGATTACCACAAGTTGGTTTTTTTGAAAAATTTGAAATTCCAAAATTAAATACAATATTAAATTCAAATCAAAATTTAAAAAATTGTATATTGTTGATTGAATTATTGAAAAAATTAGAAAATGTTAATTTATTATCAATAAATCAAGATCTATTCATGTTTAAAAAAATTGATGATGATTTATTAAATTGGAGAAAAGATTTAAAATTACAAAATTTATTTCATAAAATTCCAATTGGTTCAATACCAAATGAATCTAATGAATTACGTCCAACTAAAAGATTAAAAAAATCCAAAATTTTATCATCACATGAAGAAAATATTAAAATTCAATTAAATTTATTTTATATTTATTTTAGAATGTTGATTCATTTACAAAATGCTTATAATTCTTCAAGTTCAAATATTAGTCAATCTGATTATGTTTTGTCAAATTTATCAAGAGAATTTTTGGCTTATATTATATTATTAGATTCAAGAAAAGAATTAAATAATTTAAATAATTTTGAATTTCATTTAATTCCAATTAATTTCTTAAAAATGACATTAATTTCAATGTTAAATTTAACAAAAATTACAAAAGATTTTAATAAAGGTGGTGCATTATTTAATGATTCAAATAATATTTTAATTAGAGTGTTAAAAATTATTAAAAATCGTTATCCAGAAAATTTTATTTTATTTAAACAAATTGTTAATTTTATTAAAAATGAATTTCAATTAATTGATTCAGAATTAGATTCAAATGAAAATGAATTAAATTCTAATTTAAATTATACAACAATTGATCATAATTCATTATTTTTTGATATTGATTCATTAACAAATAGAAATTCTTCAATAACTTCAGATTCAACACTTTCAACATCATCAGAATCATTATCTTTAGGTTATAATGAAACTGATACTTCATCAATTGATGATCATTTACCAGAAATTTCTTCAAATCTTGATTTAATTTTTGATTGGAGTACAAATAATTCATTACAATCAAAATCAACTCATGATCATCATCAAATTCATAATCATGATTCTATTTTAAATGGAGTTAATGCTTATGATCTTAATTATATTGTTCAAAAAAGTGAACTAAATTAAATATTCTTTACTTATTATTACTTATTATTATTATTATTATATTCATTTATTATTTGCTTGTTATTTATTGCTTTATTTTTGGTTTTATTTATTTGATTTATTAAATTATTGTATTTATCTGTATTGTTATTTATAAAACAATAAAGTTTCTTGTACTCTTATATTTATTAATGTAGATATATTAGTATTTAAATTACAGTTAATAACGTCTTTTTTTTTTAGTAAATTTATATTTTCAATTATGTGTCAAAAACTGATAAATCGAGTCATATGAAATATCATAAATCATGAAAAATATAATTCATTAACTTTTAAGTTAATACAATTAGATGGACTCTAATATTATCTGGCACAATCAATTATATACATTATATAGTAGTTCACTAAATTAATTCAGTTTTCATATTACAAAGTAATTATATATAATTACTAGTACAAAGCTGTTTCGGGTTTATAAAGCTGTACCACTGCTTTCGGTTAAATAAACCGAATGCCGGCTGAGACCGAACAATTGATAAACTTATGATAATTTCTTACAAACAACTAGTTATATCAATTTTACCCCTATCACTCAACAGAATATAACATATCCTTGACTCTGATTGTAGATCAACTGGGAATTCCAAGACACATTATACGTACTATTTATTAAGCGTGGACAACCCACAAAAGTAGTAAGCCTAGAAAAACTACTCCTTAAAGCAATAATTAATATCAAATTAATGACCTAGTCATTCTTATTGATACCCAACTGTAAAAATACGATATCAATCCTACTACGTAACTCTGTTTTTTCCAGAAGACCGATTAAGTGGCCCTGATTGTTTTTGAAACTACCCAAAGTCCATTTGAGTTAAATTTTGAAAATCATAAAGTATGGGGTACATGACACAAAGTGGTAACCTTTGTTGAGTGAGTGGGTTGTTAGAACAAATAAAGGTTATACTATACCAAGGGGTGTTAAATCACGCTACAGTTGTTATCCGTTTAAATATGGACTTCTTATAGGCTAATTGAGACTTTGTTGTAAGGAAAGAGGCACCTAATTGGAAATGTCTAACCTCAGTGGTGTGTGAAAATTTATATGTATATAAAGGGTTAACACCAACATAAATGTTATCAAATGTTAATCAAATGTTAATAAATATAATCAATATTTATTATAATGACATTAACTTCAACAGATAAAAAAACTGCATTAGTTACAGGTGCTGCCCAAGGAATTGGTAAAGCAATTGCAATTCAATTAGCTAAAGATGGATATCAAGTTGCAATAACTGATTTACCATTTCAAAAAGAAAAAGCTTTAGAAACTGTTAAAGAAATTGAATCAATTGGATTAAAATCAATTTTCATTCCATGTGATTCATCTAAAAAAGATGAAATTTTCAATGCAGTTGAAACAACTTATAAAGAATTAGGTTCATTTAATACAATTGTTAATAATGCAGGTATTGCAACAATTGCACCATTAACTGAAACAACAGATGAAGAAATTGACAAGATTTTAAACATTAATGTTAAAGGAGTTATTTATGGTATTCAAGCTGCAGCAGATAAATTTGAAGAATTGAAACAACCAGGTAAAATAATTAATGCAGCATCAATTGTTTCATATGAAGCATTTGCAATGTTGAGTATTTATTCTGCAACTAAATTTGCAGTACGTGGATTAACTCAAGCAGCTGCTAAAGAATTAGCATCAAAGAAAATCACTGTTAATGCTTATTGTCCAGGTATTGTTTTAACACCAATGTGGGATTTAATTGATGAAAAAATGGGTGCTTATGCTGGTGTACCAAAAGGTGAAACAGTTAAGAAATATATTAATAAGATTGCACTTGGTAGAGGTTCTGAACCTCAAGATGTTGCAAATCTTGTTAGTTTCATGGCTAGTGAGAAGGCTGATTATATTACTGGTCAAGCAATGGTTGTTGATGGAGGTATTGTGTATCCATAAACAGTTTGTGGGGTGATGGTTTGTGTATAACAAAATCTTTATGACATTGATTTTATGTAGATCTAAAAAAGCGGACAAAGAATTAGGTTATAATTTGGGGCCAATTATTTGGAGACGGTTAATTAGTTTGTTTTGAGTAACTTGTCCGGATTATTGAAATTAATTCACTCGAAAGGGTCAAAACTCTAGATCCGTAAAGTTATTATAAGTAACTATGCTGAAAGACCTAAAGACATTCGTAAAAGGTAAGTATAGACCCACCACACACTGTTTCATCTCTAGTGAATATCATGATGAAGTTATACAGCTCTTTTTGATTGTTTTTCCGGTGGGTCATTTGGCGGCGCACGGGCTTAAAACAGGAAACTTACGGGGGTTTTCAACAACAACAACAACAACAACTAGTTGGGTCTTTGGGTTTAAAGACTGCCATTAATAGATAATATAGACATATATTTATGAACTAGACCAATCTCTACAAGACAACACCAATAATAATCTCTTTGTGACTGTCCAAAAAATTCTGGCTCAATAAATAATCCCCCTTGCGGAGATACCCAGTTAGGAAGGACTTCCCGCCAAAAAAGTCTGGGGAATTTAAATTTTCGCTCCGCCAGCGAAAAACCTTACGAGTAAGTAAACAACGGGGGTATTAAAAGAGATAGTAATGAAGTTTGAACTATATATGTAGTCAGTAGTGATATTAACTGATATCTAGAAGAGTATTCAGTATCCACCACCTTCTCCAGTTCGTGTTTCTCCATCGTTGTCCTTCCAGCTGGTGATAATTCGACTATTTTTTCCGGCGTTATTTCCAATTTCCGACAAGTGTGTAAAGGTCTGTTTGTGCATGAAAAATGGTTGTCCACAATTAATCCTTCAGCATTCTAATTTCTCCCTCGAGTATATAAACCCTAGGAGTTCCCCCAGATTTACACCTAATTGACCATCTTAGAATCCAACAAAAGCTCCTAATACACACACACACACAATGTCTGATTTTGATGTCGAAGCTGTCTTGGAGCAATTGACTCTTACTGAAAAAATTGGTCTTACCGCTGGTATTGACTTCTGGCACACTTATCCTGTTGAAAGATTGAATATCCCAAGTTTGAGATTCAGTGATGGTCCAAATGGTGTTCGTGGTACTAAATTCTTTAACGGTGTTCCAGGTGCTGTTTTCCCAAATGGTACTGGGTTAGCTGCTACTTTTGATAAAGAACTTCTTACTGAAGCTGGTAAATTAATGGGTGAAGAAGCTAAACATAAAGGTGCTCATGTCATCTTGGGTCCAACTACAAATATGCAAAGAGGTCCAAATGGTGGTAGAGGTTTTGAATCATTCTCTGAAGATCCTTATTTAGCCGGTATTGCTTCAGCTTCAATTGTTAATGGTATTCAAGATAAACATATTGCAGCCACTATTAAACATTACACTGGTAATGATTTGGAACATGAACGCAACAGTTCTGATTCAATCATTACTCAAAGAGCTCTTAGAGAAATCTATTTAGAACCTTTCAGATTAGCTGTTAAATACTCACAACCTTTGGCTTTCATGACTGGTTATAACAAAATTAACGGTGAACACGTTTCTCAATCAAAATTCTTGATCGAAGACACTTTACGTAAAGAATGGAATTGGGACGGGTTAGTCATGTCTGATTGGTATGGTACTTATTCAACTTCTCAAGCTATTGAAAATGGTTTAGATGTTGAAATGCCAGGTCCACCAAGATTAAGAACTGAACCAGCTATTTCTCAACAAATCAGTTCAAGAGAATTACACATTAACCACTTAAACGATAGAGTTAGAAATGTGTTGAAATTGGTTAAATACGCAAAAGAAGGTGATGTCCCAGAACATGGTGTTGAAGACACAAAAAATAACACTCCAGAAACTCAAGCTTTCTTAAGAAAAATTGCAGCTGATTCAATTGTCTTGTTAAAGAATGAAAAAAATCTTTTACCATTGAAAAAAGAAGATAAAGTTGCAGTTATTGGTCCAAATGCTAAATTTGCTGCTTATGCTGGTGGTGGTTCTGCTTCATTAAAAGCTTACTACACCGTTACACCATATGATGCTATTGCTGAAAAATTGGGTTCAAAACCAGCTTATACTGTTGGTGCTTATGCTCACGATTCTTTACCAGGTTTAGCTGAACAAACAACCAACCCAGTTACTGGTGAAAAAGGTGTTCAGTTATCTTTTTACCATCAACCAAGAGGTACTGAAGGTAGAGAAAAATTTGATGAAGTTTCCTTAAACTCTTCATACCATATCTTATTTGATTACAAGAATGACAAGATCAGAAATGATTTATTCTATGGTGATTTTGAAGGTATCTTTGAACCAGAAGAAACTGCTGAATATGAATTTGGTGTTACTGTTTTGGGTACTGCTCAAATCTTTGTTGATGATAAATTAATTGTCGATAACAAGACTAAACAAACTAAAGGTAGAGCCTTCTTTAACACTGGTACCGTTGAAGAAACCGGTAAGGTGAAATTAGAAAAAGGTAAAAAATACAATGTTCGTGTTGAATTTGGTTCTGGTATCACTAGAGCTTATAACGATACTGATGGTGTTGATTTCGTTGGTAATGGTGCCATCACTTTCGGTGTTGCTAAAGTCATTGAACCATTAGAAGAAATTAAAAAAGCTGCTGAATTGGCCAAATCTGTTGATAAAGCAATTGTTGTTATTGGTTTGAATGGTGAATGGGAATCTGAAGGTTATGACCGTCCAGATCTTTCTTTACCAGGTTACACTAACCAATTGGTTGAAGCTGTCTTGGCTGCTAATCCAAACACCATTATTGTTAACCAATCTGGTACACCAGTTGAATTCCCATGGATCAAGAATGCTAGTACTTTACTCCATGCTTGGTATGGTGGTAACGAATTGGGTAATGCCATTGCAGATGTTCTTTATGGTGATGTTAACCCAAGTGGTAAATTATCTTTAACTTTCCCAATTAGATTTGAAGATAATCCAGCTTACTTGAACTTCCATACTGAAAGAGGTAGGGTCTTATATGGTGAAGATATCTTTGTCGGTTATAGATACTATGAAAAATTACAAAGAAAAGTTTTGTTCCCATTTGGTTATGGTTTGTCTTATACTTCTTTTGAATTTTCTGGTTTGAAAACCTCTGTTGATGAAGCTTCAGACAAATTGAAGGTTTCTGTTAATGTTAAAAACACTGGTAAAGCTGCTGGTAAACAAGTTGTCCAAGTCTATGTTAGAAAAATTGAAACTGATGTGATTAGACCAATCAAGGAATTGAAAGGTTTTGCTAAAGTTGACTTGGCTGCTGGTAAAGAACAATCAGTTGATCTTGAATTATCATTAAAAGATTCTATTTCATTCTTTGATGAATATCAAGATAAATGGTCTGCTCAAAAGGGTGAATATGAAGTCCAAGTTGGTTCTTCAAGTGATGATATTGAATTAATTGAAAAATTCGAAATTAAAAAATCTTTCTTCTGGACTGGTCTTTAAGAAATATAATGAATTAAAACGTTTTCTTTTGTGTATTTAAAATTTTTTGTAGATAATAAAGAAACTAATAGCTACAACTAGCATCAGAAAGGTAAAAAAAAATATTTTGATTCTATTAAGTTACTCGTACACACTTTATAAAATCATAAAGACAATGAAGATTGATTCTATGATAAGTACATATATGTAACGATATAACTTTGAAACAAAAACGATAGCTGCACAAATATAATTTCACAGCTGTAAAGAAAGAGCTTTTGTCAACTCCATACACCAAAATTGCAAAATTAGGAATAAGAACCAATACTTCAAAACCCCACATTTGAATTAAAAGCTAACTCTTATAATGTGGCCAGTGGATATAAGAGTAGATGAACTTTTGAAGATTGTTGGTCACCAACACCAAGTGCTGATGCTATAAGTCCATTTTCGCTTTAGCTGTTGAATAATATAATACACATTACATTGTATATAATTAAAAATTTCCACTAAATCAAATCTGTCAATTGATACGTGACAGTGAAAAAGGAGTGCTCTTACCCAAAAATCACTACTAACAACTTTAGAATTAAATTGAGCTATAAAATTCGGTTTAAAATTTACTTTAAAATAACCTAATTACCTCTTCATCTTTATACCCTACTTTTCGTAAACTCTTCCTTATTGTCTACCACTCCACATATGTCCGCATTCTCATTATGCCGGCTTTATTCTCCCCAAAACAATAAATCCGATCCGTCCCAGTGGAGAAAACCTTAAAACAAATGTATGAGCTGAGAAATCGTCTGGGGAAAAATCTCGAGGGTGTTTAAACTGTTGGTGATGAAATTATCTATTTGGCCGAAATTAGACACCCAAGAAAGGTAGATCGAGACTACTGCAGAAGTTAACTACAAAAATGACCTCGATGAAGGCTTAGAATAGCGTATTTGTTCTTCATTTGTGGGTCAATTTGTGGACTGTTGTTAAATGAACTTCGTAATTGTTAAAACATGGGGGGCGGACATCCTTTGATCATAAGTTTTAGACATCATAGTTTTCTGGAATGGGCTCAAATACTGTTTATGGATTTCTTTACCGCATCGTTTTTCATTGGGTCTTTGACTCCTGGACCTTAACTTAAGGGGACAATTAAAAGTTGAACGGATATATAAGTGATTCCTCATTCCCTTGAATAATCTAATCAAGTATATTCAGATTAAATCAAGATTCCAAAAGAATTTAAATTATTATAAAAAACAATGTCTGATTTTAACGTTGATGAAATTTTGGAACAATTGACTCTAAACGAGAAAATTGGTCTTATTGCTGGTCTTGATGCCTGGCATACTTATCCAGTCGAAAGATTGAATGTTCCAAGTTTAAGATTTAGTGATGGTCCAAATGGTGTTCGTGGAACTGGGTTCTTTAGCGGAGTTCCAGGTGCTGTGTTCCCAAACGGTACTGGTTTAGCTGCTACTTTTGATCAAGATCTATTAAGAGAAGCTGGTAACTTAATGGGTGAAGAAGCTATCCATAAGAGTGCTCATGTTATTTTGGGTCCAACTAGTAACATCCAAAGAGGTCCAAACGGTGGTAGAGGTTTTGAATCATTTTCAGAAGATCCTTACTTATCTGGTATTGCTTCAGCTGCTATTGTTAATGGTATCCAAGATAAACATGTTGCTGCTACTATGAAACATTTTGTTTGTAACGATTTGGAAGATGAGCGTAGATGTTCTGATTCCATAGTTACTCAAAGGGCTCTTAGAGAAATCTATTTAGAACCTTTTAGATTAGCAGTCAAGTATTCTAAACCAGAAGCATTTATGACTGGTTATAACAGAATGAATGGTGAACATGTTTCAGAATCTAAAATTTTACTTCAAGATGTTTTACGTGGTGAATGGAATTGGAGTGGTGCTGTGATGTCAGATTGGTTTGGTACTTTCTCAACTAATCAATCTATTGAAAATGGTTTAGATATTGAGATGCCTGGTCCAAGAAGATTTAGAACTGAAGTGACAATCTCTCAACAAATTCTTTCTAAACAATTACATATTAATCATTTGGATGATAGAGTTAGAAATGTCTTAAATTTGGTCAAATATGCCAAAGAAGGTGGTATTCCATTTAACGGTAAAGAAGATACCGAAAATAATACTCCAAAGACTCAAGCTTTCTTGAGAAAAATTGCAGCTGAATCAATTGTCTTGTTGAAAAATGACAAAAACGTCTTACCTCTAAAGAAAGAAGACACTGTTGCAGTTATTGGTCCAAATGCTAAATATGCTGCTTATTCAGGTGGTGGTTCTGCTTCTTTAAAAGCCTATTACACTGTGACTCCATATGATGCTATTGCTGAAAAATTAGGTTCTAAACCTGCTTACACTGTTGGTGCTTATGCTCATGATTCTTTACCAGACTTGGCTGGTCAAACTACTAATCCAGTAACTGGTAAGAAAGGTATTCGTTTTACTGCCTATCATGAACCAAGAGGTACAAAGAATAGAGAACAAATTGATGAAATGGACATTGATTTCTCACGTCTTTTCTTGCTTGATTACAAAAACCCAAAGATTAGACCAAACAATTTATTCTATGTTGATCTTGAAGGTATTTTTGAACCAGAAGAAACTGCTGAATATGAATTCGGTGCTACTGTTTTAGGTACTGCCCAAATCTTTGTTAATGATCAATTAGTTGTTGATAACAAGACCAAACAAAGAAAAGGTAGAGCTTTCTTTGACAGTGGTAGTGTTCAAGAAACTGGTAAGATTCGCTTAGAAAAGGGTCAAAAATACAACGTTTGTGTTGAATTTGGTTCAGGTGTTACTCAAACTTATGCTGAACTTGACAATGCTGAATTTGGTAGAGGTGCTTTGAATGTTGGTGTTGCAAAAGTTATTGATCCAAATGAAGAGATCAAGAAAGCTGCTCAATTGGCTAAATCTGTCGATAAAGCCATTCTCGTTATTGGTTTGAATGGTGAATGGGAATCTGAAGGTTATGACCGTCCAGATCTTTCTTTACCAGGTTACACTAACCAATTGGTTGAAGCTGTCTTGGCTGCTAATCCAAACACTGTTATTGTTAATCAATCAGGTACACCAGTTGAATTCCCATGGATCAAGAATGCTAGTACTTTACTCCATGCTTGGTATGGTGGTAATGAATTGGGTAATGCTATTGCAGATGTGCTTTATGGTGATGTTAACCCAAGTGGTAAATTATCTTTAACTTTCCCAATTAGATTCGAAGATAATCCAGCTTATTTGAACTTCCGTACTGAAAGAGGAAGAGTCTTGTATGGTGAAGATATCTTTGTCGGTTACAGATACTACGAGAAGTTGCAAAGAAAAGTTTTGTTCCCATTCGGTTATGGGTTATCTTATACTTCATTCAAGTTATCTGGTTTGAAAGCCTCTGTTGATGAAGCCTCAGACAAACTAAAGGTCTCAGTCAATGTCAAGAACACTGGTAAGATTGCAGGTAAACAAGTTGTTCAAGTTTATGTTAGTAAGGTTGAAAGCGATGTGATTAGACCAATCAAGGAATTGAAAGGTTTCGCTAAAGTTGATTTGGCTGCTGGTATAGAACAATCAGTTGCTGTTGAATTATCATTGAAAGACTCTGTTTCATTCTTTGATGAATACCAAGATAAATGGTCTGTTCAAAAGGGTGAATATGAAGTTCAAGTTGGTACTTCAAGTGATGATATTGAATTAATTGAAAGATTTGAAGTTAAGAAATCTTTCTTCTGGACTGGTATTTAGATATTTCTTTGAAGTAACGTGTAAATATTGTCGTTATACCATTGTAGTACACTACAGATTTTTTGAAATAGAGATGAATAGGCCCAGCGATATTGCACTGAGGAATTTTATTAATATTATAAATGATGCAAATTAAAATAAACGTGTGAAAAGAACAAAAAGTAAAAACAAACAAACCAAAATGCAAGAGAGGAAAGAAAAGTCCCTCAATCTTTATGTATATCAAACACCAATTTCTTCACAACTCTCTCTGAATTGAAATCATTCAAAGAAGAGGACCGCTTCATAACTGTTTCCTTTTCACTTCCCATACTGAGGTATTTAACCCTATCTTTTCTTGGTGGCGTAACGTAAGAAGGTATCTGTACAACATTTGAATTTGTCCATAGTGTGTCAAGCTGATATAAATTGTGCTTTCTTGGTAGTGTAGTATATTCAATATAACCTGGATTTTCCCTTATGTCTCTATCAACAAGTGGTTTTCTTAAGTGTGCAGTTTTAGCATCATTGCTTCCCTTTGGCTCTATGTTCTCTTTATTACCAATAAAGTCGTTTTCTTCAGCTTGAAGCTTAACACTTGATAAATATAGTTCCGTGCTGTAATCTTTTGGATCATTATATATGGTGAAACCTAGAGAAGGAGTAGGTTTTGAAGATAACACTGATTTTGTCGATGGAGATCTAGATGGTGATTTTGAGAGCGAACTTCTTGGTCTTGTAGGTGATAATCTAGGGGTTGATCCTAATGATTTCTTTGGAGAAGACAGTCTAACATTACCGTCTTTTGATGATAGTGCTAATCTGTTTGGAGATTTTGTTGGTGATGGAGTTCTAGAGAGCATAGTGGAGCAACTTAAACAAAAAAAACCTTCAAGTTGGTGAATGGAATAACTATCCCTTAGTCTGTTTTATAGCTATATCTCTATGAAAGGAGCTGAAAGCCTTGATATATAAACAAATTCACAAGTGCCTGTAGAATCACGTGACATTCCTGATTTCGTGTCTTTATCGTGTTTTTTTGGGAGCGCGTTGTTTACGCGGTGGAAAAATTGACTACTGTAGAAAGAGGGTCTCTGTCAAATAGGCAGCAGGACCGTTTCATCGTCCTGCTTAAGATGGAAATCTACAAGAGTTTCACAAGAGGAAATGCGTCGCGTTCAGGATTCGCTATAGGCCGGTGGGAAATATGTCTCATTAATCGAACTGATACGTCTTTTGGCTAATTTAATTGGATTGAAGGATGTTTTCACAGCTGATGGTATCTGAATTGCCTCTTCATATGTTGGTGGTGGGGCCAATAGTCCAAGAGCCATTGGGGAAAGAAATCTCACTGGTGCTTTAAAGCAGATATCTTGCCTCAGAACCAGTCTTATTGTATCTCTCTGTTCATCTGGTTGTGTAATTTCATTAAATGATGATGTTTCAACCAAGTTTTTAGTCGAAGAGATCTCTCTAGTTTCGGCACTAGAGAGAGTTGAAAGAGAAGGTTCCTCATGTTTGGTAATCTCAAATGGTATAACATTAAAGATGATTCTGAGATAATGAGATATCTTCAAACCTGAAGGATCAAGCTCATCAAGCAGCCTATTTGATAATGATGGATGAAGATTAAACGTCATTGACTTTGGTATATTAATCGTCCATGTATTATCATAAGTTTTTGGACAGGATTCATTTTCTTTCACCTTCAGTTTCTTTAAAAGAACCTTATGGGTAATATCAAAGGTTTGTTTTTCATTCTCGTCAAAATATCCACATCTCTTTTCACATTGCAACTTCTGAATGAGATATATATTCACTGAATCGATCCCACACATTTTTGTCTCTAGGAATGGTCTCAGTCTAAGATTCAATTTAAAGTCACCTCCTACCATTAAATATCTGGAAGAAATTGAGATTTCATATCTCATAAAATTTCTCCATATCCCAGCAGTGTGGATTGAATCTGAAAGCAGTAATGATCCTGCAAGTGGACATCTAATTAAACGAACATATTTTTTGATTTTTAGTTCTCCTTTGTCCTGAGTGAATATCTGTGCCTCAACATAATAAGATCTGCTTCCTAGACAGGTAAATATCGTTTCTGGTAAATCGGGTTCAACAATAAATTGGAATGGAAACGTATAGGAACCTTTAGCTAGTGCCATGGGGTTCATTTGATATTCATAGCTTTCATCTATAATATTGTGTCTTTCAGATTCTCTTATTGAGCGGCTATTTAGCATCTTGATAAATACGACATCTAATGAGCTCCCAATAAATTTGATTTGTACTCGCTCAATATATTCTTTCTTAGACTTCACTACTAGTTGTAGTGAACCTTTTAAAACACTGACTGGAGCATCAATCATTTCATGTTCATTGAGTCCTTTGAGATAAACCAAATCATCATATAAGTCCAAGTTCAGTTTGATATTGTTTATTCTACCGCTGGTTGTCTTGAAGTTGGACATTTCCATGGAATATTTGAATTGAACCCAAAGCGGTTTAAAAATATCTGTCAAAAATCTTTGATATATCTATGAATCTTATGACGAGCTGATTATAAGATCCATTAATTAAATTTCTAAAAGAGTCTACCGCTTTATTATTTCAAAAGAGCTAGAGGAACCAAAATTCTCAAAAAAATTATCCATAATTATGCTTCAAACAGTTTCCCCATACTCAAAATACAAAAAGTTTATATGATTTATTTTTTTTTTTTAAGAAAACAATATACCTACACAACTCTTCAGAACCAAAACACTAAAAAAGCCACAAGAGACAAAAAAATATACAATCTGATTGCCCTAAATCAATATGAATAGCTTGGAATACAAAAAATTGGGGTTATAGACCAAAAAAATAAGCTAGCGCAGCCTGGTTTCGATCCAGGGACATCAGGGTTATGAGCCCTGCGCGCTTCCACTGCGCCACTGCGCTTATTTTTTTCAAAAAATGTCGCTGAAAGACCGTGTTGTTTAAGCCGCGGATGACTAATATATTACTAATTCTTATAAATTTATTGTACTTTCACTTATATATCTTCAAGAAACGTATCTGTAGACATCTGATATAAATTTATTAATAGTATGAATCCATGGGCATAACTTATATATTTAATTCTGGTCGTGGGGGTTCTGGTTGTAGTAGAAATTACTCAAAATAGCGAGTTGGTACACCAATATGGAAACATTTTATGGATTATCATAACTTTCTGGAAAATCCAGGATGTAATATGTACTATGGGTATTAGGGTTATAAAAACACCTTGAGTATCACATCCTATCAAATGCTTGGCTTTGCTAAATGTTCCATGTTTGGACGGTTGAAGTGCAGTTAGTGAATAGACCACTAACAGACGAAAAAAAAAAAACTTTCAGTTTATATGCTTGATGAGTTAAAATCATCCTATCGATACGCTTTCCAGAGTCGGATCGAGAATTCAAACACTGAAATCTATTTAAGCAAAAAATTGTCACAGCATACGTTTAACTCTTTCAGTTTTTATTCAATCACCTTTAAGGTATTAAAAGTTTTGAATTAATCTGATGATTGTGTGAAACTTTGAAAAAGTTAATCAAGAAGACATCTAATTTCAAACATTGACAGCTGATTTTGATTACTTTCATTCCAAGATTTAAGAAAAAAGATCAATTGTCATATTCAGGTGTTCAGGATGAATCATATAACTAAGCTTGCAGATGAGTTGGGTCTCTTGACTTTACTCAAGTCAGGATCAGATGTTTATATTTTGACATTACTCAGAATGTTGAGATTCTATGGGTTTACTGGAATTTCGTTAGTTTTAGCTTTATTTTTGAAAGAAGATGGTTATAATGAAAAATATATTGGACTATTGATGAGTTTAATGTTTTTTGGAGATTTAGTTACATCTTTTCTTCTTTCCCTGGTTGCCGATAAACTTGGAAGAAAATTGATTTTCATTTTATCTTCACTTATTATGGCATTGACTGGGTTGTGCTTCATCTATTTCCACCAAAATTATACTTTTATCTTTTTAATTTCATTCATTGGGATAATCACACCACATGGAGGTGAAGTTGGACCATTTAGATCGGTTGAAGAAAGTGCTATTGCTGATTTATGTTCTTATGAAAGAAGATCTGACGTCTACGCATGGGGTTCATTTTTAAGTAATTTGGCTTCAGCATTTGGGTCAATAACTACAGGAGCATTGATTACCTATGCTCAAAAGAAGTATGATCTTTCTAAAAGTGACTCCTATTTGGTGGTTTTTTGGGAATACATCATCATTTCACTAGTGATGGCTTTCTTATCCTTGTTTCTTACTCATAAAGTCGAGTTACATCATCAAGGTGAAACATCTTCAGATGCACAGGCCAATGTTGCTGCTAGTGAAGAAACAGCACCTTTATTAGGAGCAGCTGGTGTATCAGCTTCTTCTCCAAAGAGATCCTTCTGGTCAAAATTTGTTCCACAATTATCTGGTGAATCAGCATCTGCAATTGTGGTCAAATTGACTTTATTATTTGCCTTGGATGCATTTGCATCTTCGATTATTTCCTTCTCATGGCAATCTTACTATATTTCCAAGAAATTTGGTATCAGTACAGAGGATTTAGGAGGTGTGTTTTTCTGTACAATGATTATTACATCAGTGACAGTATTATTGAGTACCTCATTATCTAAACGATTAGGACCAGTGATAACCATGGTGAGTACACATCTTCCATCTTCAATTGCACTTGCATTGATTCCACTTCCAACTTCTTTGAGAGCCACTATTGTGCTTTTGATCATTAGAGCTTTAACTCAACAGATGGATGTTGCTCCAAAGAAAGTATTTATGACTACTGTCATCAAACCTTCACAAAGAACTGCAATCTTGGGATGGGTTAACGTTGTTAAAACTTTGGCACAACTTGCGGGCCCTAGTATTACTGGTGTTTTAACTAGTTATGACTTGCAATGGGTCTGTTTCGTAGTTGCCGGTTCTTTAAAGAGTGTTTATGATTTGGGTATCTGGGCCTCATTTTTAAGCTACAATAGACACAATGTCCACTAGAATAGATACAATATATACTACCCTACACTAGCATTCTGTAGACCCTTGAATCTCAAGCTTTGATGGTTATCAGCACGATGCTCTTTGACAGAGAGAGGTCTCCGTTAGCTCGTACGGATCGATCAAAGCACGATGAGTCAGTGGGCTCACGCAGGAGCTGGACAGATAAGATTACGATACCGGGATCTGGGGACTCAAGTGTCTTGCTGGGCTCTTTAGGTCCTTGGTGCTAACTGATTAAACATCAACAGAGCATCTAGTACAATACTTACAACACTTTCCCTCATAACCCAAACACCTCTGTCATTATGGGCTCTTAGGGCTCTGCGATTTGATTGGTGCGTTAACGGCCCTTAAACGTCTGGATGCATGTGAAAGAAAAAAAAAACAAAAAAAAAAAAAATTCGAAGAAGAGCTCTCGAATAGATCAAGTGTGATTCATAAGGCCATAGACTCAACAACAGCTAGAGGCATATAAAGCGCACATATCCAGTAACACTTATAGCTTAATTCTCTCGGTGGGTTATATTTCAAAAGATGAGAATAAGCGACAAGTTACAGAGGAGCCATTCCGAGAAGGACACTCCAACGTTCTCGTTCGAGTTCTTCGTTCCAAAAACTAGTCAAGGTGTTCAAAATCTTTACGACAGAATGGATAGAATGTACAATCTAAATCCACAATTCATAGATGTCACATGGAATGCTGGTGGGAGACTTTCAAATTTAACCACTGACATTGTCCAAACTGCTCAATCGGTTCTGGGGCTAGAAACTTGTATGCATTTAACTTGTACCAATATGCCAGTTGAATTGATAGACAAAGCTTTGAAAGATGCCTATGATTCTGGTTGTCAAAACATTCTAGCCTTAAGAGGTGATCCGCCTGTCGAAGGTGGTGAATGGACCGCTGTTGAAGGTGGGTTCAAATATGCCACTGATTTGGTGAAATATATCAGAGAAAAATATGGTGATCATTTTGGAATTGGTGTTGCAGCATATCCAGAAGGTCATCCAGAAGAATCAAATGTCGAACTATTGATTGATTATCTAAAGCAAAAAGTTGACGCTGGTGCTGACTTCATCATTACACAAATGTTTTACGATGCAGAAAACTTTATTGAATGGTGTAAGAAATTAAGAGCTAAGGGAATAAATGTCCCAATTATTCCAGGTATCATGCCAATTAGTACATACGCTGCCTTCCAAAGAAGAGCCACATGGTGTGAAATCAATGTCCCAGAAGAATTTGAAAACAAATTACAAGGAGTTAAAGATGACGATCAATTGGTTAGAAAAGTTGGTACTGATTTGATCGTTGATATGTGTCAAAAATTATTAGACTCAGGGTTTGTTAACCATTTACATTTTTACACCATGAATTTGGAAAAATCATCAGTTATGGTTTTAGAAAAACTTGGCTTGATTTCATCAAACAATGTTGATGATTTACCATTCAGAAAATCATTAAATCCAACCAGAACAAACGAAACTGTTAGACCAATCTTTTGGAAAAATAGAAAACATAGTTATGTCACCAGAACTCAAGGTTGGGATGAATTTCCAAATGGTAGATGGGGTGATTCAAATTCTGCAGCCTTTGGTGATGTTGAACTTTTCACTTCCGGTTTGTTACGTCAATCATCAAAGAGATGTATTGAATTATGGGGTGAACCAAAAACAATTGAAGATATTGCAAATTTAGTGGTGAAATATTTGGAAGGTGGTGTAAATTCATTACCATGGTCTGATACCCCTGTCACTTCTGAAATCAATTCTATTAAAGAAGAACTAATACAAATCAACAAGAGAGGAATCTTAACAGTGAATTCACAACCAAGAGTAAATGGTGCTCGCTCAGATGATCCAGCTTTTGGTTGGGGTCCTAAAAATGGATTTGTTTATCAAAAACAATATCTTGAATTTTTAGTTCCAAAATCTAAACTTCAAAAATTAATTTCCAAGATTGAAGCTACAAATAGACCATATAATTCTAATCTTCATCAAAAGGATAATTTCAATATGCTTACGTATTTTGCAATTGATAAGAATGATGATTTGTCCACAAATGCAAAAGATGATTCAGCAAATGCAGTGACTTGGGGTATTTTCCCAGGTCAAGAAGTTTTACAACCAACTATTGTTGAAAAAGTTTCATTTTTGGCTTGGAAAGATGAAGTTTTCAGAATTGCAGAAGAATGGAGTTCCATCTTTGAAGAAGGTGACTCTAAATCCATCATCAAACATATCATCGATGATTACGCTTTAGTGAACATTGTTGATAATGACTATGTTGGCGAAGCTAAGATTTTTGGCTTGCTCAAAGACTTATGATTTTAAATTTTTAATTCAGTTCCAAAGTCACTTTTAAAGTGCTTACAAAGGAACATAATGACATCAACTGTCTATTAATGCTCTAATTTATCTCTATTTCATATTTTTTTTTTCACAAAACACACACTACACTAAAAAGGTCATGTTAATTTATTCTGGGTTTATCAATTGTTTTTATGATTCAGGTTTTTGCATATATAGTCTATATAATCACATATTCTCTTGCCCTATCAAAAGGTGCTTGAGTTTTAAAAAAATTTGGACTTCAACCGTTCAAATTTGCTAATTAAAAATTCTACTCGTAGGTCCAGATGATCCTGCTCATATCCCTTTCCCACATTGACTAGATATTGTAATTTGGAGACTCTTTTGATAGAAACATTTTGGATCTGTAGATATTTGAAAGTGTTGATTTTAGACTTTAGTGGAAAAATCTATTGTTGACGTGTCCATCAACAAAAAAATTGACCGAACAGTACAAATTTTGACACTTCCCCGAAAAGTTGATCTCTATCATTCTAAAGGAAACGATCCAAGATCAACTGTTCAGCAATGATAAAGTATTGCCTGGGGCTATTGCTTCTAGTGAGCCTCACAGTGGCTCAGATAGATGTACAATTGCGGGCCAATTGGGAGAACCCACCGTTTGCTTTGAGATTATTGTATGTAACCATCATCGAAAACCCGTCAAGATCTGAAAACTAACAACACTCTAGGGAGACGATCTCTTCAGAAAACGATTCATATTATTTACCAGCTTTGTCCAAGATAAGTGGTATAAGCTTGGAGGAAGACGATACAGAAGAACCAAGCTCAGATAACGATGAAGAGTTATACAATTCAGTCTTCAATCTATTGACTCCATCTGAGCGCTCTTTGTACGACATCCCATTGGCAAACAAATACTATTCTCCAAGAGTAATTGCTCATTTCAAGCACTACAATGAGACAGCACTACCAAAGTTTGAAACTTCACTAAAGAAAAAATGTGGATACGTTCCAAAGACTTGGTTACAATTCAATGATGTTGTCTATTGTAAGCCTGATGATGTGTTCGCTCTAATGACCGATGCAAATGATACACCACAAGAAGCTACTCTACCATTCGACAGGGTTATTGGTACTAGTGGGCCGTTACTTGTTCTCTATGGTGATATTAATGATTCCGAATTCAAGCCATTCATCTCTAATCTTTATGACAGTGCCAAGTTTGGTAAACTTCGTTTCGTATGGAGATATGTCCCACAAAATACTGACCAGAAGGAACTTCTAGCTGGTTATGGGATTGATTTGACCTTGAAAAGAACAGATTACATTGTCATTGATGATAGAGATGTGCGTGACAAGAAACAAAGACGAATACTCGAAGATTCTCAGCAAGTGTTGAAGGAAAGTGAAGGATCCGACTCTTTTCTAGACTCCTACAACAAGGATATTTTGCCTGTGAGTAGTGAGGATTTAAAAGATCTTGATTTGAAAATTGCAAGCTTTGCTGTTGCATCTGATAATAGTACCGAAAACTACAACAATTTGGTCCAAGTTATACAAGACTTACCAAAGTTCAGCTCGTACATTTCAGATCTTGAAATTAATAATGAAGTTATTGCCCAATCAGATTTCAATGAAAGATTAGGTCTCACTTCAGAATCTTCAGCTATCTTCATTAACGGTTTACCACTTGATGACAACGATCAAAACGTCTTTGGTTTGTACAAGAACATTAAGAAGGAACTCAAGTATGTTGAAGATTTGAAAAAATTGGGCTTGACCTCAAATGATGCCAAAGATTTGATTGGGAAATTTGCTCTTTTATCAATGTCAAAACAAAGAAGACAGCAAAAGACTAGATTTGATATTGAATCTGGTGAAAACAACCCAGTCATCTTCTTCAATGATATCGAGAAAGATTCAATGTATGATCATTTATCAGATGACTTGAACTTATATTTAGAGAGACAACAATTTGGCCAGATGCCATTATATAGAGGGAACGTTCATGATGTGGTATTTGCTATCAACTTTAGTGATCAGGATCAATTTGCTGTTTTAAGAAAAATTTCACAAGCTATTGTTCAACGTGGTATTCCACAAAGAGTTGGTATTATTCCACTTGTTAAATCAGAGGAGGATATAATCCATGCAAACAATATTTATTACATTTTGGAGAACCGTGGTCTAAAGAAGGTTATCAAATACATTAACCAAGTGGGAACTGGTGCTCCAAAAAAGTTGTATGATCAAGATTATATTTCCAAATATATTGATCCTTTCATTAAGAAATTTGATGTCGATGGCCCTTCAATTATCGTCAACGGTATTTTTTACGATTTGGATGAAAATTGGCCTTATGCCTTAACCAGACAAGTCACTGAGGATGTTGGTATCATCGCAAGCTATGTTTATACTAATGCTGTGAATGAAGAAGTTTCCATTAGGGAGAAGTTGTATGAAAATGCAGTGACGTTTAGAAACACCCTTGTTGCTCCTGAATCCAAGGCTCTTATCAAATATGTTTCTGTTACTCCTGAATTTCATGAAGAGACGAAGGTTTCTCAAAACTACATTTTCAGCTTCAACAATGCAAAAGATCCAAAAATTATTGCTACTTTGACACTAGGTGGTAATTTGGGATCTAAATTTGTATTACAACAGTTGGTCGAAGTTTTGAAGTTTGCTGAATCAACTGAAATCAGTTTAAAGATCAGAGTAATTAATAACTCTGATGAAGCAACTTTCATTGGTAAGATCAGACAATCTCTCAACAAGTCCATTTCTCATGCCATAGACGTTATTCAGGAGATAATTGCTGGAAACCAATTCACTGAACTTGATACTGATTCACGTATTAAGGGCTTACTAGAGACCATTGGGGTTCACTCTTCAGCATTCATCTTATTTAATGGACGTTATATTGAATTGCAAGACAAGGTACTTGATAGTGCAAGTCTTGACTACCTATATAAACATGAATTTGATTCAAGATTAACATTTGTTACCCAAATTCTCAAAAAACATGCTTTACCACCAAATGTTGATCCTTATGACTGGTTTGAATCGTTCTCTAGTGCAATTACTAAAACTTATTATTTCGAGACAGACTTGTTCAGTCCTGCACCATTACCAAGATTTGATTTCTCTGCTGTTAAAACCAAGCATGCCATCTCATTTGGAGACAAAGAACAAAGTGATATTCATGTTTTGTTGGTGATAGATCCAGTCGAGGAAATTTCACAAAAATTGCTATTCTTGGTCCAATCTATTCAAGAATTGTCATTTGTTTCTCTCGATATTTTGATTCAACCAAAGAAGGATCTTGAAGCCGTACCAATCAAAAGATTTTTCAGAGGAAATTACAAAGCAAAAGTTGAGTTTAAAGATGGCCAACTGATAGAAAGTCCTTTTGTTTCTTTTGAAAAAGTACCTGAAAAGACATTGTTCACATTGGATTTGGATGTTCCTTCTTCATGGATTGTTGTACCAAAGGAAAGTGTAAGTGACCTTGATAATGTCTTATTGGATCAATCTGGGCCAGTGACTGGAATTTATGAATTGGAAAATATCGCAATCGAAGGTAATTCATTTGATATTGATACTCGTGAACCACCAACAGGTCTTTCTGTACAAATTGAGGGTTCAGATACCAATGTCATGACCAATTATGGTTATTTGCAATTGAAAGGAAATCCTGGGTTATGGAATTTTGAGATTAAGAAAGGAAGATCAAGTGATATTTATTCGTTATTGAGTATTGATAGATTTGATAGCGATGAGGAACAAGCTCAAGATGCAATTCAACTTAGCGTGTTAAATTTAGAAGGTCTAAGAATCTTCCCAAGGGTTGCAAAGAAAGCTGGTAAAGAAAATGAATCTTTGGTTATTTCTAACGGTATAGTTAAAGATGAAGTCGAAGAAACAAAACCTGGTTTCTTCCAAAGATTTTTTTCAAAGAAGCCAAAGCAAGCTGATATCAACATTTTCACAATTGCTAGTGGTCATTTGTATGAGAGATTCTTGAGTATAATGACTGCATCAGTTATGCGTCACACTAACCATACTGTGAAGTTTTGGTTGATTGAAAATTACATGTCACCAAGTTTCAAGAAATTTTTACCTCATCTAGCAAAGAAGTATAGATTTGAATATGAGCTTATAACGTATAAATGGCCATCTTGGTTAAGAGGACAAAGAGAAAAACAAAGAACTATTTGGGGTTATAAGATCTTATTCTTGGATGTTTTGTTCCCACAAGATCTTGATAAAGTGATTTTTGTGGATGCTGATCAAATTGTCCGTACTGATTTGAAGGAACTTGTTGATATTGATCTTGAAGGTGCTCCATATGGTTACACACCTATGGGAGATTCCAGAGAGGAAATGGAGGGATTTAGATTCTGGAAGCAAGGATACTGGGCTAAATTTTTGGGTGACGAGTTGAAGTATCATATTAGTGCACTTTATGTGATTGACTTGAAAAGATTCAGAGAAATTGCAGCTGGTGATATGTTGAGACAACATTATCAACAACTTTCAAGAGATCCTAACTCATTGTCCAATTTGGATCAAGATTTACCAAATAATTTACAACCAAAATTAAAGATTTTTTCTTTACCACAAGAATGGTTATGGTGTGAAACTTGGTGTGATGATGAAAGTTTAAAGACAGCAAAGACAATTGATCTTTGTAACAATCCATTAACCAAAGAACCAAAATTAGATAGGGCTCGTCGTCAAATACCAGAATGGACTGAATATGACGATGAGATATCAGCCTTGAGAGATGAACTCCGCAAAGAAGAAGCTATTTATGACGATCGTACTGAATCCTACGAAGAAAGTACCTCCACAATAGTTAATGTTGAAGAGGCTGAAGCCGATCAAACTGTCCACGATGAGTTGTGAAGTCGTTTTATAAATTGTTTCTAGTGTAATTATGTTTATTTTAAATTCTTTAATAGTCTTGTAATAGATTAAATTTTATTATTTCGTATTGATTTCTTTGTAATGTTGATTGAGTCATATTGTGACTTAGTGCTCCAATGTGAGTTTTTCTAATTGAAAAAAACACAGAGGAACTTGACCGAACCTAATCAACTACGCTTAATACAATCGTGAGAGCAGTTTATAACTGATAGGGAAAAGAACAATGTTGAGAGTAGCCATAAGATGCTCTTCTATAAGGGCATTTCAATACCAATTAGTGGTCAGTCATTCTAGATTTTATTCTAGTAATGGCTCTTCACAGACAAACGGGAAATCCGCTAATCACGATATCAAGGAGCCAGATACAAACAATACTAAACAGAATACTCATGAGAAACTGATACAGGATCTTAATAATTCGATAGTGAAGGTTCCTTCACCAAGGAAACTGAAGAAGTATTTGGATAATTATATTGTTGGACAAGATACAGGGAAAAAAGTTATGTCTGTGGCTGTCTATAATCATTATTTAAGAATCAACGATAAGGCCAAAAAATTAGCTAAAAGATTAGCTCAAGAGAGACAAAAGGAAGATGATGAAATATATTCATTTAGTGATAATGTGAAACCAACAAATCAAGATCCTGAACAGTTGAGTTTTTCATTAGATCAAGAAGATCAAGATTTAGAATTGAGTAAATCTAATATTTTATTACTAGGTCCTTCAGGTTCAGGGAAAACATTAATTGCAAAGACTTTGGCTAGAGTATTGAATGTTCCATTTTCAATAACTGATTGTACTCAGTTGACTCAGGCTGGTTATATTGGTGAAGATGTTGAATTATGTATAGAGAGATTATTGATTAATAGTAATTATGATGTTGAAAAAGCTGAAAAGGGGATTGTTGTACTTGATGAAGTTGATAAGCTTTCCAAACCATTGATGGCTAATGGAACAAAAGATGTTGCTGGTGAAGGTGTTCAACAAGCATTATTGAAATTAATTGAAGGTACAAATGTACAAGTTCAAGTTAAAAAACCAGTTAATAAAGATAAAGACAATCAAAATAATAATACCGTTGCAAAGAGAAATGAAACATATCATATTGATACCAGTAATATACTGTTTGTGTTGATGGGTGCTTTCATAGGATTAGATGAACATATTTCCGCAAGATTGGCCAAATCTTCAATAGGATTTGAAGCCGATATAAGTGATCAAACTGATGGTAAGAACAAATATACTTTAAAGCAAATCAAATTAGAAGATGGAAGAAAAGTATCAGCCTTGGAATTAATTACACCTCAAGATTTGACTGCATATGGTATGATTCCAGAATTAATTGGTAGAGTTCCTATTATTACAGGATTAGATTCTTTAAATGAAACTGATTTATTATCGATTTTAACTGAACCAAAAAATGCACTTTTAAGTCAATATGAATATATATTCCAACAATTTGGTGTCAAGTTAAAAATTACCAAACCTGCATTGAAGAAGATTGCAGATTTAGCACTTAAAGAAGGAACAGGTGCTAGAGGTTTACGTGGTATTATGGAGAGATTATTATTAAATGTTAATTATGAATGTCCTGATTCAGGGATCCAATTTGTCTTGGTTAATTCTGAGACAGTGGAGTCAATCAATTCAGGGAAAGTTCAAGCTGATTATTATGCCAGAGGAGATATATTCCATTTTGTTGAAGATGTGTTGAAAGAAGATCCAGAATTAGGTAAAGAACTACAAAATGAGTACAAAATTGTTCCAGCTAGTGAACAAGATTCTGAAGCAGCATCAGGATGAAAATTATTGTTTAGTTAATTATGATTTTATGAGACCTGGGCTATGATCTATGTAAATCCACTTTTGATGGAGTGATTTTCGGTTAAAATTTTTTACATCTTATCATTTAACATATTTTAACTTGAGTATTTGGTTCTAGAAATGTCATAATAAGTGAATTCTATTATCAAGGTTAACATTAAACAGTACCTAATATAATCTAATCAAGTACTTAACAGAGTATTGCTCTATGATGATCCACACACTATATTTCCCGAATTAGGAATTTCCCGATATCGAATGGCAGCGCTATCAGCAATTTTTTTTTTTTTTTTAATTTTAATTTATCCTTTCGGACAAGATGGCTCAATAACGAGCAAACCAGAAGCATCGAGAAAAAAAATATATTGAATGTTATCCTTTTTAATGATTAAATATATGCTTTATAGATCTGTTGTGTTTTCATTGAGAACTTGGTTGTTTAATTGATAAGACAGGTACTGCTTGATCAAAGGTACAGAGAATAGTACAATTAACTGCTGATATTTGGTACTGCGCTAGCTGCAGTTCGGCTTTATCATTGTGCTCGTAATTCAGTGGTTTCTAATTAGGCTGAGAATTGAATACAGAGACACGTTAACAAATAAATCAAAAATAATACTATATTGATATAACTTCATCATGGATAACCCCATGATCACAAAGCCCACGATGTTTGGCTTTAAGAAAAAGCCTGCATTGGTGCGTAAAGAGAGTGAATCGGATGCCAACTCCATATACTCTCAAGCCTCTAATTTGGGAAAACAAGCACTAGATCATCATAAATCCTCAATAAGTCATTTTGCAAGAAATGTATCATTTACATCTTCCAAAGATACTCAAGAGGAAAAAATTAGAAGGTATCATGAAAAAAAGTCGCAATCCGACGCAATAAAGGAGCAGTATAAACAAGATTCGGTAAAGTGGTTCTCACTAAGGAAATTGAATGATGTTTCAAGGGAAAACGATGCTTTAACTTATGCTCCTGCAAGACTCAGCTCCTTTCTACAGTTTTATGATACATTCATCGCTCATGATTCCACTGCAGATTTAAAAAATGTAATGAATTTGATTGATTTTTGGTCAATAAATGCAATCAAATTTTTGTCAGGAGTGGAGTCATTAGTGACTAGACGATTATTAGTTGACTATACAAATAAAGACTCAAAAAATAAAGATAAGTTGAAAATATTGAAACTTCATGATGAATATTTTGGGATATCATGGTCTTGGGTATTGGCTTTAGATAATTACAAATGTGATATCTATAATTTGACAGTAAGTCCCATAGTTTACACATCATACACAGATTACAGATCAAATATTGGACCAAAGAACCATCATATAGTTCATGGAAAATCACGTTCAGAGCTACCATTTGCTAAAGATTCATTCCCAATGGCGATTGCATATGAACTTTGGTTTGAATTGAAATCAGAAGAATGGGTACCTGTTTTAAGTGAACTTTACAGAACAATAACACCACAAGGATATTTACACATGATGTTGATGGATTTCACAATTGTGAATTGTAAAAATGAATTATACAATGAATTTTTCCGTAAAATTCAAACAGTTGTGAGAGACTTAGGAATGGATCCATTTCCATGTAAAAGAATACTGGGCAGAGTCAGAGAAGCTGGATTCAATGAAGTTAAATATTCTCTTATATCTTTGAAAAAGGGTATACCTAATAAGATGGGTAATTTAATGGAATTTATTCAAAGTTTTTTCGAATTGGCTATATATTCAAAATTTGGTCGCCAATATTTTTCAGTTGAAGATATTCAATTGTTCAAGGAGTTGAGATTACAATATAATCAAGACTTAAAGAATGGAAAATTGCTTGACGAGTTTGGTGACACGTACTTTATGTTTGTCACTGCTAAAAAGACATGAACTAAATAACAAGAATTTTAACGAAGTTGAAGATTAAATGAAGATGACTATTTATATATAATTCGAATGACGAAAAAAAAAAAAAAAAGAAAAAGGATAACACCATATGAGTGCTAATGATTTAAAGAGGGAGGGAAAAAAGTTTATGTTTTAATGATTTTATTGTTTATTTATCAAGATTGTAGTGGATCTTAATTATTCTGGGGAAACTAGAGGCCTCACATATCCACCTATTTGTTAGTACTGAAAAATACGCTTAAACAGGAGTCAATGTAGTGTAAAATTCAGCACTAAGAGAAATTATAATCTGTCAAATTTAAAAGTGTCAGTTGATTCATCAACAAAAAAATTAAACAGATATTTAAAAAAACCAGAGCGTTAACGCCAAAAGTTGTAAAGTTTTATGCAATTTCCATCTCTTTACAAATCTAATATTTGTTTGAGTCTGCTAAAGAACTACAAATTAAGGTTGAATAGTATTGGATTAAGGAAAATGTCTACTCAATCTGAATGGACTGCTCAAAAAGTGAGTAGAAATTAACTTCCCTTTGGCGCTTAAGACAGGGAACAAGAATAATGAATTTGCCATCATAATTTTTACAATTAAATACTAACTAGAATAAAACAGGTCCGTAATACCTTTTTGGATTACTTCAAAGAGCGTGGTCATACTTTTGTTCCATCATCTTCAGTTATCCCATATGAAGATCCTACTTTATTATTTGCTAATGCTGGTATGAATCAATATAAACCAATCTTTCTGGGTACAGTGGATCCAGCTTCTGATTTTTACAACTTGAAAAGAGCTGTCAATTCCCAAAAATGTATCAGAGCTGGTGGTAAACATAACGATTTAGAAGATGTTGGTAGAGATTCTTATCATCATACTTTTTTTGAAATGTTGGGTAACTGGTCATTTGGTGACTATTTTAAAAAAGATGCTATCAAATACTCTTGGGAGTTATTAACTAAAGTCTATGGTTTGGATCCAGATAGAATCTATGTCACATATTTTGGTGGTGATGAAGCAAGTGGTCTGGAACCAGATCTTGAAGCTAAACAACTATGGGCCGAAGTTGGTGTTGAAGATTCTCACATTTTACCAGGTTCAGTTAAAGATAACTTCTGGGAAATGGGTGATCAAGGTCCATGTGGTCCATGTTCTGAAGTCCATTATGACAGAATTGGTGGTAGAAATGCTGCTCATTTAGTTAATGAAGATGATCCAAATGTTTTAGAAATCTGGAACAACGTTTTCATGCAATTTAACAGAGAAGCTGACCGTTCCTTAAAACCATTACCAAACAAACATATCGATACTGGTTTAGGTTTTGAAAGATTAGTTTCAATCTTACAGGGTGTCTACTCAAATTACGATACTGATGTTTTCCAACCTTTATTTAAAAGAATTCAAGAAATCACCGGTGCTCGTGAATACACTGGTAAATTTGGTGATGAAGACAAAGACGGTATTGATACTGCTTACAGAGTTCTGGCTGATCATGTCCGTACTTTAAGTTTTGCTATTGCTGATGGTGGTGTTCCAAACAATGAAGGTAGAGGTTATGTTCTGAGAAGAATTTTAAGAAGAGGTGCTCGTTATGCTCGTAAATATTTCAACTACCCAATTGGTAACTTCTTTTCTCAATTAGCTCCAACTTTGATTGAACAAGTTAAAGACATCTTCCCAGAATTAGGAAAGGACACTGCTACTCTATTTGAAATCTTGGATGAAGAGGAAGCTTCTTTCTCAAGAACCTTAGATCGTGGTGAAAAATTATTTGAACAATATGCTCTTGCTGCTTCAAAATCTAACAAGATCTTGAACGGTAAAGAAGTTTGGAGATTATACGATACCTATGGTTTCCCTGTTGATTTAACTACTTTGATGGCTGAAGAAGCTGGCTTAAAGATTGACCAAGAAGGTTTTGAAAAAGCTAGAATCGAAAGTTATGAAGCTTCAAAAGCTGGTGGTAAATCAAAAGGTACAAATTTGATCAAATTAGATGTTCACGCATTAGGAAAGCTTTCTGAACAAGCTTTACCAAAAACTGATGATTCATTTAAATTTGGATTTGAGAACGTTGAAGCCAAAATTTTGGCTTTACATGATGGTAAAGACTTTGTCGATGAAATCAGTGATGTTACTAAACAATACGGTATCATTTTAGATAAAACACCATTCTACGCAGAACAAGGTGGTCAAGAGTATGATACTGGTAAGATTGTTATCGATGGTGACTCTGAATTCAATGTTGAAAACACTCAACAATATGCTGGTTACGTTTTCCACACTGGTAGATTAGCTGAAGGTAAACTGAAACTTGGAGATAAAGTTATTGCTGGTTACGAAGAATTACGTCGTTGGCCAATAAGATACAACCACACTGGTACACATATCTTAAACTTTGCTTTAAGAGAAGTTTTAGGTGATGATGTGAATCAAAAAGGTTCTTTAGTTGCTCCAGAAAAATTAAGATTCGATTTCTCACACAAGCAAGGTCTTTCATTAGATGAAGTTGCTAAAGTTGAAAAGATTTCAAACGATGAAATAAAGAAGGCTCAAGTTGTCTACTCTAAGGAAGTTCCATTAGATACTGCCAAATCCATTTTTGCTGTAAGAGCTGTTTTCGGTGAAACTTATCCAGATCCAGTTAGAGTTGTTTCTATCGGTCACCCAGTTGAAGAATTGTTGAGTGATCCAGAAAACTCAAAATGGCACGGTATTTCAGTTGAATTCTGTGGTGGTACACATGTATCTAAGACTAGTGAAATTAAAGATCTTGTCATTATTGAAGAATCAGGTATCGCTAAAGGTATTAGACGTATTGTCGCTGTTACTGGAACTGAAGCTCATGAAGTTCAAAGAATTGCCTCTGAATTTGCCCACGAACTAGAAAACGTTGGTAAGCTGGAATTCAGTCCGTTAAAAGAAAAGAAACTGAAAGAATTAGGTGTCAAATTAGGTCAACTAAATATCTCAATCTTAACAAAGAATGAGTTGAAGGCTAAATTCACTGCCTTTGACAAGAGTATTAAAGATGAACTGAAAGCTCGTCAAAAGATTGAAAGCAAAAAGACTCTTGACGCTGTTAAGGAACATTTTACTGCTAATGAATCCTCAAACTTCCTGGTTACACATGTTGATATTGGTTCAAATGCTAAAGCTATCACTGAAGCTATCAACTTTATCAAATCTAAAAACCCAGAAAAGTCAATCTACATCTTTACTGGTAACCAAGATAAAGTTGCTCATGGTTGTTTTATTTCAAACAGTGCTATCGAGAAAGGTGTGAATGCTTCAGACCTGGCCAAACATGCCACTCAATTCATTGGTGGTAAAGCTGGTGGTAAAGGTAACGTCGTCCAAGGTATGGGTGACAAAGTTTCCGGTGTTGAAGATGCTGTTAAGGAAGTTTCAAAATTACTAGAAGAAAAACTTTCCATCTAATTTTAATTTTCTCAATTTTCGCTGTTTTTTTTCAACTAGATTTTTGTTATTACATCTTGCATTTCTTGCTTTTTGAACCTTTTGCCATATTATGTATTCTACGAAAAGCTCACGATGATAATAAGACTATAAATACTTTTCGCTAACCTCCAGTGTAGTTTTTCTTTAAATAGATGACGATCCAGGTTGTGTAATATAGATGGTGTAAATCTTTTTCTCCGAGATCTTTTTACAAGCTCCACTCTATAAAAACTTCTCAACCTTGAGTCTTTTCGAAAATAAAAAAGTCTGTTTAATAGAGAACTTACCTTTCTAGTAGTATAAGTGTAAATTGTAATTCTCTTGAATTTTTGCATTGTCTTATAACTTTGACACAATTAAAGGAATTACCCAAATGACCAACATAGCAGACTTACCTGATGAGCTTTTACATTATATTGCTTCTTTAGTACAACATGAAAACCCAAAACTTCTAGTTCCATTGTTACCCTTATCCAAAAGATTTAATTATGTATTTAGAAGGTATGTCTACCAGGACATATGGGTTATAATTTCTCGAGATAATTACTTTAAAACAGACTGTTCAGTGGAAGAAGTTAGTTCAACCTTAAATTTCGGAAGAAAACTGCCTTTTAAGAAAAGCACATTGATTACAGACTTGAATGATTTAATGAAACTGGTTGACTTACTCTTGGAGAAGAAGCATTTACTGGATCTGGTTGAGCATTTCCATGTCAGTGGATTAGATTTTGATCCAGCTGATAAAAGCATGTCTTCTAGAATTAATACATTAATGGATGAAAAACAAATTTGCAGTCAATATCCAAATTTAGATGTTGTACAAAGACAAAAACCTGAAAATTTCTATATTCCTAAACGTAATGTTCCATTCATTAAAAAGGGTATTTTTGAAGCTTCAATTACAGAGTTTTTCTATTCTAATCAAAGAACAACTAATATAAGAAAATTCACAGAGACACAAAGAAGAATTGCCAATACTAGGAATGGATTACAAGAATTTGGTGGAGCAAATAATCCATATTTATTCAATACTGATAAAGAAATGATTGATCAATTACTTTTTTGTCCATTTGATTTCCAAAACAATCCTATAGAAATCAGCTTTTTAAGAACAATAGAAAAGGCACTCAAGATTGCAGATATAGGTGATTTCAAAACAGTTTCATTGAGTATACTAAGCTTTGCACATATGATGGTGCAATCAACTTTTGATTATGGATCTATTGGGCATGAAGCTGAACAAAATAGTATTGCCTATTTAGCTTTCAATTATTATTATATAACTGAGCGTCGTCATATGGGCAGCGATGTTAAGCTAAAAGCGTGAGCTATAAGACATATAAAAAAATACCATGAACATCCTTCGTTACATCACTTAAACTATCTCCTCTTGAATCACCTCGTACTGAACAGAAAGTTGATTTAATGATCTTTGTGATTATTACTATTGTAGTATGATGACACGCCTAATCATGGCAGAATACTATAAAAATGTGCTTTTAACAATTTTCAGTTAAATAAATTTCAATAGAGCGATGAGAAAGAACTCTACTGATGATTTCACTAAAAGATCAATAACTTCATCATTCCTTTCTCATAGATAATCATGGTTCGTCTTAAGGCAAGATACATTCTCTTTGATGTTATATATCCGAATATCGAAAAAGAACAATCAAATTATAGCAAAAAGACATCACTTACACAACTTCATAGTACATCACAAAATGTCAACTTAAGACTAATAGCAGAGATTGTGAAGAAGAATATTCAAGTGTTATTTGGTGACCAAGGTGCAGGGACAGCTGGAGCATCACTTATTGTTAAATATTTTTCACAAAAGACTTCTACTGGGATTATACGATGTTCGAGAGATTATCATAAATTAGTGTGTGCTGCTTTAACAACTATTGCAAGATTGAATGGGAAGGATGTTATTGTAAGAATAATAAGAATCAGTGGTACTATAAGGAAAAGTGAACAAGCTGCTATAGATAGAAATAAAAAATTGATGAAGGAGTTGAAGTTGAAAGATTTCGAAGATGATGATATTACAAATATTACAGATGATGATGAAGAGGAAGAATAATAAATATGCGCATTAATAAAATTATCTTTTTTGTCTCTTTACTTGTAAACCGTATTCTGATTCATCCACTTTGGAAGATTCTAAACCAGAATTATCCTTTTGAAATTCCACAGGTCCAGATTTTGAGGATGATAATTCATCAAATCTTTTCTCATTCTGTAAATTTTCCAATTGTGCATCAGGATCATTATCCATATTTGATTCAGAAACCTTATAGATACTATTAACTGCTTGCTGAACAAATAACGGATTATCGTATACTTGATCTTCACTATTTGTAACTTGTGTAGATTTAGAGAATAATCTTGAATCAAATTGGTTTTCTGCTGAATTGGTTGGTTTTGCTAACCCTAATTGAGTTCTTTCAGAAACATCACGATTTCCTAATGAATTAACCATTGTCTTCATTCTTTGTTCATTCCCCATTCTTGACATTCTCAACTCCTTTTCAGCCTTTTTTCTTCTCTCTTCTCTTATCTGTGCTCTCTTTCTGGCATCATCGTTCTCATATTCAACAGCACCACCTCTTTGATAACCAGATCTCTCTTCTCTGGCCTTTTGTGCCAATAGACGTAATTTTTCCTCTTTTTCTCTATTTTCCTTTTCAGCCAATTTTTTTTTCATTGCATTCCTTATCTTTATATCCTCTCTTGCCTTTTTATCAGCTTCATCTAATGCAGTTGCCAAATTTACAAAGTTTTCATTTACTTGACCTTCTGTGCTATCACGATTAGGATCTCTTCCATCCACAGCTAGTCTCTTATCCAATGCTATAGTGAACCCATTTGGATTCTTCCAATTTGAAATAGCAGGCGGTATATACCACTGTTTTTGTTCCTCTGCTGTAGCTTTTCTAGTTGGAGCATGTAGTACTGGAGCTGGTGGAGATGGTGGTCTTGCCATTTGTTTTTTCTGTTTAAATTTAATAGGAGCCATAGGATCCTCTTGAACATCCATTATTTTGATAATTCTAGATGAGGTTGGCTTATCATCTAAAATATTAGATGATGTATATTTTACATAACTTGGATTTTTCGATGTATTGGTATTTGCAGTTGCCTTGCCTAACTTTTGTTGTAATATTTTATCAAGTGCCTTACGGGTTCTCTCCGTAGTGGCTCGCACTTCCTCTTCAGAAGGTTTGGCCAATGATATATTCTTTTCTCGTTGTCTCAAGGGTATCACATCCTCTAAACTTGACTGTATTTGTCTATCTTGGTTTGCACCATTTCTGAGAACCATTGTATAGTCTGTTGTGGTTTTCGGTCTTTCAGGTTGCGGAGCTAGTACAACCTGTGTCTGTTCCTCATTTCTTGGTTGGCTCTTTGCATTCTTAACCTGTGGTAATATTGATCCGATTGAAAACATCTTGATATTCGATTATTGATATCTTGAAGTTTGGATTAATAGGTGAATATCTCATTGTTATACTATAAAATTAATTCTGCCAATTTTTTCAATTTTTTGTGTGTTGATTACATAATAGATTATAAATCTATATAAGCAAAGAATTAAATTCGATATTTGAAGAGTTTATGGGGCATTTCAGGATTTAAAGGGTTATTAAATGGTTTATTATGTGGATTATAGTATCATCATTCTCCCGAGTTGTTGTTCCTGAGTGTGTTTGGTCATTAAGCTGAGTTCTCTACAACCTCCTAATGACCAGCTTCGCCTATAACACCTACACCGATGAATAACGAATACTGATCATAACCCATTTAACTCAAGATGAATACAATCAAATGACCCAACTGACTTTAAGACTAAATACAATCAACAATTTCATCAAAACTAAACAAATTCCACAAGCCGTTAAAATTTTCCAAGCCAAATGCCCAGAGCCAAAAAACACCAAGCCCAATTTCAATCACCGAAGATTGACATATATAAATTTAAATAGCATAATCGATAATCAATAGCACATAATCCAGATCACTCTTCACTGTATCCATTATTTATAACATCACTCATTGTTAATTCGAAAGCCTTTAATCAGCTATCATCAATAACATTCCGCAGTGCCTCAGCCCTGATTGGACCCTGGCTTTGCTGACGTAACTTTGTGAGATGAGCTGGAAACTATAAAAGATGAAATTTGCTATCAACAAAAAATACAACTACACAACTTGAACAATCATATTCAAGTAGCTGTTAACTATTATGGCTAATATTCAATCATTACCGTCAAACCCCCCGCAGAGATCTCATACTTTTGCCTCTCCCAATGATCTCATCACAAACGATGAGTTCGAAAATCAATCAATGAACAGGGTCCCTAGTGCAGCTACTGAACCTGTTCCAAAGACTAATGACTCCACTTTAAACGTTGATGAAGAATTAGATCCAAAAAAGAATAAGCCTTATCATAGATCACAAACTGCTCCTGGTAAATTTACTGAAAAATATCAAATTCCAGAACATTTATTACAAAAGAAACCTACAGTTAAGAAGGAAGCTTCATTCTTCTTCACAGTTGTTAAATATTTTGATACTTTAAAAGATCAAGCTGTTGACAAGACTTTTGAAAGAACTGATCGTTTTTATAACTGGTGGTGGAACTTGAAATATATCAAATGGATGAGTGATAAATATAAACAATGGGAACAAATATTCATCTTGGGTTGGTTTTTACAAGTTTTAAGATGTGCTTTAGATACAAGAACTGTTATTTTCTTACCATTTTTCCCTGCTGGTATTGTTTGTTATAAAAGAGAAGACGATATTCCAGCTGTTGTTCTCTTGTTTTTAGCATTGATGTATTTTGCAAAAGTTTTAAGTAATACAACTGAATATGCTGCTGAACATTTTGGTCCAGTTTTAGGTTCATTATTAAATGCAACTTTTGGTAATTTGGTTGAATTAATCATATCTGGTACAACTGTCTCAAAAGAAGATGCTACTTTAACAATCACTTCATTAGTTGGTAGTGTCATTTCAAATAATTTATTTGTCACTGGTACTTGTTGTTTTTTTGGTGGATTAGAAGGTAAACCAATCTATAACAAAAAATCCATTGCAAGTCATTTATTATTCTTTGTTTGTATAACCATTTTATTAGCAATGATGTCTGTTGTTAGTGATATTGATGCTGATATTTCAGATAAATTTAAAATGGATACTTCACAAATTGGTGCAGCTTTACTTCTTGTTAATTATCTTGTTTATTTAACAATGAATACAAATGAAGAATTTAAATACCTCAAGGTGAAAAAAGCTCGTGATGAAGAAGAAAGAGCTTTGAATCCATCAAGTGATGACGAAGATGATAATGACACAAGTTCAACTTCTTCAAGTGAATCATCCATGGAGGAAATTCCATCAAAAGCCGTTTGTTTTGGTGCTTTAGCTTTATCTATTGCTGGTCTTGGTCCTTGTGCTAATTTCTTTGTTGAATCATTAAAAGATTTAACAGATGGGAAACCAATCTCTAAAGTATTTATCGGTTTGATTATTTTACCATTAGCTGGTTCATTACCAGAACATATTTCATCAGTTATTAGTGCTCATAAGGGTAAATTGGATCTTGCAATAAATTTAAGTATTGGTAGTAGTAATCAAGTCCTGGGGTTTGTCTTACCAATCATTCAATTCATCAGTTCCCATTATCCTGCAACTAAATTTAGTTTATATTTTGAAGATTATGTTGCAGCTTATCTTTTCGGTACTGCATTCATATCATCTTTATGTGTTTTAAATGGGTTGGTTTATGGTATCAACGTTTACCATGGTGTTGTCTGTATAACAACATTTGCATTTATTATCTATTTGACATTTGCCAATGATTAGAGATTTATTTTTAATAGAATTTTATTGATTTGAATACATTGTAGATTTTGTCACATTCTTTTTGTCTCAACCGTTATATTTTTTGGTGAAGGGCCACTACTCGAGGGCAAAAAAAGGGCCGCGATCCAATGAGAAGAAACAAGTTATTAATCATAAAGAAGTTGTAGTGTTTATTCAATTTAAAGAGTGAATATTATGAGTTTGAGAAGATCTACAAGATTGGGGACTCAGTTAGCATCTCCCAAATCTCCAGTACGATCAAAATATTTCCAAAAAGACCCAAAGCCACACATTTTAGTAAAGAAGGAAGACAATGATATCTCCACTGATACCATTACACCAATTTTAAACAATGATCCCGTTCCAGATATCAAAATAGAAGTTAAGGAAGAAGATGAGGATGTTAAGATACCCAAACCTGTGAAGCGTCGTAAAGTTGAAACAGTTAAAGTGGAATTAGAACAAACAAATATACCTAAGAATTTCCATGATATTTATAATCATATCAAGACAATGAGATCCAAGATCATAACGCCAGTAGATACGATGGGATGTGCAAATATACCGAAAACAATAAGTGGAGAATCTGAATTAACACAGAGGAACTATAGGTTTCAATTATTGGTTTCATTGATGATATCATCACAAACCAAAGATGAAGTTAATTTCAAAGCGATGCAAAAAATGAGATCGTATTTCCAATCTGAAGGGTTTGAAGAAGGAATCAGTATTGCCTCAATGTTATGGGTTGATGAAAAAAAATTGGATGAGTTGATTTATAGTGTTGGATTTCATACTAGAAAAGCATCATATTTGAAAAAAGCTGCAGAAATCCTAAGAGATGAATTTGATGGAGAGATACCAAATACTCTAGAAGGATTAGTTAGACTACCTGGTGTAGGACCCAAGATGGCGTTTTTAACATTACAAGAAGGTTGGGGTCTGAATTTAGGTATAGGTGTTGATACTCATGTTCATAGATTAAGTAAGATGTGGGGGTGGGTTAATAAGAATGCAAAAGATCCAGAAGTTACAAGAGTTGAATTGGAGAGATGGTTACCTAAAGAATATTGGAGAGTGATTAATCCATTACTTGTTGGGTTTGGACAAACAATTTGTCTTCCTAGAGGTCGTCGTTGTGATTTATGTTCTCTTAGTAGGACAAGATTATGTCCTAATGTTGATAGGGCTTTATTGAAAAAAGTTGGGAAATTGAGTCAAGAAGAATTGGACTCAATGAATAAAACTATAAGAGGTGATGTTTCAGGGTTACGAGATATAGAAGATCTTGTATAATTTATACTGAATATTAATTTAATTATTATATATAATTTCATACTTTCATTGCAAATTCTGCAACTAATGGTATATGATCACTTGGGAATTCTTCATTTGGTAAACCTTTTATTTTGGATAAATAATCTTTATCAACTCCACTTAAGAATCTTAAAAGTTCAAAATCATTATCATTAAACCAAATATAATCAAAAATTCCAAAAAGATGTTGAGTATAACAAGTAAATAAACCATCTTGTTGAATTATTTTATCAAACACATTATTTGGTAATTCAATTGGATTTAATATAAATTTTTTGGTTTTTTCAATTAAATATTTAGCAATATCAGGATCTGAAGTATCAATTTTATCATTTTTTAAAAAATTATAAACTGATGAATTTGGTCTTGAATTAAAATCTCCACTAAATAAAATTTTTGCATTTGGGAATTTTTCTTTACATTTTTGTAAAGCTTCCAATAGAACCATTGTTTGAAGTAATTTTATATCATTATATTTCCAATATAGATGAGTATTTGCCACAAGAATGATTTCATCTGTATTTAAATGTCTTAATGCAACAATTAATCCAACTTGATTTCTTGAATTGAAAATTGTATTTATTTGTGAATCATTTAATTTTAAATCATAAAGATTACTAAATTCATCTTTAAAATATCTTGATATTTGAATTTTTTTCAAATCAATCATTTCAAAAATTTTACCATCATAAAAAATTGAAACTCCATCAATATCATCTTCACTTCTATTTGATTCCCAATATACGGGTCTTGTCTTTTTAATAAAACAACTTTCATAACCTCTCTCACGCATCATTGGACTCCAAACTTCAGAATAAACACGTGTTTGCATCTCTTGGAAACACATTATATCACTTTGAATTTCTTCATTATTTACTATCCCAGTTAATAAATTAAGTCTATATTCCCAATCCCGATATTTAGCATCCACATAACTATCATATACTTGAGGCCACATATAACTCTGATTAAGCATATTGAAACTCATCATCTTGAACTTGTGCGAGGATGGGACACGTTTCACTCTCTGAGACGGTATATCTATCCATTTTCTGTGATTTAAAGGGTTGATTTTGGGAAGGATCGTTGTGGGGCTTGATAGGAGTCTTGATTTATTCATTGATACTTTCCAGAGTTGAGTTATGAAGTCTATACTGAGTATCCAATGAGTGAAGTGGGAATCTCTTGTGGTTTTTATATGTCTTGTACTCTATTTGACTTAGCCTTCTCTTTATCATATATTCTTTTCCAATTGTTTTGATATCGACTGTTTTTTTTTATAATGACCTTAAGAGCGAACGGCTGAACATGAAAATATGTCCGGAGCTTTAAGGGATTAACCAAATATGGAAATGTTAAGCTACAAACAATACAATTTGAATAATTTATATTGATTTAAATAAATGGATAAATTAAGAGTAGAATTATTGGTCTTAATGGTTAGGAATGATTATATTGTCCACTATGAAGACACTCTCGTCGGCTTTAAACTCATTCCATCTTTGGACCCTTTCGTCTCGGCGTGATCTACAAATATTTCAAATCACAAATATTGGATTATAACTAAAATACAAACATACATCTCTCTCTCTCTCCTTCTCTTCTTCACCTCATGTCTTTCTTGAAGGTCTGAAATCTGCCTTAAAATCCTTCTTTGGACCAACCTCTTTCTTGGTGGATTGTTTTATGTTGAACTCAGCCATTAATGGAATATGATCAGATGGATAATGAGCATTTGGTAATCCAATATAATGACTAGTGTATTCCTTATCAATCTCGCCAAGTAGACCACGTACAGAAAGAGTATTTGGGGTATACCATATGTAATCCAAAACATCTGTAAAACTTGGAGTGAAATTTGTGAATGGTAATTCTCCAATATTATCATAAGCAGATCTTAAATTAAAATTATGTTGGAATCCAACTTCAGTAAATTTACCATAATCTCTACCTTCAACATCTTCATGATCTTTAACAAAACCTTGAGACAGTAATTTATAAACAGCTGAATGTAATTGAGAATTAAAATCACCACAAATAAACATTGGGAAATCTTTAATATTGGTTATTTGAGAATTATCTTTTAATTGTCTCTTGATTATGAGTTCAATTTCTTCCAACAAAACACCAACTTGAACAGTTTTAACATCATTCAGTAATGGATCCCAATGTAAATGAGTATTTGCCACAAGAATTAATTCACCAGTTTCCAAATGTTTCAAAATAGTAACTAATGCAATATTATCTCTATTTTGTAATCTATTGAAAACATCATCTGATTTTTTATATTTATTTGAATTTAAAACAATTTGAGTATATTCAATTGATTTTTTTTCAAATAATGAAAATTTATCTTGTTTATAAAATAATGCACAACCATCAACTTTTTTAGCATCTTTTTCACTCATTCTTCTTGCTCTATATTTAGCATGGAATAAACCTCTATAACCATTTTCAGTTAATAAAGGTAACCAATAATCTTCAAATGATTGAGTTTCAACTTCTTGTAAACAAACAACATCTGCATTTGCTTCTAAAAGTTGTTTTTTAATAAGTTCTTTTCTATAATCCCAATTTAAAGCCCAAGAAGATGTAAAACTATATAATTTTGCAGTTGCATAATGATGACAAAGTAAATTGAATGTTAAAACTGTAAAATTATTTTTCTTAACTTCTTCTGGTTCATTTTTTCCAACTTCTTCTTCATCTTCAGGTTCACCATCTTCTTTTAAAGAAATCCATTGTCTTTTTGGTGGTGGCATTGCCTTTGGAGAATTATCTCTTAAATGTATAATTAAAGATCTTGTACCCTTTTGAGCTAAAATTTTAGCAAAATTTGGATTGAAATTTGGATTTCCTTCTATACCAAGAAAATGTAATTCAAATAAATTACCAAATTCATAAGGTAAAGTTGATAGATTATTATCAAAAAGATAAAGATATTTCAAATTATATAATAAACCTAATTCAAAAGGTAATGAAGTTAATTCATTATTTGAAGCATCTAAAATTTTCAAATTTTTAAGATTTCTAATTGATTTTGGTAATGAAGTTAATTTATTCCCATTTAAATATAATTTTGTCAAAAAATCATATTTAAATAAGTTTAAAGATATATTTGGGATATCTTGACCGCTTAAATCTAAAGAACCCCAAAGTTGTTGGGAATTAGATTTAAATTTTACTCTTTGGATATCGTTCAAATCATCTCCATCGTCATCATCATCATCGTTATCATTATTGTTCAAAGCATGAGAAACTTTTCTATTTTGTAATAAAGCAGAATTTGTATTTGAGTGAGAATCATTATTAGCAGCATTTTGATCACCCAATAGTTGTTTTGTTAATTCCACTAGACTTAGGGTCTTGTTTGAATTATCAATAAATTGTTGTTTTGATCTTCTTGATTGAATTGCAGCATGTCTTGCATAAAAATGAGGTAAGTTAGATTTTCTCGATAATTCTGCTAATTGAACTTGATCTTGCCAAAAAGCAGATGAAGCAGAGGTTGGATCTAATTCAATGGATTGTGTATGTGATTGTTGTTGATTATTTGAAGTTGTTGTATTTAAACCAGGTTGTAATGAATTATTTTGTTGGATATTCAAAGATCTCTGTTGTAATTGTTGAGGAGTCTGTGCTCTATATTGATCTTGATAAAGAGTCTGTGCGAGTATTTGAGAAGGGTTCAATCCGTTTGTTTGATTATTATCATTCAATAGAATTGATGCATTATTTGATGTTCCATTATTGTTATTATTATTATTATTATTTCCCGGAGTAATGTTGTTATTGATGCTATGAAACAAATCATTGAATTGGAGTTGGGCAGATTTCTGTTGTTGTTGCTGTTGAGCAGTTGCACCGACGCCAGGCTGTCCACCCTGTTGACCTGGCTGTTGTAAGAACTGTGCCTGGTTGGGGGTTAGACCTTGAGTTTGATAATTTTGTATATTCATCTAGAGATGTTGCATCGATTTGATATATTTATTCTTCTAGTAGCGTTTGATAGTGGAGTGGCTCCTTCACTTTCGATGGGGGTACTCTTCCTTTAGGATCTTTTGTAGCTAATTGAGGATTGAATAATGATTGATTTATTGAATATTCAATTTGAATTGAATCTGTTGATGTTGATTTTATTACCGCCATCAAAATGAAAAATTGGTCAATTCGCGAATTAATGGGAGATTTACCCGGACGAGGGTTATTGTGTTAATTAGTAGTAAATTATGGTGTGTATTTGTATGGGTAATGATGTTGGTGATGGTGATGGTGATGATGGGAGTCTATTTGGTGTTTAATTGGTATTAAAATGGTTTAAAGTGGATTAAATATTTTATTTCATTGGTGTAATATCAGATGAGATATGATAACTACAATAATTAATCGATTAACCCACAACACCGTTCAAATAATACCACAAATTATAGATACACCAATATTAATACATAAATACTAATTAATCAGATTAATACACTATTCAACACATACTTAATATATTTATCTATTTATCTATTTATCTATTAATTATAATTTACTCGCTGTTTTACCCGGCCTCCACCGCCCGAATGGCCTTATCACCTGTAAAAAAAATTAGAGGCATCAAATCAAGTGAATATTCAATTTGCAAGTACTTAAACACACCTTCATCATTTGAAAAAAGCTTCTTCTCTCTTGAAATCACCCTTCTGCTGCTGCTGCTAATAGTGCTGTCTCAACTGCTTGACAACAAACCACTGGTAAATAGATTCAACCTCAAGGCTCATTCACTGCTCCTTTTGTGGCCGTATCTCTCACTCTCATCACAGCTGTCAACTGGGTCCCTCCAACAAAAAAGTACCCTTTACGAAAAAGCATAACCACCAATTCAGTTGAGAGAATTCATAAGCCACCACAATGCCATCTTTTTTACCCAAACTACACGCAACAACCTCTTCAAATCCCATCTTATCACCTTCTTCATCAAGAGTTAATTCAACAACTCCAACTCATACAAATAATAACAATATAGATAAACATGCTCAACATCCTTTAGAATTATCAATAGATTTAGAAAGTCCTCCAGTTATACTTTATGGTCCTCCATCTGAATCTTCCGGTTCATTAATTTCAGGTCAATTACAAATTGAAGTTCCAAAAGATGCTTTTATTAATCAACAAAACACCTCAAGTGGATCTGCAACTCCATCAACTCCAGGTGCAAGACCTTCCGCAAAGAGAACTCATTCAACAAATGCATTACATGCTTCTTTATCAAACACATTATCAAATCTAAATCTAAGTCCTTCTCATTCAAGAGATATTTCACCAATTCATTCAAATAATAATTCTTATACAAATTTGGCTGGATTAATGAATGTTAAAGATCACATCTTGATAAATTCAGTTCAATTATCATTAGTACAAAAAATTCATTATGCTAAACCCTTTTTACCACCTTCAAATACTTTAGCTAATTGTTCAAGTTGTAAAAAAAAATCAACTGAATTAGCAAGATGGGATATATTAACTTTAGCTCATAATTTACCAATTGGGAAACATTCTTATCCATTCTCTCATTTATTACCTGGAAATTTACCAGCTACAACTCAATTAGGTTCAAGTTCACTTACATCAATTAAATATGAATTAGTTGCTATATGTTCTTATAATAATCATTCAAATCATCAATCAATGATTAAAATTGTCTTACCTTTAAATATTTCAAGATCAATTCTTAGAGGTCCTGATAGAAATTCTCTAAGAGTTTTCCCACCAACTGATGTTACTGCAACTGCAGTATTACCAAATGTTATTTATCCAAAATCTTCATTTGCTCTTGAATTAAAATTAGATGGTGTTGCATCAAATGATCGAAGATGGAGAATGAGAAGAGTTGGTTGGAGAATTGAAGAAAATATTAAAATAAAGGCAAATTCTTGTATTAATCATAAATCAAAATTAAAAGTTGTTGAAGAACATACAAGAAAAAATCAACATTTAAATAAATCAAGTACAATAAAGAGAAATCAACAATCTGGTCCAACAACTAATATTTCAGTTTCAAATACTCCTCAATTATCACCAACTATTACACCTTCTCAGTCAAATGCTAATTTAGCTGCTATTCCTTCTACAACTGAAGCTCAAGAAGGTTTACATCCTTCAAATTCAAATGATGATATATCAAGTACTAATGCAAATCCAAATTTACATCCAAGTGATCATGCTAATGAAGAAATACGACAACAACAACAACAACAACAACAAGAATCAACAACATCAACAACTAATGAAGAACAGAAGAAGGAAAATGAATATGCACTTTATTCAGAAGAAATTAGAACTGTTGCAAGTGGTGATTTAAGAAATGGTTGGAAATCAGATTTTAGTGGTAAAGGTAAAATTGAACTTGTTGCAGATATATCATGTTTTAATTTAACAAGTGCAGCAGGACCTCATTATACACATGTTTCATCCAAAGAACCAATTGATACATTACATCCACATCATCATGCAAATGTTAGTTGTGATATTGATGATCCTGTTCTTGGTATTACTGTTAATCATGTCTTGATTGTGGAAGTTGTTGTTGCAGAAGAATTATTACAAAATACTTCTTCAAATTCTTTAACAACTTCACAATCTCATTCAGATAAAACAAAACCTGATCAAAGACTTGCAGAACTTTCTCCAATGTTTGCAAATCATATTAAACCTTCACAAACAACAGATTCAACAAAATCAAATTCTTCAATTAAATCAAATTCATCTCCTTCAACATCTCAACAACAAATTGGTGTTCCAACAGGTGCAGCTCGTGTTTTACGTATGCAATTTAAATTAATTGTAACTGAACGTTCAGGTTTAGGTATAGCTTGGGATGATGAAGTTCCTCCAACTTATGAAGATGTTAGTGCTTTATCACCACCAACTTATGATAGAGCCACGGTAGAAGATACTATATCACCTCGTGTTAGTACAGATGGTAATTTAGGTTCAAATCCACCATTATATCCATTAACTTTTGCTCCTGCTCATACTCATACTCATATTGGTGGTGTTACTCCTGGTGGTGCAAATGCTCAAACTCCTGGTATAACTCCTGGTATAACTCCAAGACAAAGTGGTCAATATCATAGTATAAATGGTGCATTAGAAATGGATGATTTTACATTAGGATAAGTGTATAGAGAATATAAATTTGCTACAATGTCCCTCGTAATTAATTATTATATCTTTTTTTTAATTTATTATCGTTTCATACATTTTTGAATACGTATATATTCTCTTGTTCTTTTGTTTGGGGGTATATTTATGCAACTCTCCAAGTTGATAACCAATTCAAATATTCAAATTCTCTTGAAGGACCCTCCATACCAAAAGAAATTGGACTGAAATGGAAGAAAATACCAATAACAACAGCATATAATAATGAAAATAATACTGTTCTATAAATTGATTTCCAAGATAATGTTGCAGCTTCAACTAAATAAACGAAAACTAACATTGCAAAATATAATGCAGGTAAATAATGATGAACATAAGTAACACGAGACATAACAACAAATGGAACATAATGTAAACCCCAACCAAACATTGGATAAATACCTCCAAGTAAAAATAAATTCCATTTTTTTGGATCAATAAAATCACGGAATTGTCTTTGCCATCTAATAATATAATATACAACAAGTAATGCAAATGCAACAACACCAAAACTTGAAGTCCAAGTTGTTGCTGGTGATCCAATAAGGAAATATTTTGGATTTTCATCACCCCAACCACAAAGTCTAATACCAACATTTAAAGTTGGCCATTGCCATGCTGCAGAAGCTAAATCATCTTGTTTATCAGGATCTGGAACTAATGCATTATTTGTAGCCATCATTGCTAAATTTAATTGAACAAAATCTTTAAAAAAATTTGTTCTTGGTAATTTAAAATCAGATGGAGGATCTGGTAATGAAGGATTAACATGTAATTCAATATTCCACCAAGTACGTTTATCTCTTTTAAAAGCGGATCTTGCACAAGTAACTTCACCTTGTCTAAACCCCCATTGTGGTAAATGATTACCTGATTGAGCTAAATAACAACCTAAAACTTTATGTTTTAATCTAAAAGATGTAGTTAAAGGATGAACTCTTAATTTATCCTCGGTACCATATTGATGAGCAATTTCTACAATCCAATCATCTTTTTCATCACCATGAATAGCATCACCATAACCTGCAACTTCATAATCAGTTCTTGCAACAGGAGCTGCAATTTCATGAGAATGTAAATTACGACCAGTCATTCTATGATGTAATCTAACAATCATACCATCAACAACATATTCGGCTTGATCAGTTGTTTCATTCCATGGGGCTCTTGATCTTTCTCTATCAAAATTCCATTCATTATTAGCATCTTTATGACCATAAGTGGTAACTTGTTGTTGATTTGAACCTTCAGGGAAAGTTTGAACATGAGAATGTAATAATCCACCACCAAGACCTTGATTTTTCAAAGTAACAATAGAAGTACCTAAAGTTATATCTCTTGGACCACCACCAACATCTGAACCAATTAAATTTGCTTGGAATAAAGATGACATATTAGCATCACCTGTACCTGAACCAGTTAATAATTCAAAATGAATTTTAAAAGAAATAAGGAAAACAATGAATGGGATAACAATTAATCCAATAATTCTTGAACCCCAATGAGCTAAATATCTTGGTCTTGAACAATTTTTATCACCATATAAATTCCATAAATCAACAACGGTATAAATACCAACTAAAGTTGTAACAAATAACCCAACCATCTTGACAGAACAAGTACAACCGATTGAGATACCAGTAAGTAATAACCATTTCCACCATTTTCTTCCAAAAGTGTTGAAACGTTCATTATGAAATCTAACAAATGAAAAAACAGTAGCGACTGTAAAGAATAATAACATTGAATCTAATAAAATAAATTTTCCTAAAGTGACATAAGAATTTTCAAAGATAACCATGATTGTAAATAACCAAACTGAAGGAATTGAAAATCCAATTGATTTTGTAGTGTAATAAGCAAAAGGAACAACCAAAGCACTAAAACAAGCATTAAAAATTCTCATCTTGACATAATCGATATAATCTGGATATTCTTGACCAGAAGGGAAATCCCAAGATCCATTATAACCAGCGATGTAACCACTTAGACCAACAAGCATTTTCCCCAAAGGAGGATGAACATCATGATAAAATTCATGTCTTAAATAATAAGAACCAAATTTACCAAAATGAGCTTCATCCCAAACAACATTATGATTAATACCAATTTTGTACATACGAGTGGCAAATCCCAAGATTGTAAAGATTAAAGGAGCCAATATTGATTCAGCAGTACGAAGAGATTGATAAAATTGGGATAATTCTTCATCTTGTTGTCTTTTTGGATCTTCCATGAATTCATCATCATGGATTATTTCATCAGTAGTTGGGCCCTGTGTGGTTTTATTCGAGCGTAGACGGGCAGCGACCGAGTCGTGGGCATCGACACCTGAGGATGACATTGGATGGATGATCAAATTATGGAAAGGGTTTTGAGTAGTTTGATGAGATGATGAGGTGGATATAAGCAGATGGTGTTATTGATGATGCTTTTGGATCCTAACACGTATTTTTTTTTCCAGTCGCGTATTGAGTACAAATTTTACGTAATTGATTATGTAAAGTTGAGCCCGGTGAGAATAATTTATAATAACCCGGAAGTTGGTTTTGGAGGTTGTTTGGGCGTTGATGGAGGTGATGTGTGTATTGTAATGGTATTGGTAGTGTGTGTGTGTATTGATGGTGTAGTTATAGTGGTTGTTGTTATTGTGGTGGTCATCTGTTGTTGTTGTTCTATTGTTGTTCTATTGTTGTTGTATAGTCATTGTTGATGTTATTATTATTACTAGTGTATCTACTTATTCTATCATCAATCTATTATATATTCCATTATATATCCATAATCAATCGCTCAATCAAATCATCACCAAATCCCAAAATCCTTTATTTTAATAGCCGCTGTAATAGTAAAATAACCCTTTTCTTAACTACTAGCGAATGTGTTCTGCACCGCTCCCTAATTCATCCGTTCACCAAGTCATTAGAAGCAAAAGCTCTAAAGGATCCGAACAACGGACTCTGAGCCAATCGAATAAATCGGACAGACGTAGATAATTGGGTGGATATATATATATATATATATTCAATAACATATTCCATTTAAACAACTTAGATTGATTAGACCTAATTAACATCCTCCAGTTGATCAAAATTGACTCGGACAACTCAGGAATCGACACTTTAATTAAAAATGCTTTCAGCTTCAACTCGCTCCCTTTCTAAATCAATCAATTCTTCTTCCAAAAGAGCTTTCGCAACAACAACAGCTACAATGTCTCAACAATACAGAACAGAATCAGATGCCTTTGGTGAATTACAAGTCCCAGCTGATAAATATTGGGGTGCTCAAACTCAAAGATCTTTACAAAACTTCAAAATTGGTGGTGAACGTGAAAAATTACCTGAACCATTAATTAAAGCTTTTGGTGTATTGAAAAAATCAACAGCTATTGTTAATGAAAAATTGGGAACTTTAAAACCTGAATTATCTGCAGCTATTCAACAAGCTGCTGATGAAGTCGCCTCTGGTAAATTAAAAGATCATTTCCCATTAGTTGTTTTCCAAACTGGGTCTGGTACTCAATCAAATATGAATGCTAATGAAGTTATTTCAAATAGAGCTATTGAAATTTTAGGAGGTGAAAAAGGTTCTAAAACTCCTGTTCATCCAAATGATCATGTTAATCAATCTCAATCTTCAAATGATACTTTCCCAACTGTTATGCATATTTCTGCTGTTTTAGAAATTACAAATCATTTATTACCAGAATTACAATTATTGAAAAAATCTTTACAAGCAAAATCTGATGAATTTAATGATATCATTAAAATTGGTAGAACTCATTTACAAGATGCTACACCTTTAACTTTAGGTCAAGAATTTTCAGGTTATGTTCAACAAATTGAAAATGGTATTGGTAGAGTAGAATCAACTTTAAAAAATCTTAAATTTTTAGCTCAAGGTGGTACTGCTGTTGGTACTGGTTTAAATACCAAAATTGGATTCCCAGAAGCTGTTGCTGAAGAAGTTTCCAAAATTACTGGAATTGAATTTAAAACTGCTCCAAATAAATTTGAAGCTCTTGCTGCTCATGATGCTATTGTCGAAGCTTCAGGTGCTTTAAACACTTTAGCTGTTTCTTTATACAAAATCGCAAATGATATCAGATATTTAGGTTCTGGTCCTCGTTGTGGTTATGGAGAATTATCTTTACCAGAAAATGAACCAGGTTCTTCAATTATGCCAGGTAAAGTTAACCCAACTCAAAATGAAGCTTTAACAATGGTTGCTACTCAAGTCTTTGGTAATCATTCAGCAATCACTTTTGCAGGTGCTTCTGGTCAATTTGAATTAAACGTTTTCAAACCAGTATTGATTCAAAATTTATTATCAAGTATTAGATTATTAGCTGATGGTGCTAATTCTTTTAGAATTCATTGTGTTGATGGTATTATTGCAAACAAAGGTAAGATTGAAAAAACTTTACATGAATCATTAATGCTTGTTACTGCTTTAAACCCAAAAATTGGTTATGATATGGCTTCAAAAGTTGCAAAGAATGCTCATAAGAAAGGTTTAACTTTAAAAGAATCTGCTCTTGAATTAAACGCTTTAACTTCTGAAGAATTTGATCAATACGTTAGACCAGAATTGATGATTGGTCCAAAGAAATAGATTTTATATACGATCTAATTTTTATGTCTCTGTGAATATTCAAAAATAATGCCGTAGACATCCATCTTCAAATACGGCTATATAGCTAATTATATGGCCTATCTAAATTTACGGTTATGAGGCCCTGGTGATTTTGTATGGCGTCTTTTTTTACAACAAATCAATTGTGATTTAAACGTAATTGATCCTTTCCCTCTTAATTAAAACCCACAATTTGATTTAAATATCCTCTTTTTATGAGATTATTGAGATTAATTAAACCTCAATTCTTAAGTTATCAAATAAGAAGAACTCATACGATGTCTACTGAACCAAATTTTACCGATTTATTTAAAAAGTGAGTTTATCTTTGCCGATAAGACAGACAGACAGTAAGCTAATTACATTCCAAGAATTGATGAATTAAAACCAAAATTCATTGAAAGATTAAGATCTATAGTCGAAATCCCAAGTGTAAGTGGTGATGAATCCTTACGTCCTCAAGTTTTCAAAACTGCAGATTTCCTCAAGGCTGAATTAGAAAGACTTGGTGCTCAAGATATTCAATTAAAACCTTTAGGTAAACAACCACCTCCAGTTGCAGATCCAAATTTAGAATTACCTCCAATTGTCCTTTCACGTTTCGGTTCTGATCCAAATAAAAAAACTGTATTGGTTTATGGTCATTATGATGTTCAACCTGCATCTTTAGAAGATGGTTGGGATTCTGAACCTTTTAAACTTGTGGAGAAAAATGGTGTCTTGTACGGTAGAGGTTCAAGTGATGATAAAGGTCCAGTTGTTGGTTGGTTGAATGCAATTGAAGCTCATAAAGAATTAGGATTAGAATTACCAGTTAATTTAATTACTGTTTTTGAAGGTATGGAAGAATCTGGTTCTTTAGGTTTAGATGAATTAATTAGACAAGAAGCTCAAGTTTATTTTAAAGGTGTTGATGCTGTTACTATTTCTGATAATTATTGGTTAGGTACTACTAAACCAGTTTTAACTTATGGATTAAGAGGAGTTAATTATTATCAAATTACAGTTAAAGGTCCTTCATCTGATTTACATAGTGGATTATTTGGTGGTATTGTTGCTGAACCATTAAATGATTTGGTTAAATTATTAGGAAACTTGGTTGATGTCAAGGGGAAAATCTTAATTAAAGGTATTGATGAACAAGTTGCTCCATTAACTGAAACTGAAGATAAAATTTACGATGATATCGAATTTGATGTTAGTGTCTTGAATGATGCTACTGGTTCTGAAACTGCCCTATATAATGACAAGAAATCAATCTTACAACATAGATGGAGATATCCATCTCTTTCAATTCATGGTATTGAAGGTGCATTTTCTGAAGCTGGTGCTAAAACTGTTATCCCAGCAAAAGTTAAGGGGAAATTTTCAATTAGAACCGTGCCAAATATTGAAAGTGCAAAATTAACTGAATTAGTTAAACAACATGTTGAAGAAGATTTCCGTAAATTAGGATCTCCAAATACTGTGGAGGTGGAATTAATTCATGATGGTGATTATTGGTTAAGTGATCCTTTTAATGAAAACTTCACTGCTGCTAAAAAGGCAACAAAGGCAGTTTGGGGTATTGAACCAGATTTAACAAGAGAAGGTGGTTCAATTCCAATCACACTAACGTTTGAAAAAGAATTGAAAACAAGTGTCTTGTTATTACCAATTGGTAGAGGTGATGATGGTGCTCATTCCACAAATGAAAAATTAGATATTAGTAACTACATTGAGGGTGTAAAGACCCAATCTGCTTACTTACACTACTACGCCTTGGGTGATAAATGAGTCATTGGAGCACTTTAATTGTTATTATTTAAGTACAAAGATTAATGGTTTAGTTGATGTTATTTTTGTAGATTTGTTTCGCGATTTTGTACCTTTAATAATGTCGAACCCCAAATTTACAACTTTTCACAACTAAATCAATTAATATTGGCGTAATGAGAGCTTCAAATGCTCTTTCAAGGCATTTCATACGATCAATTATAAATCCAAACAAACATGTTCCGCTTCAGGCATTAAAAAAGATTTCTTGGGTACCAAAATCATTCTTATGTTTGGCAAACTCAAGAAACATCCAAAGAGCTACAAAAGGTGTAGAATCAGTTTTAAAAGAGTATCCAAGTCTTCAAATAGTATTGGGCTGTGTGGATTCTGTCCATCAAGATGTGATCTCCGAGGTATGGCTTGATCAAGAGATGAAAATGCTAGAAAATGAAGTCTTAATTACCAGAGAGACAAGAGATGATGAGATTAAAACACAACTTTCCCTCAAGATCCATGAGTCTGAAATAAAAATTAATCTATTGGAAACATTTGGATTCAATGATAATACTTATACACTTTTTTACAAACCATCAAATAAAGAACAAACCCCTCCATTAGCAAAACTTGATATCGAACTCCCCATTATTCCTAATAACATCAAAAAATTCACATCACTAACACCTATAAGTGATTGGTTAGAAATAAATGAAAACTTGACCAATATAATTAAAAAAATATCGGACAAACCTGCCTCAAAAGTACTCATTGATTCCTTAAAAGCCTCCTCTTTGGTGTCAAGTGAACAAGCAACAAGAGTCTTTGCAGAAGTTGAAGGACCAGAAGATCCATCAAACGTTTATGAAATCATAGCTGGTGGTGGAGAATATGGTTCAAAGAGTGAGATGCTTGTATTCGAGAGTTTCCAAGCTAAGGGAGATTCATTAAAATGTAGATTTTTGGTATCCGATGAGAAGAAAAAAAGTAAGGTGGAAGGATTAAAAGGATTGGTTGTGGAGCAGATTCATGATGAGAATAGGATTGTTAGTGAAGGTGATGATGTGATTCTGGATGGAATCGTAAGGATTGGAAGCATGACAGGATTTGAGCTTGATGGTGTGAATTATAAAGCTGTGAATGATCTACTTAATGTCGATTTCTGAACCTATGGGATCTCATTAATTATTATTCACCTGGTATTTATAGTTTTTATATTATTTATTATTTATAGAGCTAACTCGATTATTTGAATGTAATTATTGGATCTAATATTATGTCAAGAGACTGTCATGAAAAATCGGGCCAATTTAACATAACTAAAAAAATTACAAACGAGCTTAAAATTACAAATATCAGTCAACTATTCAACAATCTCGTTATACTCCCGGATCCTTATAACAGATGAGACCCAGTTTATGGCGTCTGGCTCAGCATCATTGTCGGACAGTCGTCAACCCAGACAAGTACAAACTTCTTCATTCTCTAAAGTCACTACCTTTCAAACCAAAATCTTTACTATATGCTGCAACAGATTCTCAAGTCCACACTTCAAAGTTTCAGATTGTTGAACTCACAGACAAATATCCTGACCTTCAAGTTGTTACTGTCGCACTTGATATGAAATATAATGATGCAGTTTCGGAAATATGGTTTGATGAGCCTATAGGAATTAATTCTTATAGAGCACTAACTCGTGGTAAATTTGAAGATGAATTTTCAATAGTGGCACATAATAAAAAGATCAAATTATATCTGAAAAACACAATATATGGCGAAGACCTAATGTTTTTAAATTTTAAAAATCCATTTGGTAAATGGAGTGCACCTTTATCTCATCTTGAAATTTCTCTGCCCTTTGATAAAGAAAAAACCAAATATTCGTCAAATAGTCAAATGATACCTGTTACTGATAAAAGAGTAATCCTGAATGCTGTGACTGAAAATGGAAGGATTCATATCAAGGATATTAATGGAGAGAATGCCTTCCAACTTTTTGAAGACATCAAGGCTGCTTTCGAATATGAAGATAGAAGTTACTTTTATTTGATTGAAACAATGTCTAAAAATCGACCAAGAAATAGGTTCAAATTTTTTCCTTATCCACCAGGAGTTCCTTTAATTTTAATGTTGGGAGATTTGGATGGTTCAGTACATTTTGAAAGAACTGTCCCTGATGATAAAAAAAGTTTGATAACTTCTGAAGCAGCTCTTGACCTGAAAGAAACTACATATTGTAAAATATACCAGGTTTGCATAGATGATATAAAAGAACCAGAGATAGAGGATGGATTATGTATTGAAACATATGATAGGAAATATATGGAAAGATTCCAAAATGATGATACAATTATTGATGGTGTGGCAACATTCAGTACAATTCCTGGATTTTCTTCAAATGATAGAAATTATTCTGCTCCAGGAGATTATGTCAAGATTGAATCAGTTGAATCAGTTGAATCATAAAGATTAAATGGTACTCATTGATATGCTGTTCTGACCTAAACATCTTACACTTTATCACACTACTGTGAACTGCATATCCAGCCCATTGCTAGCTTCAGGCTACTACTCGGTATCCTTCAGCTGTCACGTCTTGTAAATAAAATAAATTGTGGTCATCAGCTTCAAAGGGAATATTTTGTGATATCATCTATATACTTAAGAACAAAAGAACATGTATATAATTTTGAAAAAGACAACCATTCTACTGCATTAAATGATTCTATCATTTAGATCAGCATTTCTACTAAAATTATGAACTGTAATATACTATTAATATATAATATCTCATGATTGTAGAAACAAGATCTCTGGCCTCTGAGCATACACATTTGGTTCACTATTTTTAACTTTTTTTTTTTTTTTGAATATTCCAGTTAGATCAAAAAAAAATGATTTCACCATCAAATTGAACAATTCTTTGCACTCTAAATCCCATTCATACACCTCTAAGTCCTTACTCTTGGTTTGAATTGAATTCATCACTTACAAAAATCGATTTATGCGATTTTCAAAAAAAATTCCGATGCGGGGAGTCGAACCCCGGTCTGCTCGGTGAAAGCGAACCGTGCTAGCCGTTACACTACATCGGATGATTTATAAATACTGGTGGCTGTTGAAAAAACACAATGTAAGCACCAAATTAATTCCGCAAATCTCCGTTTTGCAAAATTTAATAGTTTTTGATGTTTTAAGCTCTAATAAAAGATGATGTATAATTTTAGGGTGCTCTTAATATCTGATAACATAGTTTTTTTTAAGTTTTGAGCATATTTTTGAAAAATTTGAAATTTTTGTTTAAAATTCATTTTAAATTTAAGGTATTGTGGTCACCTAAAAATCAGAAAAAAACAATTAAATTAATATTATATTAAATTAGCTAATTTATATTACAGGTAGTAGTATAATATATAATATATAAAATATAAAAAATATATAATCAATACATATGATAAATGGTTTACTGGATTAGTTGTAGTTGTCTTATAATCAGCTCAACAGAGGTTTCATTCTATATGTAATACCTGAAACTGATCTCATGCCCAGCTAGATATTCATATTCAAATGTCCAAAAATCATTACTGTCAAATACATCGAGCAAGTTAAGCTATTCTACATTAAAGTATCAAAACGAATCATTTATTTCTCATTTATAATAAGCTTCCAGATTGAGCTCTATGTTTCCAAACTGAATTTTGATCAGGATAAGGAGAATAATTTGTTAATAAATTTGATCTAATTTTTTGCAAATCATCTTCAGTTAAACCTAAATTATTGATACAATATTTATCAACATTACCAAACTCTTTATTAAATAATTCAATAGCTGCAATCATACTTTCATATTTTGAACTAATTAAATTTGCAAACATCTCTTCTGGAGTCATACTTGATACTTCTTTAAAATGATCAGATCCTTCAAATTTGGCTTTAAATTCATCCATTCCTTCGAAAAAAGTTCTCTTGATTTCATCATGATCTGGAAGTAATCCAATAGATGTAAGTTCATATTCTTTAGCAATAATATGATTTTCAACACCTAATAATAACAAGATAATCATAGCCATGACACCAGTTCTATCTTTACCAGCTGTACAATTGAAAACTAATGGAGCATTTTCATTATCTCTCAAATATAATAAAACTGATTTGAAAGCATATGTACCTTGTTCCAACATGTTTACATAGACGTATTTATATGTATACCAAGATGTTAATAAATGTTTATATCTTAATGCGATTGCTTGTGGTGAAACATCAGTTTTTGTAAAGACAGGAATATTATTAACTTTTATACCTTCAATTTCTAAACCTCCAGCTTTTTTAAATTCTCCATATGATCTAAAATCGAAAACACTTTTAATACCTAATTTATGTAATTGAGATTTTCCTAATTCAGTAACTTTTGAAGTATTTGCAGATCTGAAAATTAAACCAGATTTAACATATTTTTTACCATCTTTTGTTCTCCAACCTCCAATATCTCTAAAATTTGCAATTCCATCAATTTCTCTCCATCTTGGGAATTGATAAACGATATTTGTAGAATCTTTAAATCTTTGAATATCATTTGAACTAGTTAACCATTCAATAATAACATCTGTTGCCTTATAATTAAAATTTACTCTATTTTTTCTAGTTAATGGTAAATTATCAGGATTAATACGAGCTTTATTTTCTTCAGTAACATCTTGAGATCCATAAAAATTATGATCTGCAAAATTAATGAATTTTAAAGTATGTCTTGAACCTAATAAATTTGCATATTCTGTTGAATCTTCCACTGGAACAATATGATCATGTAATCCATAAACACTTAAAACTTGAATTTCATCATTAATATATTTAATATCTTTTAAATCTTGAGAACCTAAATCAAAAGTTTCCGAAGGTGGGATAATTAATTCTTGATATTTACCAAGTCTATATTGACCCATTGCAAAACCTTTATTAGATTGTTGTAATTTTAATCCATCAATTAATAATTTCCCATCAAATCTTCCAGCAGTATTAATTAAATTTGGTACAAATCTATAACTTTCACCTTCATCCAATTTTTTTTGTTCTTCAATAGCCCATCTCATCATTGAAACTGTACCTCTTGAATGTGAAATTATTGAATGCATAACTAAATTAATTCCAATTTCTGGATATTTAGCACCAACTTTGAAAACATCCAAACAAGTATTAATATCCTCAACATCATGAGCAATAACTCTCCCATTTGCCTCTACTTCATTCCCCTGTGAATCTCCACAACCTCTAAAATCAAATCTAAAACTATATATACCTAATTTTGTAGCTAAAGCTTCAGCTAATATGGCTTGATAACAATAATTCTTATGTCCACCTTTCCCATGTAAGATCAATGCAAATTTATGAGTTGGAGGTGAACTTTTGAAGAAACTTGAAGGATCTGAAATAAGTTCTTCTTCAGGTATTAAACTATTTGGAGGTGAAGTGAAAATACCAACTAAACCTATACCATTTGGATTTTTTGAAGTTGGAATTGATATTGAAAGGAGTTTTTCATTTGATTTTAATTTATAATTGGTACAAACCTCATCAGGAATCTGTTTCACGGAACTCATTGTCATTTCTTTCCGGATCAAAAAGATCTAATATATTATTTACTTCAAAATTCTGGGGTCCTTCCAAAGTATTTATATGATGAACCTCTTTTCGCTAAAATTTGGGGACCGAGGCGCGAAGAAGTGGAGTCTCAAAAGACCGCGTATGACCGAGAGAGATACTCTATATATAAATATACTATCGGAAATGTGAATTATTCGTAAAATCATTAATTAATAAAATTATACAAGAATATCAAACCTCATTCAACCAGGAATCCCGTACTATATCAGCCATTATTGGTCTTTTCTTGATATCTCTTTGTAAAATCTTCTTGATGAGTTCAATGCATCCTTCACTAGTGACAAATGGGATCCTTAATTCACCCTCCATTATTTCATCAACATTATAAAATGGATTCTCTTTATATATCAATGTATAAAGTAAAATACCCAGTGACCAAACATCTTGAGGTTTACCTTCATAAGGTAACCCATTAAGTACTTCAGGGGCAGCATAATCTAAAGTACCAACAAAGACATCAAACGGACCGGTCTTTACATATGCAGCAGAACCAAAATCGATAAGCTTAATAACCCCATTATTATCAATGATCAAATTTTCATCTTTTAAATCACGATGAACAATACCATTATTATGTAAATGATTTATAGCACTAATACATTGTTTTATAATTGATTTGCATTCAAATTCAGTCATTGATTTTTTCAATTCAATTAAATCAAATAAATCAATACCAGGAGTTGGGAATCCATGTTGTGGGGTTTCAATATAATAATAATCATCATCTTCAAAAAAATCAATTAATCTCATTATATTTGGATGTGGATTATTATTTAATGTTGACATTATTTGAATTTCTGATGGTATAGTACCTAGTTTTCTATCACGGACCCATGTATCAACAAGAATACGTTCTTTTATAATTAATTTAATAACAATTCTATAATTTGAATCTTTACGATATTCTGCTAAAACAACTTTACCATAAGCACCTTGACCCATATTTTTCAGTACATTAAATTCTTTAAATGCCTTTTCACGTCTTTTTAAACCAATTTTTTTAGGATAATATTTTGAACTTAATTTATTTTTTTCAATTGTATCATTTTCAATTTTTAATAAATGAGATTCATCAATATTTTTATTTAAAACTTTAAAATTTTCATAATCAGTTTCACCAAATTCTTCAATTATTGGTTTTTGATCTTCATTATTATTTTCTTTATTTATACTTGACAGTGTTGATAAATCCGACGAAGAAGTTGGATTTGAAGATCTATAACTTGAAGATCTACTTATTGATTGAATTTCATTTTCATTCAATATTGATAGTTGAGATGGCATTTCTTCTTCTTGTTCATCATCATCATCATTTTGATTTTCTTCAATTTCAACTTGTTCTTCAACAATTTCTTCTTTATCATCCACTATTTTAACACTTCTAACAGATCTTGTCTTCTTCATTGGTGGACGAACTGCAACTTCAGCTGGTAATAATTCAGATTCTAATTCATTTTGATAAACAGCTCTTGAATGAGTTATCCAAAGAATTAAAGTATCAACATTTGAACATCTTAATTGAACATCAATTTTAATTGTGGATCCATCAACATGTTTACCATCTATACCAATTGAATTTAAAAATGATTCTTCACTTTTATTTTCTAAAAGTGCATTAATTTGTCTAAAGAAATGTTCAGGTAAAACTAAACCTGGAATAATTTTTAAATTTTTTAAATTTTTAAAAATTGCATCCAATATTTTTTTAAAATTTGGTATAATTTTTGTTATTGGTTGATTTTTCAATTGAGATTCATGGAAACCAAAAAGATTTTTTGCAATTGATTCATTAAATGATAAAAGATTATAATTTGATGAAGTATTTGAAATAATGAAAACACCTGCAATATAAGGTAATGAATGAATTTTTAATTTTACTTTTTGTAAAGTTTCATCTAAAACTTGAGAAAATGCAGCACATGGAATATTAAATCCATTTTTTTTCAATGTAAAATATCTTTGAGAATTTATAGTTTGAGCTTGATGATAAACTTTTGGTAAATTTTGATTAAAATCATCCTCTAATTCAGTAAATTGATTAATATTATTAATTAATTCATCAACACTAATTAATTCTGATAAAAATTTATTATTGAAAAAAGAATTCCCACTAATTTTTTTATAAGCTTCAATTTTTAAAGTATCCATATGTAAAATTAAATCAATAGAATCACAAGGTACTTGATCAAACATACAAATAATCAAATTTCCCTTTTTCTTGGCCCATAATGAAGCCCAAGTTAATTTATTCCCTGGTTTAGCAATTGCAACAACTTGACCTGAAAATATTATATCTGAATGTTTTTCCATTGAATTTTTCATCAATCTATTCAAAACAAAATCTCTTGAATCTGGACTAATCAAATCCAAGAGTGTTAATCTTTTCAATGAAGTTCTTGAAACACCAAAGATTAAACAAGCTAAATCATTTACAGCTTTTAATTTCCATGGATCTCCAAGTTCACAAGTGAAAACAGCTTGAGGTGAAGTATTTTTTTGAGACATTGAATGAAATATTCTATTATCTCCATTTCCTGAATTTGTTGTTGTTGCTGTACTTTGATTATTCAGTGAAGATAATGCTAATGTAGATGCACCTTTTTGTAAAGAAATGATTGGAGTTGATACAATTGGTTCATAAAATGGAGTTGCTAAAGCATGTAATAGCTTTATTTTAAGTTGAGATTCTGAATCAGATCTATTTATTGTTCTAGGTGTTTCATCAGGGACATTTGATAAAGAAAGATCATGTAAATTCATAGCCAATTCTTTTCTTGTTGCAGTTGAATTTTCACCAGCTTTTAATGATTTATCTTCTTGAAGAATATTAATTAAAGCTTTTAAACCCAAATGAGTTGATGTATCTGTTTTATTAATTGGTTTTTTCTTAGAATCTGATAATTTTGATGATCCATTTGTTGATTGGAATAAAGCGGCTAAAGCAGCAGATGAAGCATTTGATTGAATTTTAAATTCATCTTCTTCGTCATCATGGATATGATTGATGAAATTCTCAATATCAAGATGCAGTTGAGTATGAGCTTCTGGACCATTTAATGAATCTGAATCTTTTTGTAGTAGATCTGGACGATCAACAAGTATTTCTAATGATCTTTTCAAGATTGATAATCTAACAGCTAATGAATTGGGGGATAAATGAGCATAAGAATAAGCATGTGTTGATTCTTTAGGGAATTTCAATATTTCATTTAGATTAAGAGATAATTTTGATATTCCTCCTGCATTCATTTGTTTCTTTCTTGAATTTGATCGTATTAATGAAGCGGCATTTTTCCCAGCTGATGACATTGAAGTTCTCCGTACTGGTTTTGAAGGGGATTGACTTAATGATCGTAGTGGACTTGCTGATGATGATCCTTGGGAGCGTTCTTGTTGTTGTGGAGTGATTGGTGTTGTATATTGTTGTTGTTGAGAGGCCATCTCCTGAGGTTCCGTTTGATCATCTTCTTCACTAAATATGTAGAAGGATTTATGCTTTAAATGTGGATCATTTGGAGAAACGGGCTGTTGATGCTGTATTTCCACTGGTGAAGTCTGTGAGTCTGGAGTGTCTGTTGTTTGAGGTTGGGAGGTATTGTTGTTGTTTGTGATGGTTGTGAGTTTAAGCGTGGCACCTTTCCCATTTATAGGACATGCGTAGGGCATGATATGCAAATTGATTGTATGATAATTCTAAACGTGGGTCTGCCACTGGATGGTGATATGGATGATGATATGAACTTGTTTTCTTTAGGTAGTGTATATGATAAGAGATGATGTATATGATGATGAGATAAAAAGTAAATACGTAGGGGTCTTGTAGATCTATTGAGATGTAGTGATGTTGTGGTTGCTGATAGATGGTGTGGCTGACTCTATCCTAGTTGATGATTCCCTTTCCCAATGGACCTTATTTGATTGAGTCCTCTTAACCAGTTCTTGATCACTTTTTGATTGATTGAGTAATGTCTTTTTGAATAAGTTGACAATCTCTTGTAATAAAAAAATTAATTATGAGGAGAGTGGCCTTACCGTAAGAGAATGATAATAGAATTGAATAGAATATATAATATATATATCTATATATGGATATAATGGTTCTATTCTATTAATCTATTAATCTATTAATTCATCACTATAAACTTGATTTAATTTAATAGAATTATCTTTTATTTATTTCATCTCATACAGCCCTTCGTCTTTCCCAAAACGGCAATTTCCCTTTTCGGGTGGTTTTACGCCAATTTCCTAAAAAAAACAGAATAATGAAATCAAATATTATTAAATCAAAAAGACCTCTATCGAAAGGACATTGTTTAAATATATAAAGCCATCCACATATCCATTCAACTATCAAAGAACAACAGAATAGCCACAGAGAAAGAGGAGAGACCATAAGATACACTCCACTAGGAACTACTCACAACACTGTCCCTTACTAGTTTAGTCTTTTTCCACCTTTCACCAACTTTTTTTAGTGTGCTTTTTAATATCGAGTTGATATCATGGATTGGCGAAACGAACTCACAAACAACGAACGTCTCAGATACGTTGGAGTCCTGGTACAGGCCCTCAAAGAGCTGGCATTAACTGCTAACAACAACAATCCTGCCGCGTTTGATATAAATAAATTGAAAACTTCCGCTGAGGAGTTTGAAAAGTATTGTTACCAAAATGCTAGCAATAGAATAAGTTATGTCCATTTCTTTAAACAAAAAATCCTTAGTATCAAGAATTCAATACAACAACAAAAGCTACGGAAACAGCAGCAACAACAACAAGGTGGTGGTGGTGGTGCAGGTTCTGGAGCTGGTGATTTGGGTGGGCCTAATGTTGGAGGTGCCGGCGGAGCTACAAATTTACAAAATAATTCAACTTTAGGTGGTCAACAACAACAACAACAACAATTAAATACTCCAAACTTGAATTCATCTGGGAATCCAAATCAGTTATTCTTGGCTCAACAAGCTCAAGCTAGACAAGCTGCTCAATTGAGAAATCAACAACAACCACAACAAGGAAATACCGGTCAACAACAAAATTTACAAGCTAATGGATTGAATAATGGATTAGGATTCAACAATCAATTACAGCAAGGTCAGCAACAACAACAACAGCAAAGAACTAATCAACAAGTTCAAAACTCTTCCGCTCCAAATAACTCTAATACCAATGCTCAACAAGCTGCCTTAAATGTTAATATGAAGACAGTTCCTATCCCAATGGCTTTATTACAAAGAATACCAAATTTACCACCTAATGTCAATACATGGCAACAGATTTTTGAACTGGTTGCTTCTAGACAATTGGATTCTGAATATATTGGTATCATTAGACAAGTTTATACAATTCATACCCAATTAATTCAAAAACAACAACAACAAAAACAGTTTAATCCACCTAATAATAATAACAATAACAATAATCTTGGTGGATTAACAGGAAATACTTCCGGAAATGATGTTGGTGCTGATTTGAATAAAAATATGGGTGTGAATCCTCAACTTTCTAGACAACAACAAGAGTTGAGAAATAGACAGCTTCAACAGCAACAGCAGCAGCAGCAGCAGCAAGCTCAACAGAGACAACAACAGGCTCAACAACAACAGCCACTTCCTCAATCAATACCCCAGAACACAAACACCAATACAAATAATACCCAAGGATCCATTCCACAATTAACACCAGAACTTTTGCAAAGACTTACTGAAAATGCATTACAACTTCTGACTAAACTTCAACAAGAGAAGCAAATTCCTGATAATTTAACTAATGAACAAAGAAATATGTTTATTAAAAGATATATCAGTCGTCAACAACAATTGCGAATGGAAGCTTATACAAAGCAACAACAACAACAAGGTGGTGTTGGAAATAGTGGAGCCCAAAATCAACAAGGGTTGAATCAACAGCAAGTTGTTAATCCTACTGGTGCTACTCAAAGTCGTCCAATCAATCAATCTCAAATTCAAGCTAGATTACAACAAAATGCCAATAACCTTGCACAAAACCAACAATTTAAACCACCACAACAACAACAACAGCAGCAGAATCCTCAATTGTCTCAACAGCAAAGAGGTAATGTTAATAATAATAATGCTCAGATGAAGTTGAATAATCTACCTAATGGATTGACTCAGGAACAACAACAACAGTTGAATGCTAGAAGACAACAGGCTTTATACCAACAGATGCAACAACAACAACAGCAGCAGCAACAACAACAAAGACAAGAACCTCCTCCTCAGGGATTAGGATTGAATTCAAATGTTAACCAAATGATTCCTGGTGCAACTGGTGCTGCTGGTACTAATGCTAATCAAGGTATAGCTGGTGCTCCACAAAATAGAAATCCATTATTGAAGAATAATATTTTAGTACCTTCAGATAAAGATAGAGTTGAATTAGGATTAATTTTATCAGAAGTTTCAAAAGTTCCAATAAAATTAACAAATTTAACAAATCAATTAACACCTGATCAAAAATCAATTGTTAGTTCAAAAGTTCATAGTCTTTTATTACCATTGTTTAATCTTATTGAACAATTGGTTCCAACTTTTTACACTTTAACTAAAAATGTTGATGGTACTAAAAAATTACTTCATATGAGATTTATGGTTAAAGAAGTTTTAGATGGGTTAAGAAGAAATGAATATTATGCAAGTCCTGAATTATTGGAAAAAGTGAAAGCTCAATCTCAAAAGTATGTCTCATTTGTTAAAGAACAAATTAGTCGTAAAAATGCTGCAGCTGCTCAAGCTGGAGGTGCTGGTCAACAAGGTATGGGTAATGTTACAGGTCAAGATAAATGGAATAATAATAACAATGCCGCAAATAATAATAATAATAATAACAATAATAATAATTTCGGTAATCAATTGAATAATATTAATCCACAAATTGCTCCACAACAAATCTTACAACAAAGAAAACAACAACAAGCTGCTCAATTAAATCCTCAAATCACACCTCAACAATTGTTACAACAACAACAATTACAACAACAACAACAGCAGCAACAGCAACAACAACAGTTGAATCAATTTAATTCTTCTTCTGTTCAAGCTCCTCAATTCATCAACAATCAAACAAATTCTACAAATGATTTCAATCCTCTAGATTTGACAAATATTCCAGGTGGTAATAATAATAATAATTTCCAAAGTATTGATATGTCTGTGATAAATGGTGGTAGAATTAATACACCAGATTTATCTCAAATGAATGCAACTCCACAATTGAATCAATTGAATGTTAATAGAATTACTTCATCACCTGCATTACCAAATAATAGTTTTGTTGGTACACCAAATTTCTCTGGATCTCCACAATTGGTTAATGCTGGAATTTTCAATAATAATAATCAACAACAACCTCTTGTCCCTGGTACTTTCACTCAACAACATCCAAATCAAGTTCAACTACAACAGCAACAACAGCAACAAATTCCAGCTAGTACTCCACAAGCAAATGCAGCAGCCACTGCAGGTGCTAAGAAGGCACCAGTTAAGAGAAAATCAGTCAAGGGAAGAAAACCTTCTAATGCTCCAACACCAACCATTGCACCAAAAACAGCTCAAACTCCAAGCCAGGGTTCAAATGCTGGTACTGTTGATACAACTGCAACAAATGTGTCGAGTAGTTCTTCTGGTACTGTTCCTTCAAATGCTTTACAAGCTCAAATTATGAAGAAAGAACAAGAGATTGTTTCTAAAGAGGAATTAAATAAGAAACAATTTGAAGAGAATAGAGCCAAGAGATTAGAATTATATCATTCAAGACCAGTGGATTTCTTTGCTGCTTCATTGGCTAATTTATTAGAATTAAAAGATGAAGAATTGAAGATTGTTAATGATAGTAAAAAGAAATTGAATGGAGATTTTAAATCTTCACCTGCTCAAAAAGGTTTAACACCTTCAGCTATTTTACAAACTCCATTAACTTTTTCCAATGCTGCAAAGACTCCAAATTCAACTTCAAAAACTTCAATTCCACCAAATGGTGTTTCCAATTCAACTACTTATTTGTCTCCAAACTTGTCACCTTCTTCAACTTTGAAAAATGGTAATGGTAGTGGTGGTTCTAATGATGTTTCTACAACTTGGGCTCCAAGAGTTTCAAGAGAAGCCATCAAGGCTACATTCAGTGGTGTTGAAGAGATTAAGAGATTATTATTTGTTGATGATGCTTCAGATGAGAATAATGAATCTATAATTCCAACTCCTCCACCTGATAATGAAAAAGTTAAAGATTCTAAAGGAAAAATTGAAGATGATGGTCAAAAATTCAAAAAAATTAGAATTGATGATGAAAATAATTTCTTTGATGAAAATGATAATAAATTAGAAAATGATTTAATGTGGGATTTTGATTATGTTGCAAGTCATTTGGATAATGAAGAAAATCCACAACCTGAATTATATTAAAATTGTTGAGGATTAGTGTGTGTGTGTTTATTTATGTTTTAATTTTTTTGCCCTCCCTCGTGAGCTTCTGTTTTGTGTATATATATCAAAGAGTTTTAATGTTTCCGTTTAATCTACAAATATTGTAAATTACCATAAAAAAAAATTTCATCTCATCATAACCTAAACAAATTTTCAACATTAATTTCATATTTTAAAGATTCAAAATCTAATACATCACCACTCAAGATTTGATCTAAATTAACTAATCCCATACTTGAATCAATACCTGATGCAGGACTTGGTGCAGGATTTGGACTTAATAAATTATTATTATTCCCAATATGGAAATTTTGTAACATTGGATTATTATTATTAACTCCAGTTGTATTATTCAAATTTCCAACATTTCTTAAATCAATATTATCAGAACCACCAGAAAATGAAGCACCCCAAAGTGCACGTTCTGAACTTAATTCTTCATCTTTTAAAATATATGAAATTTCCACAATTTTAAATAAATTTTTAAAATCTTGGATAGAATAATCAATAAATGCATTCATATTATTTAAATTTTTAAGAACATCACGAGAAAATCCTTGTTCATATTCCATCTTGGCAATCATTTGAGGTTTAACATCATCTTGTTCATTTGTTGAATCTTTTAAAAACTTGATTGTATCATTAATACATTTGAAACCATCTTTTTTCAAACTTCTCAAGAAAAATTTATTCATTAATGAAGTTTTAAATGCTGGATAATGATCTTTTCCTAATTTTTTCTGTAATAATGTATTAATTGCATTAGTAACTCTGAAAACAATACTTGTAAGGTCATTAATAGAACGAATTATTATTGTATCACTTGTATTGAAGGCCTTAATCAATAAATCCTTCGTATGATATAATCTTGATAAAATTGCAATAAATGCATTAATTACTCTTGTTGTAGCATTTTCCACTATTCTGTTTAGATAAAAATGATAATTTGGATCAATAAAATCATTATAATCATCACCTAAATATTTTGTCAAGATATTTGAAAGTTCCACTGCCGTTTCAATGACAAGAGATTGGAAATGTTGATATTTTGTTAAATCATAATGTTCTTTAGATTCATAATTCAATGCTAAATTTTGATAAATTAAAAGTGATAATGATCTAGTGATTAAATTATGTTTTAAGGCACGACTGTTTTTATAATTAGCAACATCTTCATTGGACTTGTTCCACAATGTCAAATTGTCGAGTGAATAATTTAAAGTGACGTATGTATACATCTGTTTTAAAGTACTCAAGACATCAGCAACTTTTGTTGGAGGTCCCATATTGTTAACTTCATTGGATAAGTCCAAGTATAAGAGATAAAGTCTTTGTTCTCTTTGCATTTCATCCACGATAGCATGTTCAACAGCAGTTTCTTCTTTACGAAGTTCTGGGAATTTCATTTCATATGAGTTTATATTTTGAACAATACAGGATTGACCTGATAATACTGCACCGACTCTATCCATCTCCAGAATTGAAATCCACATTTTCCTCCATAAGTTACGATAACCATAATATTTATTAAGATGGGTATAATGTTCAGCATCTCTGTTCATTCCCATTGAAAAAGCTGATTGGATTAAGGTACCTAATAGAATTTGAGATTGATTCAATTCTTGACCATCACCATCCTCTGGGGCAAAACTTAAGTACGACCTTAAATAATACAAAGCTTGAACAATGTGTAATTTTGTCTTTCTCATCAATTTAAATTGTGATAATGCTGTTTGAGCTGCAGTAATGAAATGTGGTGAAATTGGATTTTCCAATAGTATAGAGTCATCTGCTGTTGTAGGAATCCCTATTGAGATGTATGAAAACCGTAAAAATATTAACAATGTAGCAACAAATGCAAAATCAAATTTATCTTCAATGTTTAGTTCAATAGAGGAATCTTCTGTTTGAGATTTCAAAATAAGATTTAACATTCTTGTCTTGTAAAAAACTTCACCAACAACAGGGAAAAATGGATAAATGTATTTGAAAAATCTGTTTAGGTATAAACTAATAACTGATTTTGGTGGTAACATTTTTTCAATATCACATTTTAATTCATTGATATATAATGGTTTTGAGATATTTGTCAATGAACTCAATGGGAATAACAGACTTTTCGGATCATCAGAATGGAATCTCTCCTGTGCAAATCTCGATATGATTTCTTTCAAGAAAGGTGATTCATTTTCACCTAGTAACTCAAGACACATAGATAATGAACTATCAATTTGTTTGTTCTTTCTTGGATGTGCACCTTTAACTTTTGAAACTTTTCTCAAGACACTACATAGGAAAAAATAACCTGCAACTAAGGATAAATAGTGATCTTTTTTCACAATAGCAGATGAGCATAACGGTTTATGATCTTCCATGCATGACCTTTTTATGGTTAAACTATTATATGATTGATAAAAATCAATAGTATCATCTTCATATTCACGCTTTAATTTGGTTCGTGTAGAATCTTCGTTGGATTGAGCAGAGAGTAAAGAACCTTCAATAGATTCTAATCGACTTCTCAATTTCCTAATTTCATCTTTTAACGCGTTTTCGTCTCCATTAACCGTTGATATATTAGTTGGAAGAAGTTCTGGAATTTGTTTTGATTCAACCTTAGACTTCCCTTCAGCATTAATGACTCTATTAACCCAATGTGGAGCTTCATAACGACATAGATGGCCAACGTTACATTTGATACAATTTGTACATGAGGGTCTTTTTTTGTCACATTTGATCTTTCGGGCCTTACAATTGAGACAGACAACAGACATTCTCTGCCTTTTCTTAGGTTTGCTCTCGTCATCAGAAGACATGATTATACTATTTCTTAACTGATTTCTAGTCCTTTATTCCTCATGCTTTGGACCTAGGAAAAGCACTTAAACAAGATCCGATAAGATAAAACAATGTCGTTTTAAGCCATAATATTCAATTTAATCATTTCGATCTCATCTCATCGCGATTTCGAAAAACACCGGTTTTTTAAAACGGTGATATGTTCCTATTTGGGAAATATTTCCCAGTTGAATCCGATAAAAACAAAAGTCACGGGACTTGTATCCCAAAACGGATAATTGCCCAATTAGGAAATAACTACAGTTATTATTAAGCAATTACATAATTTACGCGAACGCGTTTTACTGAAAAATTATACTAGCGGTTAATTATGTACATGACATTTTCAGTGGCACTAATTGGACTATCTTGATAATTTGATCTGGTTAGCCGTACACAGAATCAACTAGAGCAGTTGAGGCATATTACATCTGAGGATCCATCACAGCTTCAACTATTGCTAAAGACCAGAAAGATGCCTCGAGCTCGCAAAGTTGTGTCAGAGTCAGAGACCGAAACTGATAGTGATGTACCTCTCGGAGGAGGGTTCATAAAAGATGATCCAGATCTAAAACCATCAAGATCCAAAAAGGCTGGTGCTGGTGCTAAAAAAACAAATGGATCAAGACAATCTAGAGCTAAGAGATCATCTGTGAAAGACACAAGTTATCAAGAATCAGATCTTAGCGATGAGGACGATGGCAAATTTGATTCTTCAGATAAAGTTGCAGGAAGCAGCAGTTCAGGTACGACGCCACCAACTCCAAAGAGAAAGCCAACAAGAACCAGCTCTAAAACTGCTAAAAGAAAGTTGAAGCAGCTAGATGATGATTATGATGAATATAATGACGAAAATGATGAAAATTTTGTCGATGGTGGAGAGTTGGAAGATGAAGATGATGATATAATTGTGATTTCTTCAAGAAGAGCTAAAAAAGGTGATGGTTCTTTCAACGAACCTTTCGATCTTGATGAATCAGATTTAGATCTCAAAGATGAAGCTGAAGAAGATTCTGATGTACCTTTGAATGAGACTGCTCCTCCAAAGAAAAAAGCAAAGGCAAAGACTCCAAGAAAGCCAAAAGCTAAGAAACCAAAAATCCCATATCATACAAGAATGACTGAAAAACTGTATGAATTTCATCCAGATTTGAAAGATGTTTTCCCTTCATTAGAACTTGCAGAACGTATTAAACCTGAAAGAGCTGAACAACCAGATGGTATGAGTATCGATCTATTGCCCTTCCAATTAGAAGGTCTAAATTGGCTTGTTAAACAAGAAGCTAGCATCTATAACGGTGGTATACTGGCAGATGAAATGGGTATGGGGAAAACTATACAAACAATTGCCCTATTTCTTCATGATAAAACCAAAAGACCAAGTTTAGTCGTTGCACCTACTGTGGCATTAATGCAATGGAAAAATGAAATACAACAACATGCAGGAGATTCCTTAAGTGTTGGTGTGTTCCATGGTGCAAATAGATCAGGAGACAAGGAAGATTTAGAAAAATTTGATATCTTGTTAACTACATATTCTGTTCTGGAAAGTGTTTATAGAAAACAGCAATATGGGTTCAAGAGGAAAAATGGACTTGTAAAGGAAAAATCACCATTACATGCAATTCAATTCTATAGAGTCATTCTTGATGAAGCCCATAATATCAAGGACCGTCAAAGTGGGACAGCAAAAGCTGCTAATAATTTGATGACACATAAAAGATGGTGTTTATCTGGTACTCCATTACAGAATCGTATTGGTGAGATGTATTCTTTGATAAGATTCTTAGATATTGAGCCATTCGGTCAGTATTTTTGTACAAAATGCCCTTGTCGTTCCAAAGATTGGAAATTTGCAGATTGGAGACATTGTGATTTATGCGGTCATGTTCCTATGCAACATACCAATTTTTTCAACCATTTTATGTTGAAAAATATTCAAAAACATGGTATAGAAGGTGAAGGTGCTGTTTCATTTACAAACATTCAATCATTATTGAAAAATATAATGTTGAGAAGAACTAAAGTGGAAAGAGCTGATGATTTAGGTCTTCCACCAAGAGTTGAAGAAATCAGAAGAGATTTCTTCAATGAAGAAGAGAAAGATTTGTATCAAAGTTTATACTCAGATTCCAAACGTAAGTTTAACGAATACGTTGCTGAGGGTGTTGTTTTGAACAATTATGCAAACATCTTTACACTTATCACAAGAATGAGACAATTAGCTGATCATCCAGATCTGGTGCTTAGAAGAGTGAAAAATAATGCAGATTTGAAAGTTGATAATTTGAACGGTGTCATTGTGTGCCAACTTTGTGATGATGAAGCAGAAGATCCAATTGAATCCAAATGTCATCATAAATTTTGTCGTATGTGTATCAAAGAGTATATGGAAAGTTTTGGCGGTGAAGAGAAAAAACTTGAATGTCCAGTTTGTCACATTGCCTTAAGTATTGATTTATCAGCACCAGCTATTGAAGTCGATAATGAAGATTTCAAAAAGGGATCTATTGTGAATAGAATCAAAATGGGTGGTGAATGGAGATCTTCAACAAAGATCGAAGCATTAGTGGAAGAACTCTACAAATTGAGAAGCGATCGTCAAACTATCAAATCTATTGTGTTTTCACAATTCACTAGTATGTTGGATTTAGTGGAATGGAGATTGAAAAGAGCTGGATTTCAAACTGTTAAACTACAAGGTTCAATGTCACCTATTCAACGTGATAATACAATCCGTTATTTTATGGAGAATACAAATGTTGAAGTGTTCCTTGTGAGTTTAAAAGCTGGTGGTGTCGCATTAAACTTGTGTGAAGCATCACAGGTTTTCCTTATGGATCCATGGTGGAATCCATCTGTTGAATGGCAAAGTGGTGATAGAGTCCATAGAATTGGTCAGTATAGACCTGTTAAAATTACAAGATTCTGTATTGAAGATAGTATAGAGTCAAGAATCATTGAGCTACAAGATAAGAAGGCTAATATGATTCATGCCACTATTAATCATGATAGTGCAGCTATTAACAGGTTAACTCCAGATGATTTACAGTTCTTGTTTATGAATTGAAATATTCGATTTGTTTAATATTATTTGTATTGGTTAGAAGGTTTTTAGAAAAAAGGTTTAATGTATAAAAAGTGTTGTTTTTACGTATTTGGCTAAACTGTAAACTAAATTATATTAAAAATTCTAAATGTTTTTTTTTTCTATATATACAAACTTCTTAGTTTGAACTACCACGAGAACCTGCACCGGAAGTGATCAAGTCAAATTGTTCTTCACTTATTTCAACTTCTGGTAATGGCTCACCTTTAGTAGTTGGGGTTGGCAAGAATCCAATCTTGATTAAATATGCAACGTAAACACTCAATTGTTTCTCATCAATACCTCTTCCAGAAGAAGCATCAACACCAGTCCATTCAGCATCTGCTTTTAATGAAGTGACGGCATTTCTGTCATCTAATTCTGGAGCTTTAGTGTCTTGTGGTAAATCATCTAAAACAAAATGTAATAATGGATATAATGCACTTTCTTTTGTACCTTCAAGAACAAATTTTTCTAATGATTGTTTCCAACTAACATAATCTTCAAGTTCAATTTCATAACCGTATCTCTTCAATGCACCAACAAATTGGATAAAAGTGATACGTGGATGTCCAGTTACTTGAACAACAGCTAATTCTTCTGATTTTGGAGGATGTAAAGCAGCTGCAACAACAACTCTAGCAACATGATCAACTGGAACCATGTTAATTGTGTTGTTGATGTTTGGATATTTACCTAATTCGGCACAACCTTTCAACATACGTAATAAGAAATCATCAGTATTTGAAGAACCTGTAGAGGTTTCACCAGTGACATAACCTGGTCTAATAATAGCACCTTTCAAACCACGTTCACCAGCACGACGGATGATGTATTCAGCAGCCCATTTACTTTGACCATAACCAGATCCTAAACCGTATGCAGAGCCTTGTAAGTCATCAGATTCTGGAATACCAGCTTTACCTTCAGAAATCAATTTATCTGAAAGTTCAACAAAGTGTTGGGTATCTAATGCAGAGGTTGAAGAGACAAAAGAAAAGTATTTGGCTTTACCAGAGGCAGCTAAGTTTAAAACATTAATGGTACCAATAACATTAGCATCACGCAATTTATCATATGGATAAACCCAGTGAACTAAAGCACCATTATGAACAATGACATCAACAGTTTCAGTTAAAGAAGTCCATTCTTTATCTTCTAAACCAAACTGTTCCTTGGATAAATCACCTAAAACAACTTCGATTGAAGAAACAAAAGTGTCTTTCCAGTTACCATAAGTAAGACCAGCTTTTCTTAATCTTTCCAAACCCTTTTGTCTGTCAGCAGCACGAACATGAGCAAATACTTTGATATTTGAACCACGACTTAATAAATCAGAAACAATAAATGAACCCAAGAACCCAGTAGCACCAGTAACGAAAACATTTATAGTTTCATTTTTGGTGAAGTCTGTTCTTGAATCATAAGATGATTTCAAAAGTTTTTCAGATAATTCTTGGGCATCTTTATAATAGTCAGCAGTTTTAGTTTCTTCAGTAACTTCTTCTGAAGCACCACTAGTTGAAGGTAAAGCAACATCATTACCACTTTGAACACGTTCAATTTCTTTGGCAAATGCTTTAATGGTTGGGAATTTGAAAATAGTACCTAATGGTAAATCAATAACCAATTGTTTTCTCAATTCGAAAATCATTCTTGTGGCCAAGATAGAGTGACCACCTAAATCAAAGAATGAATCTTCTGGTGAAATAGTTGATGGACGTTGTGGTAAGACAGATAACCAGACATCACGAACTTTACCTTCAGTTTCAGTAAATTGTGAATCATCTTGATCAACACTTGAATGTTTGGCAACAGCTTCTAATTGAGCTGTAGTTGGGAATGGTAATTTTGGTTTATCAACTTTACCGTTTGGATTCAATGGTAATTTATGGAATGGAACAATGATTGTTGGGATCGCATATGATGCCAATCTTTTCTTTAAGAATTCTTTAATATCTTTGATCAACAAACGATAACCAACTAACCCACTGACAACTTGATCATTTTTGTTCTCCAAATCTTCAATTGATGATTTGTAGTTTTCCAATTCTTCCAATTCAACTTTTGGAACAATGTATGAAATTAAAGTTGGTTCATTGTTTGCATCTTTACGAACTAAAGTTACATTTTCACGAACTAAAGGATGTTGAGAAATATTTGTGTCAATTTCACCCAATTCAATACGGAAACCACGAATTTTAACTTGATCATCAGCTCTACCACAACATTCAGTGTTACCATCTGGCAAGTAACGACCTAAATCACCAGTTCTGTAAAGTCTATCCCTTGGACCTTTCCAGAATTCTCTCCATGGTTCATTTTTACTTAATTTATTATCTAATTCTACCCATTTTGATTCTTCAACATACCAATTCTTGACGAATTTTTCCTTGTTCAAATCTGGCAATCCACGATAACCTTCAGCTAAACCAGCAGCACGAACGTAAATTTCACCAACTTCACCAACACCACAAGTTTGTGATCTATCATTTCTGTTGACAACCAACAATTGAACATTCAACATACCTTTACCAGCTGGCATAACATCTTTTTGTGATTCCAAGAAAGTAGAATCATGTTCTCTGGAGGCAACTTCGAAATATGAGACAGCTCTTTGAGTTTCAGTTGTACCATACATATTAACAATGAAGACATTTTTAGCCAAAGTTTGTAATCTCAAACAATCTCTTTTGGTTAAAATATCACCAACAAAGAAAGCATGATGTAATGATGGAATTTCTGCAGTAGCTTGAGCAGACAACAATTGACCCATTGCTGGTGTCAAATGTGTAACAGTTGCACCGTATTTACCCATCCATTCAGCCAATTTACCAGGAGTACCAATATCATCAGCTGTTGGGACCAATAATTGGGCACCAAGGAAGATAGGAGTGAACATATCTCTTTGAATAGGATCATGAGCAATACCTGAAAGCATAGTGAATTTATCATTTTCTGTTAATTTGAAAGTTTTAGACATCCAATCAAAGTAGTAAGCTAAAGAGAAATGTCTACCCAAGACACCTTTTGGTAAACCTTCAGAACCTGAAGTGAATGACAAAGTTGGGTTTGAGTCAGGACCGACAAGAACACCAGTTGGACTGACTGGGATATTTGATAAAACGTCAGTTGTGGAAGTTGAATCATGACCACCAAGAACAGAACCATCATCTTGTAATTCAATTTGAGGAATACGACTAACAACATCTAATTCATCTTTAATATAATTTTCAACCAATTCATCTAAGATACCAGCTTTTTTAATAACAATTAAACCTTTTGGTTTAGCAACTTGTAGGTAAATATTTTGACGAGCTGGAGGATAAGCTGGATCGATAACGGAAAAAGTAGCACCTGCTTTTAAAGTACCCAAGACAGACACCATTAGATCAACACCTCTTGAAGAGTAAATCATGACGACATCACCTCTTTTAATACCAGTTTTGACCAAGTAGTTCCCAACAATATTTGAAGCTTCGTTGATTTGTTTGTATGTGAAAACTCTTGATTGTTTTTCTGGTGTTAAGAAGCTTGGGGTTTCAACAACACATGTACGTTCAGGGAATTTAGCAGCATTTTCTTGGAAGATATCTTGGATAGCACCTCTATAACCAGACCAATCCAAGTTAGTAGTTGGATCTGGTAATAATTCTTTTTGAGATTTGGTGATTAAATCAACTTTGGTGACTTGAACTGAAGGATCTTGGGAAGCCTTTTCAAAGAATTGGTTCACTTGTTCACCGAATATAGAGATACGATCACTTTTGTATAGAAGAGCGTTGTAATAAACGTCATAACTGTCTTCGTTAGCAAAAATGGATAAATCTCTAATTGAACCATATTCAGATAATTGTTGGTGTTGGTTCCCATATTGGAAACTGAGTCTAAATAATTGTGGTTTTGATTCTAATCCACTTTCTTTTTGTAGTAGGGCTGATAATTCATCATAATCAACAGCTTTATCAACGTTATCGTTGTACAATTGTGTAATTTGTTTGACCAAGTCAATGAATGAAACAGTTGGACTAATTGTAGTTCTAATAACAAATTCTTTACCACCATTTGGAGAATCAGTAGAGATCACAATATCATCATCACCAGTTAATCTGTATATTAAGACCGCAAATACTGATAAACCAACTATGAACTCATTGGCTCCTGATACTTGAGATATTATAGATTTTAACGATTCTTTGGAAGGAGTTGGGAAACTGTATTTGGCCTCAACCACTTTGTTGTTTGATGGACGAATAAAATCATGAGGCAGAACTGATAGAGTAGGACTACTCAAGATTTGAGCCCAATGTTGTAGATTTGACGACATTATTGCAAGCTATCTGTAGACGAGTTCGTGTTAGTACTTTGAATTATATAGCCACAGTGATCCACTTCACTCCAATTGGGTCATACTCACTATATTAATATAACCTGAGCTCTTTAAATCCAAAGAATAAAGAGATGAGATGTAAATGATGGACTCGATAAATATTTCAAAATGACTGATTCAGTCAAAAAAAAAAAAAAAAAAAAAAAAAAAAAAGTCGGAATTGAAAGAAAAAGTCGGAATTCGAGAAAGAAATCGCCAAATTTGAAGACGTTCAATTTCGAATAATAGAGAAATACCCACTATTTGAAGGCATTTTAATCTGCTTTAATTAGAGAAAAGTGTGTTGCTGGAGATCGGACTATATATATCTGGATATATTGCCCCAAGGGAACCTCTATTACGTTACAATTCTGATTCAATTAGGTGCTTAAAGTTGCTACGTTGGTTTAAAGATTTTAACGTGAAAGACAATATAAGTAGAGTTAAACACAACTAACTACCATGTCTCAAAGAAAGCTACTTCAGGAGATAGATAAAGTCTTCAAGAAGGTGAAGGAAGGTCTAGAGATATTTGATGGATACTATGACAAACTACAGAATTGTGAAAGTCAATCGCAAAAGGAGAAGATAGAGGGTGATCTGAAAAGAGAGATTAAGAAATTGCAAAGACAAAGAGATCAAATTAAGAATTGGTTAAGTGGGAATGAAGTGAAGGATAAGAAGAACTTGCTTGAGAACAGAAGACTCATTGAAAATGCAATGGAGAGATTTAAAACCGTGGAGAAAGATATGAAAACAAAAGCTTTCTCTAAAGAAGGTTTAAGTATGCAAAGAATTGATCCAAAACAAAAGGAAAAAAATGATACATCTGAATTTTTGCATCAAATGTTGGATGAACTAGAGAGACAATGTGAAAAACATGAGGCAGGAATTGATAATATTCAAAGTTCAGGAAAGAAAGGTAAAAAATTGGATGGTGCTAAACAACAAGAAATTGATGATTTAAACGAGAAAATTTCAAGAAACCACTGGCATCAAGAGAAAATGGAACTCATTTTAAGATTATTAGCAAATGATGATATCGAGTGTGAACAAGTGAATGAATTACAAGAAGATATTAAATATTATGTTGAATCTAACGAAGATGCTGATTTCGCAGAAGATGAAGGAATTTACGACGAATTGGGATTAGAAGATATTGAAGATATTTATGGACATGTTGGTGATTATCCACAAGCCACGGAAGCTGATGATGAACCGGAACCAGAACCAGTACAAAATCAAACTCCTCAAAAGAAATCATCTGTTTCATCTCAAGCTGCAAGTATACCAGTGCCATCAGCACCAACAGCTGCACCAGTTTCTTCAACAGCCCCAATAAGTAAACCACCAGGACTCACCTCACAACCACAACAATCAAATCACTCTACTCCAAGTTCCACTCCTGGTACCACAAACTTGAAGCCATCTATTGTTCCACTTAAAACAGATTTGAAATATTCTTCTGTACTTTCAGCTGGTGTTAATTCAAACAATAATACACCAACAAGTGCAACAGCAGTGAATACACCTCCTACCATAAATCCTACTCTTAATAACAATAATAACATATCCAGTTCATCATCACCACCAGCACCACCAGGTTTAACTAAAACTTCAAGCATTACAACTGAAAGTAGAGAAACAACACAATCACCTATTTTGATACCTACTGGATTCCAAGACTTGATTCCTTCTTTTGAAAAATATAAGCAACATATCACTAAGCCTAAACCAATTAAAGAAATTTCCAAAATTTTAGAAACTTCATTGTTAAATTGTCCAGATTCTTTAGATGCTGATAAACCAAAAATTTATTTCCCAAAGAATCCACATCCTACATCAATTTATTATCCACAAGAACCATTACCAGAATTAAGTTATTCTTCAATTATTTCAAAATTAGATTTGAGTACATTATTTTACAATTTTTATTATGATCAAAATCAATATATTCAAATCTTAAGTGCAAAGGAATTAATAAAGAAAGGGTGGACATTTGATAAAGTTTCAAAGAAATGGTTTCAAAAAGTGGAAGAAATTCAACCACCAAATATCGTTAATGACCAAATTATAAATTCTGAAAAGAAAATTGCATGGAAATATTTCGATAATGAAGGAGTCTGGTTACCTCGTCGTAAAGAGGATTTTAATCCAGAAACTGTACAATTGGAAACCTCATTTTGAAATCCCCCCGAATTCATTAATTTGTATATTATAATAAGTTTATCTAGTTAATAGAACATTCTAGTTTATTCATCTATATAATACTAATGTACTTTATAATTCTTTTTTCAAAAATTCTTCACTAAAATAACTGCATTGTTGGAAATTATATTCAAACCCATCAATACCACCATAATAAGGATCATCCACAATTGATTTAAATTTCTTTCCTGTATTCCAATCTCCAAATAATCTAGCTTGATTTTTAGTTTTAACTCTTGATTTTATTCTTTCATTTAAATTGTATAAATTAGATTCATCCATACAAATCACATAATCAAATTCATTAAAATGTTGTGGTTTAAACTGTTGAGCCAAATGATCCACTGGTACTCCATGATTCTCACATGTCTCTGCTGATCTAAAATCTGGTGTATCACCAACATGATAAGCTCCTGTACCGAATGAATCTATCTTATTGAAACGATGTTCTAAGCCTAACGTTTTGACTTTGTGCTTGAAGATGGCTTCAGCCATTGGAGATCTGCAGATATTCCCTAGACAGACAAAAGCAACAGATATTTTATTATCCTGGGTCATGTTGGTTCTGTGGTTAAGTGGTTGACGTGTTATGTCTAAATTGATACTATGAAAGATGTGTCAGTTTTGTATAGTTTATATTTTTTTTTTCGAGATTACAAAAGAAACGAATACGTACAAAATTTCAACGTTGAATAAAATCACAAATTTTACACCAAATTAAATTACAATTAAATCTACAATTAATTTCACCAAACCAACAATTGTATTAAATTTCTATATAAATAACACACTGCAAAACCACATAAACTTGTATAACTAATTGAAAATTTATTCGTAGTGAATAGATTCAAAAGCTCTATTCAAAGGACTGGTAATTCTAGCACCTTTGTAAAATTCAATAGTCTTGACAGCTCTCTTTGCAATACCTTCTGGGGTGAATTCAAAGAATTTGTACACATCTGGGGCTTTACCAGAGGCACCAAATCTGTCAATACCAAATTGTTCATGAGAGTATTTAGACCAACCTGAAGTGGCCAAAACTTCAACAGATAAGATTGGAATACCATCTGGGAAGACTGATAATCTGTATTCTTTACTTTGTCTGTCAAAAGTGTGGAAATCTGGTAATGAAACAATACGAGCGTTAACACCTTGTTCTTTCAAAACCTTGGCAGCATCAACGGCAATACCAACTTCTGAACCGGTAGAGACAATGATAATGTGTGGAGATTCAACATCTTGTAAAACGTAACCACCTTTAGCAGCTTTTTCAATTGAAGAACCTTCCAATTGTGGCAAGTTTTGTCTTGAAAGAGCAATGACTGATGGGGTATGGTTTTGTTCCAAGGCAATCTTGTAAGCAGCTGAAACTTCATTACCATCAGCTGGTCTCCAAACCTTCAAGTTTGGAATAGCTCTGAAATGAGACAAGGTTTCAATAGGTTGATGGGTTGGACCATCTTCACCTAAACCGATAGAATCATGAGTAGCAACCCAAATGACTGGATGACCAGACAAAGCAGATAATCTTAAAGCACCAGAACCGTATGAAACAAAGTTTAAGAAAGTACCACCGTATGGTTTGTAGTTGGCACCAAAGGCAGCGATACCATTCATAATAGCACCCATACCATGTTCACGGACACCATATCTGATGTAACGACCTTTGTATTCACCAATACCGGATCCATCTGGTTGGAAATCAATGGCTTCTTTAGTTCTGGTCAAGTTTGAACCAGTTAAATCAGCAGAACCACCAATTAATTCTGGTAATTCATCAAAGATGTGATCCAAGACAATTTCAGATAATTTTCTTGAAGCAACAGCCTTGTCTTGTGCGGTATATGTTGGTAATTTAGATTCCCAGTTAGTTGGTAATTTATGAGCTAATCTTCTTGATAATTCTTCACCTAATTCTGGGTATTTTTGTTTATAAGATTCAAATAATTGATTCCATTCTTCTTCAATCTTGATGTTTCTTTCAGTAACTTCCTTGTGGTAGTAGTCGTAAACTTCTTGTGGAACAACAAATGATTCATCTGGGTTGAAACCTAAAGATTCCTTCAATTGTTTAACATCATCTGGTTTCAATGGAGAACCATGGACAGAGTGGGTACCAGCTTGTAAAGAACCATAACCAATGATGGTTGTGATTCTAATCAAAGTTGGTTTGTCTGATTTCTTAGCATTTTCAAGAGCTTTAGAGATACCTTCGATATCAGTGTTACCATTCTTAACCCATTCAACGTTCCAGCCATAAGCTTCATATCTTTTGTTAACGTCTTCAGTGAAGGAGACGTTAGTGTCACCATCAATGGTGATGTGATTATCATCGTAGAAGGCAATCAAGTTGTTCAATTGCAAGTGACCAGCTAAAGATGAAGCTTCAGATGAGACACCTTCTTGTAAACAACCATCACCTAAAACGGTATAGATGTAAGAATCAGAGATTGGGAAATCTGGCTTGTTGTATCTAGCAGCAAAGTTTTTTTGAGCAATGGCAAGACCAACAGCGTTTGAAATACCTTGACCTAATGGACCAGTGGTGACTTCAATACCTGGAGTTTCAGATTCTGGATGACCTGGAGTTTTTGAACCCAATTGTCTGAAATTTTTCAAATCATCAATTGTCAATTCGTAACCGAAAAGATGAAGTAATGAGTAAAGTAAAGCAACAGAATGACCGTTTGAAAGGACAAATCTATCTTTGTTAATCCATTCTGGGTTTTTTGGGTTGAACTTCATTTGCTTCCAGATGACATGAGCCAAAGGAGCTAAACCTAATGGAGCACCTGGATGACCAGAGTTGGCCTTTGAGACTTGGTCAACAGATAGTAACTTGATAGTACTGATAGCTAATTGTTCAATTTCAGTAGACATAATGAGTTATGTATAAAATGAGTTCAATTGAATTGAATTGAATTAAAGGAGAGAAAGAGAGCAAATCAAATCCAACTTGTGGCGATTTCAATGCTCTTTATATTTCTTTCCAATTGGGCCACTCTTCGCGGAAGACTTTGCACCGGGTGTTACCCGGGAAATGTAGACCAGAGGGCTCTGTCTAGCTCTGCCCAGCTCTGCACAGCTCTGCTTAGCTTTTAGACAGAGCCCTGTCTAGAGTCTCTCCCCGGGACCCGTTCAAATTTTTTGTAGCGATGCGATGACTTTGGCTCTTTCGGATCACACTCATTTCTACTCATCAACGACAAATGGGCTCAATAATGAATTCATTTAAACTCAATTAGTCAATATTGAGTAATGTAACAAACACTAGAAACTATGGATTCGAGATTCCGAACTCTCTAGCTCAATTCTGTAGAGAACCAAGTTAAAAAGTAGAGATCAGATCACGTGGGGCCCTTTGAAAGAAAAATATTATGTAATTCCTCTAAAGCCCGTAACGTTATTTGACACATTAATTTGATAAGACTTACATTCCAAGTTATCCAAGTGAGCTTCTACAAAGTAATCGATTTAGATATCATATTTACCAGTTCATTATAAATTTCGTATAAATCTCATATGCATTTGTTGAAAACGAATGGGTAGCATCACTAACGTATAAAGTCATATAGCTGTATATTATTATTTCAGTAATCTTCCAGAAAAAAGCATTCGTTAATTAATTGAGTTCTGGTAACAGACAGACAAAGAAAGTTGGAAATCATAAACTTCATACCTAAATCACATTGCTTGAAAATCAAAACAATATCCCTACTATTAGGTATTTCAATTGTAGAATATGAATACACCACACTCCTTCTCGGATAATTACTTGAACCCATACAAGTTCCTCTCAATATTTCCAAAACATTCTCTCTATAGAGTTCCTGATCTAATCCACAACCTATAAAAATACCTCTTGAAAGATATTTATCAACTTCAGAATCTGATAAATCTCCATGATCAGGATAATATGCTCTGCAAAAGCTATTAAAATTTTCACATTGTTCACCAAATGCCAAAATAAATCCCTGTGTTTGAAATTCTTCGTTAATATGCCCACGGAAAGGACGATGAGCAACCACCAATTTCTCTTGATAAATAGGAAATTTTTGATACAATATAGACGCAATGTTAATTTGTGAATTTGTAGACAAAATAAACATCTTTGGCCATTCATACTTATTGTAAAGTGATTCATATTGACCTATATCTTGATCAGATATCTTACAAGAGTAATCAACAACCACTAGTAGAGGCATCCTAACTAATAAAATAGGACCAGAATTTTCTGTAACTAATAAATCATCCATAAAATCGACTTCACACTCGTTTTTAAAGTTTGATATATCAGAATATTCTGATGAATCTTCATCATACTCTGGAAGTTGTGAAATATTGTTTAAATCAAGTAAAAACTGATCAGCATTATGCATGATTGCCCGAATTGGTTTGGCTCCAACATGATAATTGTGAATCAATATATACATATGAAGAGGAAATTGGTTATAATTTACATCTATTGGACGAAGAATCAAAAGTACATCATTTTGAAGGTCATCACTTAATATATTTTGTTCGAAATCTAATGATTCGTCAATAATAGATGGTAACACAAACTTTGTGAGTCCATAAATTTTGGAGTCTTTAACCAACGCATTTATCGTTCTATCTTCCCATTGAATTGATTCCCAATGAGTTCTAAAAGTTTTTAAACAATCTCTATCATTAGAATCATCTGATCGTTCTTCATAATTAAAAGACAATTGCATACGATTTGACCATTGAAGAAGCTTCACATAATTATTTGGATCAACTGATTCATCAATCTTTAAATCACCACTTTCAACTTGGTTTAACGAAAAAGAAAAAGGATCGAGTTTCATATTGTTTTCAAAATATCTCACATCTCTTATAAAGACACTTTTGGTTTTAGTAAACCAACCAGTTTGAACTTCATTTAATCTGACATTATACTCGGAAACTGGGCCTTGACGTTTAGCCCATTTAAGAACATTTGATACATCAATTTGCGAAGTACAAAGTAAATAAGTTGATCCAGTCTCATGACAAATTTTATAGACAAATATGGGACATTGATAATTGCTACTAATACCTGATGGATCAAGATGTTTGAGCCTTGCAGCATCTTTGAATCTTCTAAATAAGGAGTGATCCTCCATAGTTGATAAAGACAATAGTTCATACTAAGGAAACATTATGAATAAAGATTGAATATAAACATTTAAACTTGAAGGAATTATTCTCATGGTTTTTGAGTGTTTAAATTTCCTCCTAGTTGAAAAACGGGAATCCAAAATTTGACACAGTCTTTTGTACTCATGAATAAGTCCATTGGAAATTCAACCAAAGAAGAGAATAAAACAACGTATCATTGGACAATATTGATTAATAAATGAATCTTTATACTATTTTTACAATATTTAGATCAAACTCCATAAATTTCTCTATTTCGCAGCAGTCTGAAAAAAAAAACTATACTTTTGAATCTATATACACCAAAATAGAACTAGTGATCCATTCTCAACAATGCCTTTTGAATTTAATACCAAACCACACACTTTAAAGAGTCTCCCTACAGACACTGATCAATTTGTCAAGGAAGCTGACGAGCTTATAGAATCCATCACCTCGAAATGGTCCAAGAACAAGGAGTACCATTACACACTTAAAGATTCATCAAAAGAATCAGTAACCACATATCATACAAAGATATCCAAAGAGCATTGGGTCAGTAGAGTTAGCACACATGACAATACCAAATATCCATTCCAAAAGGCTATAAAATATTTATTAGGTTCAGAGGAGAAAGAAGGGGTCTATGTTATTGATGATATTTATAAACATACAGAATATGAGATGGGATATATTGAAGTTTTAAACAAATGGTTTAAAGTAGAATTAGGATCTTTCCCAGAATATAAACAACTGGGGGAAATTGACCATCTTAAGAATTGGTATTCTATTATTGCAGAATATGAACTTGGTTCACCTTTAAAAACTAGACAATTTAATGAATTTATATTAATTGTTCCACCAAATTTAAATAATCCAAATAAGGCATTTGTTATTAGTGTTGTTAGTAATGATCAGAATGATCCATCAAATGATAATGTTCAAGGGGTTTATTCAAGTATTGAAAGAATAGAATTATTCCCAAATGATAATTCATGGGAATGGAGAATGTGTACTTGTAGTGATGCAGGTGGTAATGTTCCTAAATGGTTACAAAATGCAATGATTAGTAAAAATGTTGCAATGGATGTTCCAAATTTTTTAAATTGGTTAAGTGAACAATAATTAGATGAAGTATTATATTTATTTAGCGGTTTATAAATTCCAAAAAACGAAACCTGTTATAACTTCTTTTATAATATCTTGGAAGAGTGGATGTATTTCTCAATAATTTATACATAATTGATTGCATATCCAAATCAACATGTTTTATTATTAAAACAATTTCAAAATCTTGAGGATTATTATATCTGGGTATTTTAATCATTGATAATGAATGATTTTCCAGCTTATAATTTAAATCATTAGTTTTCATTCTATATCGAGGCATCATTGTTGTAAATTCATCAGTCCATTCATCATTTGATAATCCTGGATTGATATATAACCCTTTTGATCTATACAGTTCTAATTCATCATTTGAATGAGATTCAGAATAAGCTTCATGAAATTTTTCAAAATCAGAACATGATTCACCAAGAGCAATTATTAAATTTTCTGAATCAAGATCTTTAAAAAACTCATGATATGAAATTTTAATCTCTTGAGGTAAATTATTTTTATCAATTAGTTCCAAGGTATCAATATTTGCAGTTGTTGAAAAAATAAAACAAAATTCATTAATTGAATCTTTCATCCCAAATTTCCTCACCAGAGGAATGTTTATAAATTTGTAATTACCAACATCATCTTCTTCAGAATCTATAATGTTTGACGAAAGTAGTTTTTCTTTAAATTCAGAAATAGCACAATAATTGGAATCTTCATCATTATAGATATGAAACTCATCATTCATATTGAGTAAGAATTGATCAGCATTGTACATTATGCATTGAAATGATTTAAATGTCAAATTTTCAAGGTGAAGAAAGAGACTTCTTGAATCTGTTTTAATAATAGGACGTAGAATCAATAACACATTTCCAGATGATTGTTCATATTTCGTGATTCCATACATCTTGCACTCTGTAACTATTGGATTTTCATTAATTGAACTTCTCCATTTAACTGATTGTGCATGTCTTTTGAATATTTGTGAACAATCTCTTTCAATCTGTTGTTCTGTACCAGGATAGTCAGGATGATAATTAAATGCTAATACACCATTATTTAAATCTTTTAAAAAGGGTAATAATGAATCCCCATCAAGTTTTAATTCTCCATTATCAACATGATTTAATGATTCTTCAATAGTTGAACAGCCTGCATTATAAGTATATCTAACATCAGTAATAAATACACTTTTCGTTGTAGAAAACCAACCAGATTGAACCTCGTTTAGTCTCACAATATATTCAGAAACTTGTTGTTTTTGTTGTTGTTTCACCCATTGAATTACAGATACAACATCAATCGGTGATGAAGATAGCAAATATGTAGATAACCCATTCTCATAAGCTTCATAGACATAGATTGGACATTGATAGTTGTTAGAAATATCCAACGGATCAAGATGTTTAAGCCTTGCAGCTTCTTTGAATCCTTGGAATAATAATCCCATAGCTATATGGTGAGCACATTGTTCATAATGAATCAACTAACAGCAACATTTTTGGTAGTTTTATAATGGATTATCAATATATTCTCATGAGGTTTTAAAGATACAGTAAAAAACGCGAATGCGTTTGACACAATCTTTTATACTCGATTGATCTGATTTATATATATGGGTTTTGGTTGATTGAGGTTATAATAATTGATTTGAGTAGTGTTATTGATATCAATGGGCCCAATGATTGATAAATATCCAAGTCTAACGAGTAGAGATGGTCGAGATGGATTACTAGAGACGATTACGCTTCACCAGCACTAATCCTTGAACTTGACAAGCATCGGCAGAGCTCCACACTGATAATCAACTGTTGATCAATAAGGGATGAAAGATCACAGTAATGATCAAGACTATAAGCACTATCTTAACATCTACAACGCCTTTATAACTCCATAACTCCATAATAACTATCTTTATAAAGTCTCTTTTAATAGTGTAATCGTATAGTTTAGACTCGGACTTTGTGAAAAAGTCCGAAATTTTGGGGTATAAATGATTGATTGATTGATTGATGGAGAATAAAGCAACTGATAATTGATCCTTTATTGATTTAATAGTCTTGTTAATATTTTGTTAATAGTTTGAAATAAGACCAGGTGATGATCAATCCTTTGATCCTGAACGTCATTTAATGGAAAGCTGGGGTATCTAATAGTATCAACAAATTAAATTAATATATTGATGGAATTGTGTCACTTGATGTTTTAAAGTGGAGCTATAACAAAATATCTCATGCCTTTGAACCATTTTAATACTATTTTAGTTCCTTTAAAAGCCTTTTTTGTTGTTGTGAAGGCTCAACAAGTTGCATGGGTTAACTCAACGTTGGAGTACCGTGATGTTGAATATATAAAGGGTCAATTGATCTTGAAAAGTATTTCATGATACAGTTCAGTTCATCAATATCCTGAAAAGATGCTCAGAACACTAACACAATTAAATATTAAACCAGCTATAAGATTCCAATACAGAACTTTAGCTACAAGTTCAATTCCAACAACTCAAAAGGCCATCATTTTTGAAAAAAGTAACGGTCCTTTAGAATACAAGGATATTCCTGTTCCAAAGCCAAAACCAAATGAAATATTAGTTAATGTTAAATATTCAGGTGTTTGTCATACTGATTTACATGCTTGGAAAGGTGATTGGCCATTACCAACTAAATTACCATTAGTTGGAGGTCATGAAGGTGCAGGTGTAGTTGTTGCTAAAGGTGATCAAGTTACAAATTTTGAAATTGGTGATTATGCAGGTATTAAATGGTTAAATGGATCTTGTATGTCTTGTGAATATTGTGAAAATGGATTTGAATCAAATTGTCCAAAACCTGTCTTGTCTGGTTATACTCATGATGGTTCATTCCAACAATATGCTACTGCAGATGCTGTTCAAGCTGCAAAAATCCCAAAGGGAACTGATTTAGCTCAAGTTTCTCCTATCTTGTGTGCTGGTATTACTGTTTATAAAGCTTTAAAAACTGCTGGATTAAAAGCTGGTGAATGGGTTGCAATTTCTGGTGCTGGTGGTGGTTTAGGTTCTCTTGCGGTTCAATATGCAAAAGCTATGGGTTATAGAGTCCTTGGTATTGATGGTGGTGATGCAAAAGGTGAATTGGTTAAATCTCTTGGAGCTGAAGAATATGTTGATTTTAAATCATCTTCAGATGTTGTTGAAGAAATTAAACAAAAGACAAATGGAGGTCCAAAAGGTGTTATTATGGTTTCAGTTAGTGATTCTGCTATAACTCAATCAACTAAATTTGTTAGACCAACAGGTACTGTTGTTTTGGTTGGATTACCACCAAATGCCGTTGTTCATTCAGATGTCTTTAGTCATGTTGTCAAGAGTATTGCAATCAAGGGTTCTTATGTTGGTAATAGAGCTGATACAAGAGAAGCTATTGATTTCTTTAGTAGAGGTTTAGTTCATTCTCCAATCAAGATTGTTGGATTAAGTGAATTACCAAAAGTTTACGAATTGATGGAACAAGGTAAAATCTTGGGAAGATATGTTGTTGATACTTCAAAATGATTATAGCTAGCTTATTTATTTTGTGATGTTGATCATCAGTATAAGACACATTATTTTATTTCATTACTTGTGTAGATAAAGTCCGAATATTCAGCCGTATAGTTGAAAAAAATCACCTCATTAAAAGGCTGAAAAAGACCCCTTCTACATTTGAATAGCTAGTACCTCATAAATTTGTATTATTACATTCATAATCACACTCTATAAAATTAATCACAAACCATTGTCCTTATCTCATTAATCATTTCAATCATATATCAAATTTTAACCATTCTAAATCAACATTCTCCATTTCAACATCTTCATCACTATTCCCTGCAGAAAGCATCAAATTATGTGGATTCATAAATTGTTGTTGATTATGAGGATCAGATGAATCTTGTTTGAAAACTTGTTGCTGCTGCTGCTGTTGCTGTTGTTGTTGATGAATTTGTTTAGATAAATTTGAAGATTTCTGAAATTGTTGTGGAATTCTTTTAGAATTAAACGAATGTGTTAAATTAGTTGATGAAGAATTGAATGGAACCGTCGTTGTAGTAGATGATGGAGTTGATGATGACATAAATGTAACATATTCAGAAGAATATGCAGGTGATATTGGTGATGGATTCGTAACAGGTGATGGAGTATTTATAAAATTTGAAGGACTTTGAGAATAATAATCAAATGGTGATGAGGATGATGTAGTTGGTAATTTTGTAACACTTTTACGTTTTCTTTGTAATGATGGTTGTTGTTGTTGTGTGGGTATAGCTGCCAATATTGGTTTTGGTAAAATTGGAACATTTTTATAACGTTGATCTTTTTGATTTGGTAATGAAGTTGAAGTTAAATTTATAGATTTATCAAGATTTGATATTATTTTTTTATTATTATTAACTTCACCATTATTAACTGATGAACGTCTTGAATTTCTTTTCTTAATAACATCTGTTTTTAATGATAATGGTCTCATTGTACCATGTAATTTTTGAAATAATCCACATGCATTACATAAAGTATTCCCATTTGGATCTCTTCTCCATAATGGAGTCTTCATAGTATGACAATTAAAACATTCAGTAGTACCATTACTACTTGTTACTGGTTTTTTTTTACTTAATGCGGATGGTATGGATGAAGGAGTTGTTGAAGATGATGAAATTGAAGTATTTGAAAAACTTCTTGGAGGCATAGATATTGCCATTGGTACCGATACACTTGTTGTATTAATTGGACTAGTTTCCTCCTTTTTCGGTTGTATTTGTTGTTGTGGTTGATGAAATTCTGGTTTTGAATTTGAATGTTCATCAATATTAAAATCCCACGCCATATTAATTTCTCCATTAAAATCAGCATTTTCTTTAAATTTATCATAATTTTTATCCTTGGTCATTGTTGTTGAACTCATTGTTGTTCCAGTACTTGATACACTATCCACACTTTGTTTATTTGAATCAACACTTAATGGACTTAGAGAATCTAATGAACTTAGGTCACTTTGATGACTATGACTATTACCGAATTGTAAATTCTTACAACTCTCTCTTAAAGATCTATTCTCAATTCTCGGTTGTAACACCAATAAACGTTTTGCAGCAGTATAAATATCCCATATAGATGGAGCTTCATTATCAATGTTATCCATCTTTATAATCCTTTTTGACTAATAGTTGTAACTTTTGAGCGAAAAAAAATGGGGATTAACTCAACCAAAAGTCACCCAAACCGAAACCCGATGTTTTTAAAACCCACTAAACCAGGCTCTTTGATTGTATTCCTAATATCAGGCAAACAAGTATCCCCCAACTAATAAAACAATTCTATTAAATGAAAGTATCCAGGCAAAGTAAAGTTTTCTAATAGTGGTCTTTTTATTATTCTCAAAAATTCTGTTTTGATTTTTTCTTTTAAAATTAAAAAAAAAAAAATCTGGCTGCTTCGCGAAAAAAGGAAAAAATGACTGCCCGATTGGGAAATAAAAGTGTATTCTACAATATAAAATCAATATAAAACTATTCAATATAAATATAAAAACAAACCTTTAAACCTTTAAATTCCCTTGACACAGATTTCTCATGACACTCGTAATCCGGGGAAAGGATCCTTTTCTTTTCACTTATTCTTGTGTGGTTTGAGTAACTCAAAACTACACAATAATCCATGATCAACACTCATAACAGCACCCCAATTATTAAATTCACCACAATAATTTGGAGCTGAAAATATTGTAACTAATTTCTTCTTTGCAAAGAATTCATAACCATCTTCAACAACCATATGACCTCTTATAATTAAATCAAATTTAAATTTTTTGGTAAAGTTTTCTACAATTTTTTTACCAAAAGTGTATGAAACTCCACGATCATTTTCACTCCATTCAACAACATTTGAATCTGGATCTGACCATAATAAATCTGCAAATAATCCAGTTTCTGGAATATCTGTTGGTCTTTTCAAATCTTCGATTTGTTTTAAATTTGTTAAATGAGGTGATAAACCTCCATGAATACAAAAAATTTTTTCATTAATTGTAGCTGCAATTGGTAATGTATTGAAAACATCAATAAAATTTTTCCAACTTTTTAAATTTAATCTTCTTTTACATTCATCATAAAATCCATAAATTTTAGTAATATTTGCAGATTCATGATTTCCTCTAAGCATAAAGAAATTTTCTGGATATTTAATCTTGAAGCAAAACATCAATAATATAGTTTCTAATGATTGTTTACCTCTATCAACATAATCACCTAAAAATAAATAATTTGAATGAGGTGGTAATCCACTCAATTTTAAAATTCTTAATAAATCATTAAATTGTCCATGAATATCACCAACAACTTTAACAGGTGCACTTAATTTTAATAAAGTTGGTTGATTAAGAAAAATTTCACGAACTTTTGAACAAATTATTGAAATTTCTGAAGGTTTAATGAAAAAATCTTCATTTTTTGATTTACCTAAAATTGGACTTGAATTTTGTGAATTTGAATTTTGTGAATTTGTTAATAATTTTTCAATTATTGAATCAATATCAACTTCATTTGAATTTAATTTTGGTTTACGTGTTGCTAATGAAGTTTTAGGTTCTTCTAAAATTGGTGGTAAATTTGTCATTGGAGGTGTTGTAGATAAAGAACTTGAAATGGATGAATCAATAGTGAACAAATCACTGAATGAACTTGAAACTTCATCTGTTGAATTGGTATTAACTTGATCCTGAGGTAAATCATTGGTGGCACCAGCATTAGGATTATTACCTGGAGAGATTGGTGGCGACACTGAAGGTTTCAACGCCTTTGCCATGGATAAGTTGATTTCCATTTCAAATGGGCTAACAGTTTCATCATTCACAGTATCATCTGAACTATTATTAAATTCATTAAAATAAGTAAATTTTTTTGGACTTTCCCTAAACTTCTTTTTTTGAAGTTTTTCTTTGTTATAACTTTTTTTATAACTATTATTTCTTGTATTATTATAGGAAGGAAACTTCCTATCATCTGGTTCAGGTTCACTATTTGGATTTGTACTTGATGAAGATGAACCAGAATTTAATGTGCCTGTGGTGGCATTACTAATATTGTTGGTATTCGGGCTGGCATTTTTAGACGGGCTGTTTCCCATAACTTGTCGGTATATGTATTGGACCTTGAATAAAAGAACTCTTTAATGAGTGATATAACTTGATAACCTAGTAAATAATTCTACTATTTGGTGAAGTGTTCTTATTTAAATTAAAGGAAAAAGGAGTTCGTTCGTTGATTTTTTTTCTATTCGTTGAGACTCAAAAAAGAATCGGTGATTATGTAATCAAACGACTATAAAGAAGAATTCTGTGGTGAATATTTTAACCAGTGTTTATTGATTAAAGGGATTATAATTATTATATTATTGAGTAGATGAGTAGTGTAGTATTGAGGTGTATATAAATATCTTTTTAAACAAATTCATGTACGATATCTTCATGCTTTTCACAAAATTTTGCAACTTTAGCACGACGATATCTCTCTTTTTGTTCATCTGTAAAATGAATATAACATTTTGTTTCCCATGGTTCAAATGCACAAATTGGATTCTTACATCTAATCCCAGTTTTGGTAAGTGAAGTACATCTTTTAGATTCTATTATATTTCTATGCATCTTCACATTTTTAACTTTACTTAATCTTTCTAAATATATCGTATTTATCTTGGCCCTTACATTTGGATCTAGGTTTATTTCATTTAAGTTTGTTATTAAATCTCCCATCATCATTTTTAAAACTAATTTCTCATATCTGTCACCATCTTCATCATCATCTTCTGTTTTTGTATGATGAGTTTTTGGAGTGGTCCACTGAGCATAATGGGCCCTTTGAGTAGGCCTTGGAGAATTAGGAGCTCTTGGAGTCTCCCAAGCATCATAACTAGGATCACGGTGTTCTCTATCATGGTCAGACTCAAAATCAAAATCAAAATCCAGATCATCATCCTCTTCTTGTTTAAAATTATTAAATATTTCCCGTGTATCTTGTTTCTGTTTCTTTATCAATCCAGCCATACGATTCATCCTACAATCTATATTTCTCAACTGATCCCCTATAACTTCTTGGTGGATTTGTTGATACTCATAATTCGATCCCATAGCTTCGCTTAAAGCTTGATAGAACTCTGTCCAATCATCCAAAGGTGATCTATATGATCTCTTGTGCATTTCCCCTTATCTCTCTATATCAACCTAACACTCCAGAATTGGAATCAAACAATTACCAATCCAAAACATCTCAACAAAACAATCAAAACACTTGAAAAACGCGTTCAAGTAAATTTGCAAACAGAATAAGTTTAAATTTTATGCGTCATCGCTTAAAAAATTTGGTCACATGACTAATCACGTGAGAGAATTTATATTTAATAGTTTTCATTTATTCAAATTGATTGATATTGATACAAATACAATTATACATCTCTATTTAAATCAATTAACTGAATTACATCATGTCGTTAGCGGAATTTGATGAGATAGACTTTAGTCACTCAGCCACTAGATTGGATAGACCATCTGATTATCTTATGAAAAAAGCAGTAAGTATTGATTAATCTTCTGACTTTTATATTTATGTTAACACAGCGGGTAGAGAAGAAGACCAACAGGATTACAAGATATTAGAGATTCTTATAAATCAGCAACTATATATGTTGGTAATTTATCATTCTACACTACAGAGGAACAAATCTATGAATTATTTTCTAAAGTTGGACCAATAAAACAAATTATAATGGGACTTGATAGATTTAATTTTACACCTTGTGGATTTTGTTTTGTTATTTATAAGAATCCTCAAGATGCTATTAATGCCGTTAAATATCTTGGAGATACTAAATTAGAAGATCGAGTTGTACAGATTGATTTAGATCCTGGTTTTAAAGAAGGTCGACAATTTGGTAGAGGTGCTAGTGGAGGTCAAGTTAAAGATGAACAAAGATTTGAATATGATAGTTCAAGAGGTGGATTTGGTGTTGGTGCTGGTGGTGTGCCTATTGTTCCTATTGGAGGAGAATTTGTTGATCCAAATTTACCAAATTTGAGATTTGGTGCTAGAAGAATTGTAGAGAAAGATTCTTATGTTCCAGGAGAAAATAATCAACAAGATGATACTGCTGCTGCTAATAATAATCAAGAGAATGAGATACAAGAAGCTACATGAATAGTTAATAAGCAGATGAATATTTTTATTTTTTTTAGGTCACTTTATGTAGCGTGAAACACATCTCCCAGCCAGCTTATAATCTATCAATTAATCTTTTCTTTTTGATAGGTTGGCCATTATTCCCACTCAAATTAGAAAACAGTCTTCTTCTTCTCTTGTTGATGAACCAATTACTCAACTGTACATTACTTAAACCTGTTTGTTCCAATAGGATTCTCTTTTGGGTATGATTCGGATAAGGATTATCCATATTATTTAAGATCCATTCATTCAAGATCTCAATAGTTTCTCTAGGTAGATTAGTTCTCTTCTTATTCGAGCCGCCTGGTGTCAAACCTGGAGATTCGAATCCTGAATCGACTGAAGTTTCACGAGAATCAATATCATCCATTGCGTTGTTGAATGAAGTGTTGAGAGATAATGGAGTTGTGGAACGATTTTGATTCTGTTGTTGTTGTTTTGTAGATGATGTGGATTTGGAATGAGATGGAGCTGGTCGTTGGATATGTTGTATCTTGTGTTGTGGTTCTGAAAGGGAGTGCGGTAGTGGTGGTTTTTGTTCCAATTTAAGTTCTGTTTGGAAATTATCTATTGAATTTGTGGATTCAGATCTTTGTTGAGGATTATGAAATGTGTATTGGGACTGTTGAAGGAACGTTTGCTTTGGTTGTGGTGATGATGAAGATTGATCATTGTTTCGTTGGTTGAATTCCAACAGTAGTTGAGAATCATTTAATTGTTGTTGATTTTGATAACTTTCGATATTCTTCAAGATGTTATCTATCGGAGGAAGTGATAAATTATCCGGGGCATCCTTGTTGTAGACGAGTTCCTGGTGTAGTAGTAGATATCTTCCCTTTGCCTCGTCGAGACTTGTTGAAGTTGCCGTTGTTGTTGTTGATGTCGTTGACATGGCGTCGTTATTATTATTATTATTATCAGTGGTGGAGGCGCTTTTCGTGGATGTTGACGGAGTGGACATGACAGTCAGCAGCAGCAGCACAGACGATAGTTGAATCAATGATGGTTTAGAGAGTGTAGACTAGTGGAAGAATATGAATAGAATAGTTGAAGATTATTTGGTTGCAAGGAATTGTGTCATGTAATTTTCCTTGATCAAAGATAAAAATAAAAAAAAAAAAAAGGCAGGTCAAAAAGAAAAGAGTCAAATTTAATTAACGATGGTTTAATTACAGAGAAATGTACTGGTGATTTTATTTATTTAAATGATGGATGGGTTAATTAGAGGCTATAGAATATGGATAGATGGTTATTACTAGTGTTTGTAACTAATTTACCCTTGTTTAAACCGTGTTGAAAGCTATGTGTCAATTTGTCTTGCTGACTCGAGAGTGAAAAATTTTTTTATCCTTTGAATTTGATTGGGAGATTTGTTGTGGACAATAAGAATGTGACAAAAAGTGGCACCAAATGGGAAGCACAGATACAATAGTTGAGGAAGGGATAATAAGGAAAGGGAGTGTATATTAAGAATGATAGTATTGATGGTATGATAGTAGAGATCTTAATACACCAATACTCACCTCTAAGCACTATTCACAATCTCAAATCTATTCCGAAACCGTTAACAGTGAATCTCCAACAGCTTTTGTGACAAATCCGTTTCGAATGCTCGAAAGGGTAAGTGCTCCGAATACTAATTATAATTATAGAGCCAATAGTGTAAAGAGTAATGTAAACATATAGAAATACAATAGAATATCATCAATGGATTGGGATATTAATTGAGCTGGTGATTGGCTTTCTTTCTGGTGACGTTCCGGGGTAATGTCGTGATAAGCTATATATAACGTTAAAAGCAGTCACAATTTCTCGGAACCAAAAAATACATCAAAAGACAGACATATGTTGGATATGTATATATCTAAATCACATATGAATCCCAAGTACTGCTGGAGATGTGCTGCTATGGTTGGTTTGGTCTAGTTTGGTTGGCTGGATGGGTTACAATTGGTTATGCGTTATCAACTATACATATATGAGATGTATTTGAGATCTTTTCAATGGTTCTCATAAATGCTCAAGATGTTTATATCCAAACTCTCTCTTCTTCATAATGTCATTGCCTGGTATCAATATATCAAGTATGGATCCACCAATTGAAATAATTGACCCATTTGTTGTCATTGATAATACACCAATGACACAAACTCAAGCTCAACATTATATTGAAACATATTTTGGAATTTTCTTCGCAAATTTTAAAAAAGAGATTACAAAACCAATAAAAGAGATTGAAATTTGGGAAATATTTAAAATACCAATTGCAAATTCATCAAATAAAACTTCAAAAATTTATTTAAATTCTGAATCAATTCGTGAATTTGTTTCATTTATTATTTATAAAAAATTAAATCAATATAAAGGTCCAGAAGAAAAAAATAAAAGAGAAGATAAAGATGAATATATCAATCATCTATATAAACTATTATTCATCATTCCTAGTTCTTATAGATTCATCATTAGAAGAAAACAACAATTAATGCCCTTTATGTCAAGACGTGATTTGAAAAATCTTAGAAAACCAAAAGGTCCATATACACCAGTTGATTGTCAAGTGACAAATTATCTCAATGGGATCCCAATAAAATTATCTCATCTTGATAATTCAGCATTCTTTGATGAGATAATCTCGGAAATGGAGGAAAGTATAACTGAAATATGTAAAAGTGATACACTAGCTGACGTTAGATGGTTTATACAAGATGTTCTTATGGGATTTTCAGAAGGTATTGTTGATCTTCATGTTGGTGAACATGGTGAATCTTATAAAGATCATTTCATTGAAGTTTTTTGCAGACCCGTTTTAAAACTTTTCAATTATGCATATTGTGAATCATTAAGTCATTATAGAGGTACTTTTCAAAAATCAAAAGGAACTCATTACACTTCAATGGAGGAGGATATAGCTATTAAACCTGCTTTTTCAATTTATGGTGGTAAAACTGGGTTACATCATTTATTGATTACTTTGAAAAGAGTTCGAGATTATGAAAAAGATCGATATGATTCAAATAAACGAATTTTAAAATTTGCAACTAATGAAAAATTGATTCGTGAAGTTTTATCAAATATGTTTATTTCAAGTCAAAAATATAGTGTTTTAAGTAATATTGAAGCTACTGTTTTTTATAAATTATCAATCAATGACCATGATAAAGTTTTAAAATTGGAATATTCAACAATAAAGAATTGTTTATTTGATTTTGAACATTATAGTTCTGCAACACAAAATTATCTTGAAACTCCTACTCTTTTAGCTTCAATCTTGTTTGATCCATTGTTGATTGATGATGATTTTGATAGACATGAAACTGAAATGGGTGAATTTTTCACTTATTTAAGATATTCTGAAGATGAAATTGAACAACAAAAGAAACATGCACTTTTATCTGATGAAATAAAACTTTGGTCTAAAAAACTTTCAGAGAGATATAATGTAAATTCATCATTAATCCAAGATTTAAATTGGAATTTTGTTGAAATAAAAGAACCTGATGAAAATTGGTATTCAATAATGAAATCATCAGAAAATGGGAAATTTATATCAAATATACTTGAAATAACAAAAGAAACATTCATGGAAATCTTCATTCCAAATTCTAGTGAGATTAAATTATTAAACCAAAGTCCAGGAAATACAATAATCTTAAAACTTTTCGATAATAAAGCAATAAGTGAATTTTTCTATTATGATAATAAATACAGAGATTCTTACAATTCATTAGAAATTTTCAGAAAACACATAATTGGGAAATATTATAGAGGTGAAGTTAATATTAATAAAACAATTCTAGATCATAATTTATCTGATAAATCTTTAAAAGTACATTCACCAAAAATGATCAAATATGGTGCACTTTATCAAAAGGGTAAATGGGAGGCTAGATATATTGCATTTGAAAAGACTCATCAGTATAAAGAGGATCCACAAACAAGTTGCGAGAAGTGAGAAACATAGCATTTATGGATAATGTCGTTGAGGAATGGGATAAGCAGCTCTTGTGGATTAATTCCGATGGCGTTTTGACACAAAAAGTGACACAAAAAAGTTTTCTCCGATGGACTTAACAAAATCGAAAGGTATCATTACTGGAGGTATTTAAGATCTCATACTTTATTCGCTTTCTGTCTGTTGGGTTTGATCCAGTGGATTGGTCGTATTAGACAGATAGAGATATTCAACAGAGATATTTTAGGATCAGATACACCACAACTCATACCTAAAATTTCTGTTTGAAGGTTTGAGCCCTTTTTAATATTAATATAAATATAATGAATGCCTATTCAAACTTTGTAAAATTATTTATTTTAACTCTCGATACCTAAATAATAATACAGCTATACAAAATGCCATTTCCAACTCCTGACTCTGCAGCTAATCCAGGCTATGAAATAGAAGCTAAACCATTAAAAGCAGATCCTGAAATAATGTTTGATGCAAAAAGAAGACATTTAGAAATTCCTAAAGATCTTGAATGGTACACTAAATTAAGAGGTGGTGATACTGGTGAACATTTATGTGGTTTACTCGAGGTTGACAAAACAGTGTTTAAAGAAGTTTTCCGTCCAGATCCATTAGAGACTCAAATTTTAGATAATACACCTGGGACTACACTTATCGTTAAAATTTATGAACAAGCTTATATTAATGAACGTTACAAGACTTTAAGATATAAAGTCCCCGTTAAAGATAAAACTTCAGCTTTTGATTATCAAAATCAAGTTATGAGATTATTTGAAAATGAAGTTAGAATTAATAAAATGCTTATGAAACATAATTGGGATAATCTTAAAAACCCTGAAAATCTTGTTAATTCTCCCAAAATGATCAAATATGGAACTTTACACCAATCAGGTAATGACAATCATCATTCATTAACTGCTAGATATATAGCAATGGAGAAGTCAACAGTTACAACAAAAGAATTTGATAAAAAATTTATTGCAGCTGCTGAAGAAGGTTTAAAAAATTTACACAAGTTTTTACATGTTGCACATTTAAATATTTCTATTGATAAACTTGGTATTCAAGAATTTAAAAATGGCAATTATAGAGTATGGATATTTGATTATAAATATGCTCAAATTGTTGATCAAGATTGGAAAGAGGAAACTTATTATCCTAAAGATTTAAAAGCTTTAGAGGATGTGCTTAAATTACAGAAAAAGAAGCGTAGTTTTTTCAGAAGAATTTGGAATACTTGATTAATTGAATATATATACTATTGAAGAAGAAATTTGTAAAATCTAAAGAGGATATATAAATTTCTTGTTTTGTAAATCTGTCAAATCCAACATGGATATATCAACCTCGGTTTTGATCTCATTACCTTCCTCATCATAACTTGTAACAAAACCTTGATGATCTTCTGTTTTATTCTCCTCGATATCTTTTAACAATTTTAATCTTTCTTTATTTCTTCTAGATAGAATAAATCTGATTATTTGTAAAATTAAAGGTGCCAAAAACCATGAACACACAATCATAATTATCCAAGCAAGATGATATCTTGGCTTATCCTTGGCTCTCCAAATTTGTGGAGCTACTAAATTCACAACACCATATGAAATTGACCATACTACAGTTCTCACCATTCTCTTGGAATAACCAGCAGCTGAGGATTGAGACCATGAAAATGATGCAATGAAAGCGTTGGCATTCCCATTTGTTAAAAAAATACCAGCCAAAATACCTTTACTGTTATGTAAGGGCATTGCAACTGCTATGATACCACCAACAAGAGCCAATAGGGCATAGAATGTGGAGACATGTGCTGTTTGAGATCTAAAGACACTTAGTGCAATAGAACCTGAAATAGCCATGACTGTTGACCATCCGGAAGAAGCAACTGACACTAAAGTGGAATCTAAAGTGGAAATCCCAAGATTGGTGTAAATGATGGCAGATTGGAAACTGATATTATTACAGAGCATATTTAAAAACACAAATAGGGCAAATAACCATGTGATTGGGTCCCTTAGAGCTTCAATAACTTGTTCTCTTTTCACAACTTTTTGCTCAATTGAAGATTTTGTAGCATCTTTGATTCTCTTGATGACATGAATTCTCTCTTGAACAGTAAAGTATTTATAAGTTGCTGGATTATCAGGAAACAAAAAGAAGGAACCAACACACAAAACAAATGATAAACCACCAATGATGGACCAGTATACCTTCCATGGACTTATATTAGGAACAAATTGAGTCCCATAAGCAACTAACCCACCTGGAATACCCTGGGCAATACAACTGATCCAGAAAACAGGATTCACAATAGCTTGTTCAGAAGGAGTAAACCACATAGCTATTGTATGTTCCAAACACGGTGTGACACCACTTTCAAAAGCACCTAAGAAGAATCTAATAGCTGCTAAATGGGCAAAGTTCTTAGCTGAGAGCATTGTCAAAGTTGTAATGGTCCAAACTAAAGTGACACCAGTGATGTAGTAAGACAAGCGGATTCTTTGAAAGATATAATGACTTGGGATTTGGAAGATGATGTAACCGGCATAAAAGATGGTTTGTAAATTATTGTACTTCTCTTGATCTAGATTTGCATCTTTGAAAAGACCTAATAATGAAGCATAACCCATAGCATTCTTATCCAAGAAAAGCATAAAGTTGACAAAGAACACAACAGGGAAGATGATTAACCATAATTTTTTCTTGATTCTTTTCTCCAACTCTGGAGTCAATGGACCTGCTTCCTTCTCATGTTCTTCAAAAAGCTTGAGAGTAACATCCGCTAATTTCGAATCAACAACTTGACCATCGTCTTCTACATCACTATGACTTCTCTGTTGAACTCCAACAGACACTTCTTGTTTCTGCTCATGTTGAGAGCCTGAGCTTATAGATACGGAACCCATTATATTAACCTGTCTCACCAACTCTGAGAGCCACCTTATAATAAAACCAGGTCATCGTGTGCCTTTTATATAGAGATGTACCACTCGTAACCCAACAGCGATGAGTTTGTGATTAGCACTTGTTTCTGCAGATTGAATTGAGATTTATCCAGTATGGCTGATTGTGGCTTTCGCCTAAAACTGTTCTTTTGGTTAAACCCGACAATAGCTGATAGTTCAGCTTTGATACCTAAAGTGGGTCGAGTGGTACTGGGTTATATAACAAGTGGGACCTGCTTTGTTTAATGAGGAATGGTTTTTTCTTTGATCTTTAGCAATGACTGATAAGGATTCCAAGATAATCATTGTTGGTTCTGGTGCCTTTGGGCTCAGTTCAGCTCTACATTTAGTTGAGAATGGGCATACTGACATCACTATATATGACCGTTTGGATCTGTTCAAGTTGGGTTATATCTTTGACAATGGTGCTGACACTGCGAGTGCCGATGTGAATAAGGTGTTTAGGGCGTATTATGGTGATAAGGATCATTATCATAGATTAGCTTTGAAAGCTAAGGAAGTTTTCCTTAAATGGGATCAGGAACTCAAAAAATATGATAAAGATGAAGCCAAGCAGAAATTTGGTATTGAAGTGCAAAAAATCTTTGATAACTCTGGATGGTTGAGACTTGATAATACTGGTGATTTGGGTGATGATGAGAAGAAAAGTCTAGAGATCTTTGCAAAGACTGGGCTTAGAGATACACAATATGTCATTAATGATCCTAAAGATATCGAAAGGGCTCAAAAAGACGGCTGGGCTCATAAGCTCGATCCATTGGGGTCTAAAGATAATCCTATTTTCAAAGGAAAGATAAGTGGTGTACTCGATTCATCTTCAGGTTTACTTCATGCTGCAAATGTTTGTCTATATGTGAACTCTTTACTAAGAGCCAAAGGTGTGAATTTCATCACTGGCGAAACTGAGGGAAAAGTTTTGAAATTGGTTGAGTCAGATGGTGAAGCTAAAGGTGTTTTAACAGCTGATGGAAAAGAGCATACAGCTGATCTGGTCATTTTAGCTGCTGGTCCTTGGTCTGCAACGCTTTTGCCCTCACTGGGTGGCTTGAGTGAAGCACACTCAGGTAATGTTATATTAATCAAGGTGCCAGAAGAGGAAAAAGAACTATGGGAGAAATATTCAACTAAGAACTTTCCAAACTTTGGTTGGAGACTTGGTGAAGTTCGTGAAAAGTCCAAGTTCAGTGGATTTGGTATATTTCCTATATCTGAACCACATGGATACATCAAGATAATCTCAAGACAAAAAAAATTCCTTAATCCTGTCAAGCTAGAGAATGGTAAAATTGTCTCTGTTCCACTAACTTCAAATTCACCACCTCCTGAATCCAGGTTATCAAAACATATAATTAGTCAAACGAAGGATTTTATCAGAACATTCTTACCTGACCTGGTCAAATTTGGTATCCACAAGACCCAACTTCTTTGGTATACAGACACTATTAATAATGATTTCATAATTGACTATGCTCCAGGAAAGAAAAATTTAGTTGTTGTTACAGGTGGTTCTGGTCATGGATTTAAGTTCTTACCAGTTTTGGGCCAGTTTGTTGTCAACTTACTACAAAATAGAGAAACTGAATACACTAAAATATTTAAATGGAGAGATCCAAGCTCCTTTAATGATATAAATGGAATTGGGAACATCAACACAGGTGAAGATTCATTCTACGATCAAGAATTGGCTAATGAAGAAGACCTTAAATTTTCTAAAGAAGATCTGGAAAGACCAATAGATATAGATTAAGCTTTATTTAATAATACAAAATTTATAGACTGTAATCTTTTGGTAGGCCAACTTCATACAAGTAGTTTCCTAATGTAATGATATCCCAAACTGGTAAACCAGTTTTCTTGTAAATAGCACTCTTGAAAGGTGGAATATTTGTACATTCTAAAATAATACCACCAATATTTCCATTTTCTTTAATCAATTTTTCAGCAGCCTCTAGAACTTCAGCCTCAATAGCTTTAAAGTTGTATTCTTTCCCTTCACGAAGGATTTGTTGGAATTCACCTTTTGGTTTAACACCAACTATTGGCACATTATAATCTACACCTACCGCTTTCAAATGCTCTTGACCTAAATTTTCAGCATCAAAAGTTATAATACCCAATTGTTTACCTCTTGGAATCAATTGTTGGGCAATTGGAATCTGTAATAGAGCTGAAGTACCTACTGGAACACCAATCTTTGATTGTAACTCAGGATGAAGCGTAGCTAGAAAGCCACAAGAAGTTATGATAGCAATAGCACCCTCTTTCACCAATTCCTCAGCAGCAGAGACCCATAAATCAACAAAACTTTGAGCATAGTTTCTTGAGGTTTTAACAACGGTATCGCCAATAGCTTCTTCAACAACTTTTATCTTTACTGGAATTTTCCAGGTTCCTAAATTTCCAACATCACCAAGAGGTCTATGAAATGTAGTGTTCACTTGTAGAATACCCAAGAATGGCTCAGTAGTCATTATTCAACTAATTGGTTTATTGGTTTTTTAATGCTACTAGATTGTTAAGTGATACGTCTAAATCAGCTTTTATAACCATCGAAAGCCACAATGCGGACACACCAAACTCAATGCGTCATTGTCTAAAAAGGGACAAACCCACCAATTTCAGCCACTTAAGACCAAACCCTTTAATAATTTAAAAGATGAACTGTAGGAACTTAACAAATGGGTGACCATTTCGCTTCTATTTCCTAGTTCAAAATAATTCATCTTCAAACATAAGATGATATAGATCCTCAAAGATAACTCAAAACTGCCAATTCGTTTCTGTGTCAAAAAATAAGATTATGTAATATAACTGGTTTGGACACTTCGTAATAAACAGATTTATTAGTGAATTCACATAATGGAGTGTGTACTAATGGTCTATTGGGATCTTGTAATAGTAGGATATATATATAGTTTGTGTGTGAGTTGTTTTATTACAAGATTGAGTTTTTTCTGGCTAGATTGAGCTTTCTGTGGCTAGAATCTCGATCCTACAAAGATTCTGTCATATAACTTCTCATCATGAGATCTATATTAAATCAATTGTTTTCTGTTTACACATCTAATCTAGATCTATATAAAACCATTTGGTCACCCCAAACTCTTTTTCTTAGCCATTTACTTTGTCATTATCTACAAATCACAATGTCATGTGAAAACATAGCTCCAACCACTCCTCCAAACTCAGCTTCAACTTTGGGATCAGCCAACCCTGTTCTTGACGCTCCAACTACGGTTACATCAGCTCATTACGAAGAGAATATTCGTCAATTCACAGACTACTACTACCGAATGTTTCTCGCTGATGTTGCAGCACAAGAGGCCATCAACTTTCAAAGAGCTGAAATTGATACATTCGTCTATGTACCCCATGCTCCAGATACTATAGAGGAAATTGAGTCTCCAGAGTATGAAGAGCCTCCATTTACACCCACGGCTAGAGATCTAGAGCTTTTTAGAGAGTTTGATTTCCTATGGGCCCACGTAACTTTCTTGATGTATGATGATGATAAAGATGATCAATTAATTGATTCTGATGATGAGTTGTCATTGTTTGAAGAAGTACCAAAGGTTTGCACTGCTGCCACAGAGTTATAAGCTTAGAATTTCCATTACTATAATACACATATATTCTTGTAATAGTTATTGTAATCATCATTAAATCGTGACACAATCGTTTTAATGTAGAGCCCAGACTTGGCACTGTCAAAATTCCGAGAATTGAAAATACGAGCTTTAACTCGACAAACTCACAACTATGCAACACAACTCATATTAATTATGGGTACTTAGTTTGGCTAAGGACAAATGATTTGTTGTCAAAACTGTGGACCCTTTCTCATACTTTTCGGAAAAATCATTGTGTAACGGAATCTCTTTACAAATGTGAGAAGGAGCCACTATTAAATATTTGTACTCTTCATCTTCAAGTTGCCACACAGACGCAATCAGTTGGATAACCGCTTTGCAAAACGGTATAAATAGATAATAATGGAACCTTTGCAGACGTTGGAAATGGACTCATCAGAATAGTTAGAGAAATGAGTGCTTCTTTAAGTTCGGGTTCTCCAAAGAAGAACGATGTACTCGTTGGAGTTACAGATGAAAGTCAGACCTCTATTGAGCAACTAGTCCATGAAGATGACGTTGTTGTGAATAAAAAATACGCTGATGTTACTTTGAAGCTCTTTCAAGAACATGAAAAAGAAGCTGGTCCATTGACTCCAGAGATTGAGAAAAGAATCAGGTTGAAAACATGGATATTTATCTTTCCTATTATCTTTTTAGTGAACTTTATGCTATTTTGGGATAAAAACGCTATGGGTTATGCTTCATTATTGGGATTGTTTGAAGACGCTGATTTAGATCAAGAAAAATATAACAACTTGCAAACAATTTTCTATGCTGGTTATATTGTTTTCCAAATCCCTAGTCATTTGATTTTTCAAAGAGTTCGTCTTTCTCATTATATAACTGGTGTCACCCTAGTGTGGACCCTCACCACATTAGTCCAACTATCAGCAAAAAGCTTTTCACATTTAGCTGTCATTAGATTCTTTCTAGGTTGTTTTGAAAGTGGTGTTACACCATGCTTAGAACATACCATTGCTATGTGGTATACACCTTCTGAACAAGCCATTATCAATCCAATTTTTTGGATCAGTTGTGTTGCACAGGGTATTCCAGGTGGGTTGATTGCTTATGCTTGTCAGTTTGTTCCTGGTGGAGTTCGTCCTTGGAAAGTTTACTGGGGAATCATTGGAGGTTGTTCATTTATCCTTTCTATTAGTTCTTTTTTCTTATTCCCAGATAATCCAGCTACATTCAGATTCTTCACAGTTCAAGAAAGAATTCATGTGATTAAAAGAATCAAAGCTGCTACCAAATCTTCCATTGAGCAAAAGGTTATAAAGAAGGAGCAAATTGTCGAAGCAGTAAAAGATCCTATTACTTGGTTGTTCGGGTTGTTTGTTTTCTTGAGTATGCTCTGTAACAATATTAGTTTCCAGGCAGCTATTATCTATAAGCAATTGGGATTTTCAAACTTGGACTCGACTCTAGTTTCAGTGGCATCTGCAGGTTTCACAACCATATGTTCGATAGTTGGTTCTATAGCTCTTGCATACTTTAGATCACAGAGTGCTCATGTTTCTACATTCTTTGCTGCAGTTGCCCTCTTGGGTGGTCTATTAGCCGTGTCACTTCCATTGCACAACAGTTATGGTATTCTTGCTGCTATTTTCTTAACAAATGCCAATGCCAATACTTTCATCTCTTCTTTCTCCTGGTCTCAATCTTCTGCTGCTGGGTATTCAAAGAGGCTTGTTAGAACAGTTGTCTGGTCTGTCTCCTATGGTGTTGTTAACTTAGTGGCTCCACAATTATGGAGAGGTAAGGATAAGCCTAGATATTATCCAGCTTGGTCTGTCATGATTGTTGGTTCTTGGTTCCTGGCACCATTGGTTCTCCAAGTTATCAGATTCGTTCTATCCAGAAGAAACAAGCAGAGACTACAGCTTATCAAGGATATCGAGGATGGGAAAGTTGACGATGAGCATGGATTCGTCACTAGTTATGATGAAGAAGGTAATGAGATCAAGACTGAAGTGGACATATCGATGCTTGATCTGACGGATTTGCAGAACAAGAGATTTATTTATCCCTTATAGATTTCATTCTTATAATATTAGTATTTCTCAATATAAAATAGATTCTTTCCCTGTTATAAATAGTAGCTCTTATAGCCTTCCGCGAAAACAAAACAGAGATCAATAAACAATATAACAATAACGCTATGCTCAAAATATTCAAGACTAGTTCAACCATCATCACCAATAGAATGAGCGATGATAGCATAAGGAGAACGGTTGCCAATGCCTGGATCAACAGATTTAGTGATGATGGTAAAGAGAGAGAAAAGACAGATGCTGATGTTAAGCAAGTGTCTAAACAATCAACTCCACAAGATGTCAAGAACAGAAGCATCGAACAAGAGCAAGATCCCGATACTACCAATAATGCTCACTTCAAGAGGCCAAAGAAAGCTTCGAAGGAATTGGAGGTGATTGAGATCACAGATAGCGATAGTGACACTGGGGTGCAGAGCATATCCAATCTCCCAAAAGACGACATAGAGATCACGATAGTGGATGATGATGCAGACATCCCTATACCAATGGCAAATGTGTCAGATACTCATGGGAAAGGTCCCAGGGGTGTTAAAAGAGTTCTATCTGCTCCAAAACCAACCTCTACCGCTTCAAATTCTGGTACAATTCCAAATTCAAGATCAACGCACACCTCCCCATTATTACCAATTCACAATCCCCTGTATGACAATCCAAAACTAAGGAATTCGATTGTGATTTCTGACTTACTATCCACACCTGATTTGGCAACTTGTTATATATTCAGTTTTCAACATGACCTTGGTTTTATACTACCACAGTTCCATTCCACAGATGTTGATTTGAAAATCATTTATCAGAAAAATACAGTTGTTGATTCACCATTAAGAGCTTCTTTCCCCAACTTACAACTCATAGAGGTTTTCATGCAAGAATATACTACACATCATCCTAAATTGATTATTAATTTTTATAAGGATGACACAGTAAAGATCTTTTTACTTTCTTGCAATATGACACAAACTGAGTTTGAAACCAACAATCAAATGGTTTGGCAGAGTCCCATTTTGCACAAGAGTGATAACACGGAAATGACACCTTTTAAAGAGCATTTATTTGATTTCCTTAAAAATTATAAAAAAGATCCATTAAACACATTGTGTCTAAGGTTGAACTATTTTGACTTCACCAGTATACATTGTGATTTTGTCTCCTCTGCTACAGGTTCAAGTAAGAAATTTGGTTACTTGGGTCTCTACACTTCGCTACTACGGAAGGGCTTGATACCCAAGAAATTCAACAAGCAAAGATATTTGTTGTATCAAACCTCATCAATGGCCTCTGCGATTGGTTATTCTCCGAAGTCTATGGAATCGTCAAACTTGTTCACACACTTAATAGCTCCATTAGTATCAGGGAAATATAATGATCGTGGGAAGTTAAACTTTCAGTACTCAAAGTTTCCCATGGCTCATGGATACCAATCAGTTGCTGACTTCAGTGCCGAATGGAAAGTGAAACCATATATCATTTTCCCGTCTTTATCTGATGTACGAAACTCTTATTTTGGATACAGATCAGGAGGATGGTCTCATTATAATCCTTCAACTAAATGGAATATCCCTATGAATAAGTTTCTAACTCAAAATGTTTTACATCATAGTTTCTCCAAACAAAGAGGTACAAATTCTAGTCATACCAAATTTTTGATAATGTCAAGTGATAATTTTAAAACCTTGGATTGGGTTCTTTTCACAAGTGCAAATTTGAGTAAGCAAGCATGGGGGCTTCCTGTTAAGAAAGAGAATCTTTCCAACCCACAATCATACGTTTCAAATTATGAAACTGGTGTCTTATTATCTCCAAAGGATTATGGACCAAATGCAAAATTTATCCCATTGGAATTTGGTGAAGAGAAAATACTTCAAGATGATGAAGTTCCTATTTATCTTCCATTCAGATTACCTCCTGCCAAATATACAGAAGATGATGAACCGTGGTTTATGGGGAAGGACTCAAATTTACCTGATTTACTTGGTAATATTCACCTTGCGCCTCTTGGAAGGTGAAATGTTCATGAATAGATTTCGCTTCAAATTAATTTAAACAAAAATGATGGTAGTAACTAAGGGTTGCCACTTTTCAAAAGACAGGGTGTTATAACTTTTGATTTCCTAGTTTTATGCTTATTTATATGCTATGAAGAAATTTCACAACGTCAGCAAAGCAAACTTTTATATAACTACATATGCTACTTCTCGCCACTTAGCAGACTTCTCATAGCTCTTTGTTAATTAACAGCTTTTCTGTCTAAACAGGGCTTTCTCTCCAGTACTATGTAGCCTTACAGTTGTGCAATCGACGTTTATGCTCTTCCTCATTAAACTCACCTTGTTCAGAAATATCGATGGAAACATCTGTAAAATCAATTGTATTTATTCTCCTTTTTGCTCATTTTTGTCCTTCCTTCTGAATTGATTAGCAGAAACTTATCTAACCCCTCAAACCCATTATTAACAGTACTTTTATCACAAATTACAATATAGATATAGACAATTTTTGACACATTCTCCATATAGTGGCCTTTCCAAAAATGTCTTAATTAGGCAAACAGCACTTTTTTCAATTTTTGAAATCTGTTCCTCGTGGCCCAATGGTCACGGCGTCTGGCTACGATTTAATAAGTAGTTACTTCTGAAACCAGAAGATTCCAGGTTCGACTCCTGGCGGGGAAGATTTTTTTGATTTTTTGGTTAATTTTCGGCCTTGCTGGTGTCTTGGTGTGGTTTTTTTCTTGGTGCCTGATCCTTTTATATATAATCATTTTAACAATTGAGAAGATAAAGTGGGTTTAAATTTGAAGTTATAACTAGATTGATATTTGTTTAGAGATAAACTTGTATTCGGTCAATAGATAACTAAAGTCAAAGTCACAATAATGGATTCTAGTAATACAAATGAGTTGGAACAGCAAGAGTTCCACATTCCTTCTTATCTACTAAAGACAGCGTATGGGGAAGAACTACAGAAGAAAGCTTTGAAGCCATCAGAAACTAATAATGATCATTCCATAACATCAAAACTAAGTGCACTGGGTATAATGGGTAATATGCCTTCGAAATTTCTAAGCGCAGATTATGATAACGAATTGGCGTCAATTTTCAGCAATACACAACATCATTCAAGTACAACTTCTCGTGATCATAACGATGAAGGTGCCATTTATGACGATGACGACGTTGAAGATGATGATGATGAAGAAGAACTGGCTGATATATTATCACGTGCTCAAAACATACATTATGGTGATGAAATGGAGATTGATGATGAAGTTTCATCAAGAAGATCAGTCTCTAGGTCCACTTCAAGAAAAAACTCAAGATCAGTTAGACTTCAGTCAATATCATCCCGTGGAAGAAATCCCTTTTCAAACTTCAAATATTTATTACCATCTAAATGGGAGCCATCGTCTAACAAGTCATTACAAGTTTCTGGTGATGGGTTGAAATTAGAGATTGATTATAATTCAAGTAATACAGCCACCTCAACAATTTCTAAAAATTATGATTATCTAGTTACTAAAACGAACAATTCTATTCCTATAAAAGTTGGTGTATTTTATTTTGAAACAAGAATATTATCAGTTACAAATAATAATTTGAAAAACAACTCTGATGTTACAATAGGATTTATGAATTCAAGTCTGGTAAATGTGAGTAAAATGCCTGGATTAGAGATTGGAAGTTATGGGTTCAACGGTAGTGATGGTAGTACAGTTTGTAGCCAATCTACAACCAGAAAATATAATTGTAAATTTGGTCAAGGTGATATTATAGGATGTGGTGTTAATTTTGCCACAAAGAGCATATTTTATACTAAAAACGGTGTTTATTTGGGTGTTGCATTTACAGATATCAATAAATCATTGACACCAATTATAGGATTAAAGAATGGTAATTCTGTGAGTTCCAATTTTGGTCAAAATGAATTTATTTTTGATATTGATGGATATATTAATGATGAAAAATTAAAGATTTACAAAAAAGTTTTCGGTTCTACTAGAGATAAAGGTGATTTATCAAGAATAAACACAAATACTGATAAACAAATTCCAAATATTTTACAAAATTTAGTGAGTTCTTATTTTAATCATCTGGGTCATATTGATATTTCTAAAACTTTTTTACAAGAGATCAAGAATGAACAAGTTGATGAAAGTTTGATTAAAAATTTCAATAAAATTGAATCAATTTCTAGTATAGATGAGAATAATCTGAAAATACGTCAACAGATTAGAAAATATTTAATTAGTGGTGATATTGATTCATCAATAAAGCTAACAAAACTTAATTTCCCAAAAGTTTTCGCTCAAAATGAAGAAATACTTTTCAAACTTAATTGTAATAAACTTGTTCAATTAATTAAAGATTCCAAAATTGATGAAGCAATTGAATTTGGTCAAACTTTAAGATCACAATATAGTGAAGATCCAAAATTTCAAGAACATCTGAATGATATATTTAGTCTATTAGCATTTGAAGATCCAAAAAAAAGTGAATTTGGTTATTTATTAAATGATGATGAAATTTTAAAAATTTCTGATGAATTAAATTCAGAAATTTTGAAAAGTTTAGGGAAATCAAGTATATCAAATTTAGAAAAACTTATCAAGCATAACAAGAGTCTATTACATATTTTAAATGATAATAGTCAATTGGATTCCTTGTTGATTACAAGTGATGATTTTGGCTTATGAATTAGTTAATGATTATATGAAAATTCTGCAATAAATTCCTTGTAATGTAATATTATTTCATGTATTTCATAAATAAATAGGTTACCTACATCGGGAAATTAATAAATAAATAAATAAATAGGCAAAGTTAATCAAAGTTAATCAATCTCTTCACGAACTTTCTCGAGAAGATGATCACTCAATGTAACTGGTCCATCAACGCTAATTAACTTGTAGATATCATTTTTTTCATAAGTATCTCCCAAGATATCACCCTCTTTACTAACTCTAACAAATCCAAATGTATCCTCAATTTCAGGTTGTCTCTGATAATTAGGAATTTTTCTCAAGTCATAAACTGGCATATGTTCTTCAGCAAAACTTGAACATTCAGTAAGATAAGTTGGATCCTCAGCAATATTTTCCCTAATGATCTCATGAAGTAAATTTAAAAAATCCTTGTTTTCAGAAATGAGATTCTTGGTGGTTATTTCATCTTCTTCAGGATTTTTAGAATAAAATTCACCGATTGCTAAAGCATCTGGACTTTTCGAAAATGATATAATGTTCTTATGATTGGGCATTGGATGAATATAAATTTGCTTCTGTTTGGCATAAGTGATCAGAGTTCTTCTCTGTTGAGCAATTGACTTTAACGATTGTCTTAATTGAAACATTTTTCGTTCAATTGAGTAAGATGATTAAGATGGGCTAAATGAATAACTTTTTTTTTTGTGATAAATCCCCAGTTTTTATATAGCTGGAAAAAGCAACAAGTTTGATGAGAATTGCGATATAAAAATAACAACAATAAAATAAGTTGAATTAGAGATAATTAGTAGATTTGAAGAGTCTGGATGAAGTGTTACTATCTTAATGAAAGAAAAGAGTGATATTAGTTCTTCTCGGAGATGATTTTTACTATGCTTCGATATTGGAAAATTGCACCAATTAAAGCAGAAATTTGAATTATAATCAAACTCAAGATCCCAACTACAAAAGAACCTCAATTCAAGCAGTTCTAAGTAATTCCAACTTTTAATCCTTATTCATTCATCAATATCTAGACATACACACCAACGTAATTTGAAAAGAAAACACTACCAAAACTGCAACTCCCAGTTAGTCAATCGTTCACACTTAATCAGAAAACAGAAGTAGAATATACTCACCCGAATAAAACTGAACCAATTGCGCTCAACACAACGAATCTGATACTACCTTGAGTTGAAGATTTATCACTCAAGATACTGAAAGAGATCAATGAGATCGCTAATCTAAGGTCAGTAATTTGCTCTTAATACTATCCAAAAAAAAGACAAAAGCCATCAATCCTTCACTCACATATAGTCAACAAAACTAATGCTAATAATCCAGTGGATCCCGTATTTATTGGGTTCTTCCAAACTTGTGCATTGTTATATTCAAGCTACTTTTCAATTAGTACAATTTCCCACAAAACCCTGTAGGCAGATATTCCCTCAACACAAACACATACCGCTAACTCTTCATAAGACTCCACTATACCCATTTTCCTCTATTATTCTCTAGATATTTGGACAAATCTCTTTCAAACTAGTCAAGTTTCCTTTATTAACGTGTCAAGAATTTCCAAAATGGACAAATTTCGCGAATTTGTGGATATCGCGAACTCGTTTTGCAAATCGAGACTAAGTGTTGAAAAAATCAGCTTAACCAACAATTAAATAACGATCCAAATTGACTTGTTTTGAATTGTGTGCTTGCTATTGAAAGATGTTGAGAAGAAGTGTTGTGAGAGCTGTGAACTTGAGATCCATAAGAGCACTCGGGACCCAAGAAGCTGTTGTGCCGGACGTTAATGGGATAGAGAAGAGATGGGGGAAGATGAAAGAGCTAGATCAAGCAGATGTGATAGATTACCTGGCGTATAGATCACAAGGAGACTGGAATACTCTCACTACTCAGGAACAAAGAGCATTGTACTACATATCGTTCGGTAATTGGGGGCCACGGTCTGAGAAGGCACAAGTCAGCATCAGTGGGACTGTCTTACGAGGATTGTTTGGTGGGGTGCTGACCATTGCAGTTGGTGTTGCTTTCATGAATTACGCTTTTGATCTAGAGAGAGAAGAGAAGGTTGAAAAGCTACTGGAGAGAATAGAGAAGGAGAAATAGGTATCTTGTAAATAAAAGATTAATGCATTGGGAAGTTGACAAAACAGCAAAAAAAAAGTGTAAATACGATGCTCTCTCGAGCTAATAACTCAATATCCACCTCTATATACCTTTAAACCATTATTTAACTCCAATAATGGCCCTTTTATCCCAATATTTGAGCTTCAAAATGTTCAAATTGCAAGTGCTGATTACAAAGCATTGAAACACCCGCGAATTTCGAGATTTAATCGATAAAAGATTACCAAATTGTGGACCGTGGTAACCTCTACCATTCCCGTTATCCATCTTTGAAAGCTTGATTTAATAGTTTGAGCTTTGGGGAATTGGCACTGTTGTATACATGCGTTCTCTAATAGGTCTCAGGAGCCCACAATTGATAAAGCCTTCGGGGCTCTTCAAATTCAAGTCCCATTTCCAACACGAACTGAAAAGACATTTCAGCTCTATAACTACCAAACCGATCAAATCTCAAAGATCTGTATTATTCACCACTAATAGCTCAATTGCTTCCAACAAATTCATCTCAAATAGATTCATAAGCACTTCTCCAATACTTAAAAGCGTTCTTAAAGGTAAGACATCCACAGAGCCACTGTTTAAGGATGGTGAAAAATTGTCACAATGGAAGATTATTAAAGATCTATTGGCTTATCTATGGCCCAAGGATAAGTTTTCATTCAAGGTTAGAGTTGTCATTGCCTTATCATTCTTAATCTTGGCCAAAGTGCTAAATGTCCAAGTGCCCTTCTTTTTCAAATCCATTATCGATGGTATGAATATAGATTGGGCTAATGAGGTTGGAACTGTCACTGCTATCATTGGTGGTACAATTTTGGCATATGGTGCAGCTAGATTTGGTGCTGTATTGTTTGGTGAATTAAGAAACGCCATTTTCGCAACAGTTGCACAATCAGCTATTAGAAACGTTGCACAAACTACATTTAAACATTTGTTAAGTTTAGATTTGGGATTCCATCTCTCAAGACAAACTGGTGGGTTAACTAGAGCTATAGATCGTGGTACAAAAGGTATCTCATATGTTTTAACTGCAATGGTGTTTCATATTTTGCCAATCACATTCGAAATTTCTGTTGTTTCTGGTATTTTAACATATAATTACGGTTTGCAATTCGCTGCTGTCACTTTAATAACTATGTTGGCATATTCAATATTCACTATAAGAACTACTGCTTGGAGAACTGGTTTTAGAAGAAAGGCAAACAATGCTGATAATCAAGCTGCTAGTGTTGCCTTGGACTCATTGATCAATTTCGAAAGTGTCAAATATTTCAACAATGAAGCTTATCAAGCTAAAAAGTACGATAACGCTTTAGCCAAATATCAAGATTACTCTATTAAGATTGCTACATCATTAGCCTTTTTAAATTCAGGTCAAAACTTGATTTTCACCAGTGCATTGACTGCAATGATGTATATGGCTGCTGATGGTGTTGCAACAGGTGCATTGACTGTTGGTGATTTAGTCTTGATCAATCAATTGGTTTTCCAACTTTCAGTTCCTTTGAATTTCCTCGGTTCAGTATACAGAGAATTGAAACAATCATTATTGGATATGGAGACTCTTTTCAAATTACAAAAAAATCAAATCTTGATTAAGAATAAAGAAGGTGCTAAACCTTTACAATTAACCAAAGGTGAAATAAAATTTGAAAATGTCACATTTGGATATCACCCAGATCGCCCAATCTTGAAAAATGCTACATTTACTATCCCTGGTGGTGAAAAAGTTGCTATTGTTGGTCCATCTGGTAGTGGTAAGTCAACTGTTTTGAGATTAGTTTTCAGATTCTATGATATCCAATCAGGTAAAATTTTAATTGATGGCCAAGATATTAGAGATGTTGATTTAGAATCATTAAGAAAAGCTATTGGTGTTGTTCCTCAGGACACTCCCCTTTTCAACGATACCATTATTGAAAACGTTAGATATGGTGACCTAAATGCTTCTGATGAAGAAGTCCAAAGAGTTATAAGAGAGGCTCAATTAGATAAATTGATTGTTGATTTGCCTGATGGATTGAATACAATTGTTGGTGAAAGAGGTATGATGATCTCTGGTGGTGAAAAACAAAGATTGGCTATTGCAAGATTATTACTTAAGAAATCTCCAATTACATTCTTTGACGAAGCAACAAGTGCTTTGGATACCCATACTGAACAATCGTTATTGAAGACTGTCAGAACCATCTTCAAAGATACCTCAAATACAAATATTTCCATCGCTCATAGATTGAGAACTGTTGCTGATTCCGACAAGATCATTGTGCTCGAAAAAGGTCATGTGAGAGAAGAAGGTGATCATCATTCCTTATTACAAAAACCAGACTCTTTGTATGCGGAACTATGGAATATCCAAGAAAATCTGGATCTGGATGAAGAGATTTTGAAAAGTGACAAAGAAAAAGAGGATGAACTTTCTGGCGATCTCAAACCTAAATGATAGATTACAAATTATCTCAAGAGCTAATGAAGTAAATACGGAAAAGAAAAAAATTGATTTTAGATTAAGTATTGTTGATTGTAGATTTAAAATCTAAACATTGACTAACTCAAGTCTTCTGTAACCACCACAAGCTCTACACTCTTCTTGGTGTTCGAGCATCAACTCTTGAGCCTTAGTTGGATCTGCAACCTCTTTTGGTTCTGGCCATGAAAGGTATTCATTAGAATAATTTGCTTGATAATCTGGTGGTAAAATCTCCAATCTCTTACCATAAGCTGTAACTTTTCTCCAATCACGGTGAACGTTGTATAAAGAATCAGAGAAGTATGCGAAACATCTTTCAAACATTTTTGAGTTTAATTGAGTTGCCAAGTTTGGTTTAAAATCAACATACTCTTCCCAAGCCTGCTTAGGTTCACTCAAGACATAATCAGTTGCCCTTTTGATAGCTTTTAAGAATTTCTTCACTTTACCGGGGTTTGCAGCCAAAAACTTATCGTTACAAATGTATAAAATTGTACAGAAACAACAGCAACCTAATTCAGCTAGCTTGTCAATTCTTAACATTTTGGCATCGGTGATTGGTCTACCTCTTTCTCTCAAGTATTCTTCTAATTCAACTTGTTGAATACATTCAATACCAATACCAGCATCAATCTTTCCTTCAATGATATATTTGGCAACATTCATACCACATCTAACAGCAGTGTAATCGTCTGGTGTCATACCATAATGTTTAGTCAATTCATCAATTTGGATCTTACCAAACTCACCAACGTAACCAATTCTCTTACCTTTCAATGAGGTAAATTCTGGTGTGATACCTGAACCTTCCAAGTACAAAATACCAGTGAATGGTTCATCCAATAAAGATGCAATTGATGTGACTGGGAAACCTCTGGCCTTAGCAGCTAAGGTATGAACCATGGCTTTAAGACCCATGTCAACTTTACCAGATCCGATCAATTCTGTGACATCAGAAGGATTTGATGGCTCAAGAATAGAGATATCAACCCCTTCCTCTTTGAAGTACCCTTTCAATTGAGCAATGTAGATTGGGATATGATATGGGGTAGCTTGCCAGTTGAGTAAAAATGAGGTTTTTTCTGTAGACATTTTGGTGTATGTTCGTACAGTACGATTAAAAGTTGATTGCACGAGGGAAGCTATTTGAACTTATATAGTGATTCTCAATGCAGTTAGACATCCAAGTTGCTTCCTTATACTCCACTTCGCTTGATTGTTGAGCACTACCTCTTGGAATCTCATGGTTTAGGAAATTTCTCAATGGAAGTCAGTACAACTGCATAATCATTAATAGATTCGGGAAAACACTATGTAGTAGTTCAATTCTTTAAGCATAAAGATAAAACTCCTTTGTCTCAAATATTACACATCCTTTAGCCGAGCAACTTATTAAACCATGTGATGAATATCCTCTTACAAGAAGTTCTTATCCATTTATTCATAAATCACTGTTGTAGCTATCAAATAAGTGAACCTGTCAAATATTCTTTAAACCATTGTAATCGCATTTCTACTCAACATAAGCCAACAGGAACTCCCTTATAGGCTATATGAATCAATCAAGTAATAATTAGCCCCTTCAAGAGTGTCGCTTACAATCTTCAAGTTTCAGTAAAGTCAAAAGAGCATAACCTTGGAATTGCATCAGTTAACATATAAGCGAAAAGTGCCAAAAAAATTTGACTGCTCTGACCAATTACGGTGCTCTGGTTGCTTCAGTTGACAATAATGGTGACACCTACAACTAAGCTTCTAAAAACAAAATAAAAACATAATAATATTCTATTAAATAAGTGTTTGTATAAATATTCTAAATGAGTGTAATATGATGCTGTAAAGTTACACCTTACCAGACTTGTGATTCCTCAAATAAGTCAACACGACCTTTTGATTTTTGCAAATTCTTAGCGACAAGTGCTCTTATACTATCAACCATCTTGGAAGGACCACAGGTCATGACTGCAATTGAAGGACCGGATTCATCTTTGAATTCTTTCAAGAGTATTTCTTCTAGGTTTGGTCTACCATGGTGGAATTGAACATGATCAGATAATGAGCTCATAATATCAGATGGGCTTAAAATCTTGGTTTGTCCCTTGACTTCAGATTCATCACTTGAAGCCTCTTTCTTTTCCTCGTGACTACTAGTGTCAACTTCTTCTGTCTTTGGTGCAGTAATGTAGACATTCACCTCAACATTAGTGTTGGCTAGGGCATTTAGTTCTTGATGGAACCATTGTAAAGCTTCTGGATGACGAATAACCCAGTTTAGTTTGATGTTTTGTTTGGTTGAAGATTCACGTTTGGATAAATCATAAGCATGGTGGAAAGGTCCTGGAATACCGTTACCACCAGCCATCAACAACACTGTATCATATTTTTCCACTGGAGCTCTGTGACCATAAGGACCTTCAATTGATATTCTTATTGTCTTTTTACCATCTGGAAGTTTGGCCAATTGTTTATTCAATCTTTTGGTAATACCTTTCTTAGTTTTGATACAAATAATAGATTCATCTTTATTAGTAACTGATTCCATGATTGTGAATGGATGAGATTGCCAAAACATTGTAGGAGTGATGAAATAGACATAACCAAATGAGCCTGGGAATGGGGTAAACCATTTATTATTTTTAACAGTGACTCTAAATGTATCATCAGAAATCAATTGTATTTCAGCATGTTTGAATCCGAACAGAGTCATTCTAACAAGTCTCAACAATCTATCAAAGATCCAAACAGCCCATGAGACATAGATCCACTCTAACCAACCCAAACTATAACAATGCCACCAACAGGCAACGATAAATAAGATAGCCAAAACAATATGTACGAACAAGAAGGTTTCATAAGCCATATTTCTAAAGACATGGAAAGCTTGGAATAAGATTAAACCACCCAATATAGTTGCAACTATACCCCATCTCCAATATGTTTGAGCTGAATACGAAGCCAAATAACTATTTTTGACAGCATAAGCAGTCCAACAAGCTGAGTGAATTAAGGCATGAATCCACATAAATCTTGCAACCCATTTATGGAATACAATAAATGTTGAATATGGGATACCGGTCAAAGTTGTCAATATGTTGTTTCTTCCTGCAAAGATAATCAATAATGGAATCAATCCAAATGACAATAACCCAGTTCTATCAGCAACAAATTTCATTAATTGAACATCTGCTCCTTCCACTGAAGTCTCAAAATGGTAGTGTACCGTAGTCAATAGTATATTCAGACAGGTGAAGAGGAAAATAACTATTGATTCCATTCTTGTTGGTAAGAGCGTTGAGAATATTTTGAGAAAAGTTGGAGCTTCTGTATGTTTCCCATTGAATAAAGCAGGAAGTGAAAGATGGATACGTAAAAAATTGATGAATTTATTATTGAACTTTCTTTGAAGACCTAATCTCTTTATGAAATTTCCTGTTCCAACAACAATAAATACCAAAATGAAATAACAGTACATCATACCAGCCAACATTGATGCTTGATCAAAATTGAAATAGAAATATTCATAATAAGTCAACGTTTTAGCAATTGTGGCATGTGTGATGTTGATTGGAGTGTAGATTTTTGTTGTTGTTAGGTTTACACCTTTTAAATCACTTGGTTCTATCATATAGTCAGAAGCATTATTGTACATGTCATAAAGATCATCAATTGTGTAGTTAGCTTTACCATAGTTTAGACAAATATTTGAGAATCTGTTCATTGATTTGTTGAAAGTTTCCGATCCTACTCCTAGTTCGTTACCAATACAGTTAACTATTGATCCAGTGAATGGTTCATAACCACATAATTTTGGATAGTAAGCAGTTATATTAGTTCCCCATTTATATTTTGCTAATGGTGTTCTGCAAGTAAAGATAATGTATTTCCATTTCAAACCATAGACTTCTGTCTTGTCAGGACCTTTAGCAGCAGCTATTTGAAGCAAAAGGGAAAGTTGTATCAACAATAAACTTGCACTAAACTTCATTTTGATAACTGATGATTTTATAAAAATTCGTAAAAAATGATCTTCATTTGCACAAATTAGCCTTCTTATATACCTAACAGGTCATTATCGATCAAAGTAAGCAGCCGATGAACTGCCTTCTTTGCATTCATCGCTCTGTAATACCCGTTGATCGCTCTTTCTGCTAGTTATTTTAAATGGGTACGAGAGGCATAAGCATTCGAGCACAACTTCTCCATAGAGTCACTTTTATAATTTACGAGTAAATAGCACTCCCCTATAGGCTGAAACAGTTGGAAATAAAGACATCTTAATGCAAGACTGCTCTTTTGATCTGATTGTAGATTTGCAAATTTCGAGGAACAGACCCTGTAGATGACTATGAGTTTCTTATTTCACAATTCATGATTGGATCTTTTAGATAAAAAAACATGAAAAAAGCTTAATTGTTCTGAAACCACTATGCATGAGAAAATGTCCGTTGTAATACATGATTTTTAAGCTGTGCATTAGTCTGGTATTTGATTGGTTCAGTCGAGGCCATAAATTGGTGTGTTTTTTTGCAAAACAGGGTCCAAGTACCCGAAATGAGGGTCCTAGTCCAGAAAAGATTTTCAGCTATACTTTTAAAGAAAACCGTCCGACTCCCCAAAATCTGGGAATGACTTCTTCGTTAAGTCAATAGTCAGGTAGTAGGTACTACTCATCCCATTCTTTCAAGAATCAAAGAGGCACTAAAGGTTATATTTTTTGTGCTTAGGATTGTTAGGTGCTTCTGCAGAGTGTAATGTAGTTCTAACTTCTGCTGCTTTCAAGAACCAGGTATAAGCAACCCCCTTAGCCCCAGAGCTTATATTGTTTATTATTTTCCACCACTTGGCAAGGCACTTGGCTAACTAGGAACCCATAGTTAATCGGCCTTTCAAGTTAAACAGTATTCTTTAAGGTTCCAACTCAATGAGATACTTCTATCAATTCATCACTACCTCCTTCTCTCTCTCTGATACTCTTCTTCTCTTCTCTAAGCCCCATCATCTTCATCATCCTCAGCTTTTAACCGAGTCGTGAAACAGAGCAGCCTAGCACCCTGCTGCAGTCTGTTGAAAAGTTTTTATCTGATCGATCAGAGCTGTAAATATTATGTCGGGACTTTATTAACTGGGTCTAAATGTACCTATCCATTTCTTTTTCCGAGGCTCGAGAAAAAACGAAAAAACAAGCTTAATTTGGTGACAGGAAAAGCTTATATTACCGTTCTTAAATTTTAATAGGTTTCCTTTAAAGTTTATGACATCCAAATTCGAGACTTTACACCTGATTTTTTCTGTACTTATAACCAAGAATAGTACAATCGACATCGAAAAACTTTCACATGAACATAGACAACCTCGAGTCTCGACTCCAACATGCTAATATCAATGTACCTTAGTCCACAATTCTCATGTGAGACTGGTTAAATGATCTAAGAGACAACGTAGATGGAAACGAACGAATCACTCTCAGGGTTTCAATCATCTTATACTTGATTCTTGAATGCGATTACATAAGTGACTTTAAAACTAAAGATACTAATATTTTTATTGAACCGTTTGATCACTTGAGTACTTTGACCTCAGTACACTTTAAATTCTAACTTGATTGCTAATCTGTTTTGAATTAAAGAATCCTCTATCATTGGCTTGGTTTCATTATTCTTAAAGCGATGCACGGATATCAAATCAGTCCTGTTTGAAGTGATTTATCTGGTTTGAATGGTTAATGGTTGGAAGGTGTATGTGTAATTCAACCCAGATACTTTCTTTAATTGATTCTTAGAACCCCCTGAAATCAAGTTTAGAACTCTTTCTTAACACCAGATTTATGAGTAATTCTCTAGAAAGTTCTTCAACTATCTCTCACAAGAGGTCAACCATAGATCCAAGAAACCATCTGTGATCCACAACAGCATTACTAATAGTGAATCCGTTGTCTCCTAACCAGACATGCCATAACCCATTCAAACAAGCTCGATACTACCAAACATCACTTCATAAAATAGATCAAATCCTGATACTCAAGTTCGCTCTTTAACGGTGATAACTCACGGGTTTAAGATGGAATTAACTACTGAATAAATCCCCTACAAACTGTGTTTTGTAATCATCTCGAATTTGCACTGATAACACTGACAGACCTCGTTTTATCAAGTGTTGTATTTGTCATTGGCAAGGTATTCATTCACTTGATATATAAGAGAGTGGACCCTGTTCTTGGGTATCATGATGTGATGGCCCACTTCTGTAGTTTATTTTGTGACAAAAGTGAATTCAAACATGGTTTTGGGCATAAAAGAAGCTATTCTCAAAGGTAGAAATTTGGTTCCAATTGAGAAGAGAAACAAAACATTAGTCTATCTCTTTATCCTAATTGCAACTTCTTTAGATAATTTGAATGTTTCAGGTACTCTTACTTCCATCTTTTCTGTTTCTGAAAGTTTTGATGCAAGTACAACAACCATTTCATGGGTTTTCTCATCATATGCTTTAACTTTGGGTTCCTTTATTATCATTGCAGGAAAACTAGCTGACGTTTTAGGTCCTCATAATGTCTTCTTAGTTGGTTTGTTCTTCACTAGTTTGTTTGCCCTCATAGCTGCTGTGATTGTTAAAGATGTCATTGCCTTGATTGTATTTAGAGCTTTTCAAGGTATATTTGCCGCCAGTTTAATTCCTTCAGCTTTTGCATTGACTGGTAATTATTTCACTGGTGAAGCTTTACTTAGAGCCGTCACAGGTATGATTTTATCCTTAACATCCATCTTTGGTGTTGGTGTTATTCTTGGTGGTGCATTTTCAGAAACAGCTATTGGTTATAAAGGGTTATATTATTTTACATTTGCACTTGGTTTCGCTCTTTTCATTGCTCTATTCTTCTTAATCATACCAATCAATGAAACAGAGGGCCATAGAAATTTAAAAGTGAAAAACTTGGATTTTGGTGGTTCTATTGGATTAATTATCGGTTTATTATTAGTTATTTTGGGTTTAACAGAAGGTGGTGAAACATGGCATAAACCTGTGGCATATGTACCATTAATAGTTGGTATCTTGGTTGTATTTGGAGTTGTTGCATTTGAAATGTGGTATATTCAAAGCTTTAAGGATAAAATTGATGCTCAGATAGAAGCACAAACAGCTCAAAAAACTCATCTTAGTGAAGAAGAAGGTAAGAAAAAAGAAGTTGAAACTTCTAATTGTTCTGTTGAAACAAAAAGTGAAATTCCAGGAACAAAAGATTGGAGATATAACCTTCAACTTTTATTTCCAAGAGAAGTGATCAAGATTCCTAATTTCTTTCAATATTTTTTTGCAACTTTTTTAATTTATATTAATTATATTGCCATTATGTCAACACTTATCCAATATAATCAATATGTTAGATTACAATCACCAATTTTGGCTGCTGTTAAAGTACTTCCAATGTCTTTAGGTTTAACTTTTGGTGCTGCAATTTATCGTGAAAGAATTGCTCAAAGAATTGGTACAAAGAAAGTCATTATTTCATCCCCAATAATTGTATTGACAATGTCTGTTTGGCTTTCAAGATTAGATTTCAGAGTTAGATATAGTTATTGGAAGTATGAATGTTTTAGTCAATTCTTGTTAGGGTATGGAACTAATTTATATTTCCAAGTTTATTGGAATGATATTATTGTTCGTACTCCATTACATTTACAAGGTGTTGTTTCTGGTATCTTACAAACAACAGGACAGATTGGTATTTGTTTTGGTAATACAATCATTGCAACTTTAATGGGTAATTTAACTTATAGTAAAGATTTCGATCATAGAAAATCACTTCATGATAAATTCAAAAAGAATTTTTATTTAGCATTTGGTGCTTCAGGTTGTTTCTTTATTGTTTTGCTACTTACCAAAAGTAATAAGACTATGACTCAAAAGCATGATGAAGAAGCTTCTCCACAAGAAGAGTCAGCTCAAGATAAATCTCAAGAAAAGGCTGAAACTGGGTCATAAGTATAGTAAATTGCATAGTTTTAAAGAAATACATAATAAACGTATTCTCATTTCTCAATTCATACCGTAGACAAACAACTTGGAAGTGGTTTTATAAGTTTTAATTTAGATCATGTTAAATCACGGGTCAATAACGATAAGAGATTTTACAAAGTCCGAATTTGAAATCAAATAAAAATCTAAACTTTTTAACCAACTTTTCATCATTTTTAATCAACTTCAACAACTGAAACTTTCCAATACTTTCAATTAAAAAAAATGTGCAGACCAGCTCAATGTCCAACTTGCAGTGAGTCCTTATATTTACATTAATCAACATTCATCTCTAACGATATAGATAAATCATCATGGATCGGTTGCGGACTTCATGTCCCAAGTGCAATGTCAGCTACTCCAAAAGAAGAATGGTGAGTAATTATCAAATTGAATCAAGACCACTCTACTAACCAAGTCAATTAGGTGTACATGTACTGATTCCAATGGTGAAACTGGTGAATATCCTCCAAAAGCTGGTACTGGTAAAGCAGCTTGATCAAATTTTCGGACTTTGATTTTCTCATTACAAAACAACAAAAAAAAAAAGATCAATTGAAAGCGTTAAAAACACTGTAGAACACTAAAATTAATTGACATATATACTTCTTAACCATCTCTATTCATAGATCGTATCACAATTGTCCAAAAAAAAATTTTTAAAGCAAAAAAAGAACAATAATGATAACCGCGAGGTTCGAACTCGCGCCTCCGAAGAGACCAGGACCTTAACCTGGCGCCTTAGACCACTCGGCCAGGTTACCAATATTAACCGAAATTTGGGCGTTGAAGCAATATGAGCAGCAAACCGCCCTGATTTTTAAAATTGATCTTTAGCGGTCAATTCTTAAGATAATTTAATGAAATTTATATTAAAATAATCCTTAGCATATTAACTTTGTAATGATTATAGTTTTTGGTGGTTTGGGAATGTTTTTGTGTTGAAATTTTTAATTTGAAAAAATGGAGATTTTTTGACAATCATGGATTTTTTAAATTTATTTCAAAAATTCATAAAAAGTTTATAAATTTTAAAAATCTTTGAATTTTACAATTTGAAATATATCATTAAACAGAGGGAGAATTTTTGATTAAATCTGTGTATTTTATTAATATGTTTCTTCCGAACGTTAATCTTTTTTTGTGAGAGAAAGTTTTAAGTATGATGAAAAATTCAGAAAAACACTAGGAGGATGAAAAACCTAACAAAAAGACAATATTGATAGTAAGCCCACTTACAATATTCCCGCTTATAAGTAGAATATAAATTCATTGTCTAGGTCTTTTACAGGATCAAAATTATTCATGCAATCTGTCAATGTATTTACCCATATTGTGACAGTCTACTCGATTAACTTCACGCGGCCAACTATAAGAATGCAATGAGTGATAAAGTATCGAGAATGTCTAGGTACTTCTCTGTAGAGTTGATTAAAGAATTTGATATTCTATTCGGACCTTGACACCATTAACTAATGCTTACAGTCACTTTGTTACACAAAGAGATTCAAACAAGCTCTGATTACAAAAGCTGCCAATGGTTTCTTCTACTCTTGTTTGGAATGGTACCCTTTGTTAGAAAGATTGGGTTATTTATGTGAGACCTTATTAAATCAAACAATGAAACATCGTATATCAGACACATTAGTTTTACTTTCCTTGTTTAGGTATCAACTACTGATTTGGACTACATTTTCACCTATTCAGAGTTTTTTATGCACAAAATAAAATAATTTCAATGCATTAAAGATCTGTCACACTAGTATCAATTTGCAGTTTTAAAATAAGTCACTTAGCTTACAATTTCGGTAGATTATATTGGAACGTTTTAGCTATCCAAAAGACGTACTGACTTTCAAAATGCAATATAAGTCAAATGTACAGATTTTTTGATAAATCTCCAACAGTCAGGAAAAATGATCGGCAAAGAGGTTGAGTTCGAAAAGTATAATTTATTGCAGTTGGTGTAATTGAGTTAAACGAGAGACAAGATAGATATACTTTGACTGAGTGGAGTAACTCCTATAACAATCATTTAAATGTTCCGGGACTCTTCTTATGAGTTTCACAAATTATTCAAAATACGTGAGTACATACGTATTTCACCTGTCATTCTGTGTGTATCCCCCATAAAGTTAAGGCTTAAAGTATTAATTCACAGCTTTTTGGGCAGGAAATTCGATACGAGAACTCACCGACTTTGTTTTTTTTTTTTTTTTTTTTTTTTTTTTTTAAAACGGTAATGTTCCTATATTAAAAAAAATGTTACTTAACTATAATAAATGCTCCGATAAATCAAAGCGAATCTCATACTATCTAATTTACTTTTTTACTTTTTTTACTTTTAAAATTATACCTTTAATAACTGGAATGGTAATTAGACCATCCCCTTTCTCCCTCATTTTGCCCCAAATTCCAGAAATTTGGTGATTAATTAAGATATCTAATCGATGGGTGATTATAATTCTCTTTGTAACGTCGTATGGACATTGATTATGTATCATATTCACCAGTTGTTTATCCTAACCTCTCATCTCTTTCCAAAATTTGAGTGTTTTTCTCAACAAATCTCTTTAATATCTCTATATCCATATTTATGAATAATCGCCTTCATCTTGAATCTTGCAGTTGTAATTATCTGATCTTCTTCAACAATACCATCAAGTCTCACATATCTAGCCATCTTCAAAACCTCTATCCAAATTGACATTCTTCTCCAGGTTCTTATATCCTTTGTGAAACATCCTGGAGTTGTAAGCTCTGTTAAAGTGAAAGGAGATTCAGCTATTTTATCGAAATTAAGACCTTTCCATATTTTCTTTGTAAAATCACATTTTTCGAAGGAGTGTACCTTAGAGTAGCTTGCTAAACCACATCCTGGACAGCATGGTGTGTTGTGGAAATGGCGATGTTCAATTAAACCCAAGTTGAATAAGTGTAGAGCTTCAACATAACCTGGTTGTGTTTTGTTAATTTTGTAAAGTTTCTTAAATTTGAAGGGAATCGTAAAGTTCAAAAGGTCTTTGGTTAAACTTAGTGTGGTACTGCCGTACTATGTGGTGAGGTGTAAGACTGCTCCAATGCTAAAAAGTTGACTCTTTTCCACTATGGAGAAAAGGGGCTTTTGCAACAGAGTCGACTGATCTGTACGATTACCTACTATTTAATTTTAAGAAGTCAAGTCTGGAAGAAATGAGAAGCATGGATCAAGGATCGGTGGGGGAAAAAGGTATTCAATGATTAAAGCCATTACAATATCAAGAAGTTGTTACTGATTGGAAAGCCTAGAACTTTTCTTTCAACAAGAATTTGGTAACTTTTCAGTTCCCAGACGAAAAAAAAATCTAGGAATCGTCTACAAAGAGACAACAAGATCTGATCAATCTGAAATAAAGGATCAAATTCGTCTAACCGAGAATTTGAAATGGACCACTTGGAGATTCAAATGGGATCAGTACTTTCCCTCTTTCCCATTAGCTGAGCAAGAGAGTCGAGACTGCCAGACACTCAACTGCACCCTCAATTTTAAGCCATTCAGGGCCCTGTTCTTTCAACAGACTCCAGAGCTTATCCACTTGATCAATTCCTCTTATATCATTTATCAAATGGTAATTATACCATATGCGGTTAATTTCCTCTTTGGGAAGTCAAACTGTAATATGCATGCATATGTATTTTTTTTTATTATGAGAGAAAGTGCTCGTACCAGAATTATAAAAAAAAGTATGTCGAGAATGTTTAAAAGAACGCTCGAAAAAATAAAGAGATTTAATAATTAATGTTGAGCTGTGAGTTATGGGTGTACAAATCCGTCAGATGATTTCTTTAGTTTAATTGGGTGTGGATTATTATTGGGATTGTGGCTACCGATTTCTTCTCGAGAAATTGCACAGTATTGTAGAACAAATCTAGCCTCTTCTCGAGAATGCTGCTTACTGTTTCAGTATGTTGAGTAATAACATTCAAACACAGAACGCAGCTATGGTCATTGGTGGCCTCCATGCTAGTGTAAGCTACTTAAACAGCCAACTGGTGCAAACCCACATATTACGGGATTTGGTGGCTACTCCCGAATACACACACTATTAAATCACTTAATTAACCCAAGAATCGATAACTCCCAATTCTTCAAAACCTTAGATATAGTTTCAATATCAACCACCCTATTCCAGAGCCTAAAGCTAACTAGTTATTGTTAAATGAGTACCTGTCTTTACTCTCACTCACTGTTTTACGAATAAGCGAGTCTAGAAACACTCGTACAGTAAATGTAGATCTGTTTATGCTGTACGCTTCTTTTCGAGCTCAAACTATTCGCTCAAACTGCAAAAACCGTTAGCTTTTGGTATGTTACCGGACGCATATAGACGTGGACAACTAGATCGTTCTTGAAGCATAACCTCCCCCGAAGACCATACCACACATTACAAAGCATCCACCGACTGTGCAATCCATTCTCGTTTTTTTTTAATGCGGTCTTCTCAGTTCCCACTGATGTATGTAGTGTTTTCACTATAACCCAATTTTTGTTATATAGACCTTCGCTATCACAAAAAGTTGAAAAATTCACACCATATAACTATTCTTTACATTCCTCAATATTATAATCCCCTAATACCAACACCACCTCCAATTGACCTTTATCATATATACACCAACAATCATGAGTTCAGATCCCAATGGGCTTTGCCTAACAATGTCCAATACATCTTCACTAGTTTCAAATTCTTCAAGTACAATTTCCACTACAAAATCAAATATATCAAATAAATTTAAAAATGTATTGAATAGGAAAAGATCAAAAAGTTTAATGATTCCTCAACCTCTTGAACATTTCCCAATAAGATCAACAAATAGAAATAAATCAGTTAGTTCAATACAATATTCACCATCACAATCAGTTGTATCAAGTTTTGAAAATTTAAGAAGTAATTCAACTTCAAGTATAAGTGATTCAGATCTTGAAGGTCCAATTACTCCAATTACTCCATTATTTAGAATTAAAGAATCTGAAATTTCAAAAGATAAGAAACAAAATTCAGTGATACAACATAATGAAGAAATTTTTGATAGTATAGCTGATGGTATACTGGAAAAAATCAATGATAATAAGAATGAATCAACAACTATTGATTGGACAATATGACTAGTCGACTACCCATCCAACACATTGATGACTTTTAACGAAAATAAATAGAATTTAATAGAACCGGAAAATTAGGTCTGCTGGTCAGATTCTTATTTTTTCCAATTTGCTAACGAACCAAAAAAATCCCTTTTGCTACGGAAAAAAATATATAACTTGATGTTAACATTTCATTATTGTAGATTATTGTCCATCTTCTAATTCTTTCTTTGACATTATCCAAACTTTTGATAATCCAAATGTACCAGAAATAGCACCACATACTAGATAAACTGCAGGATTTAATTTAAGATCAAAAATATCTATTGAATCACAAACAAAATCAAAAGATAATCTTATTAAATCAGTCATTATTATTTTTTCTTCATGTTTCAAACTTGAAATTTCTAAATCTAATGAAGATTGATTAATTGGAGATTTATTATTAAATTCTCTTAAAATTTGTGATTTTATAGGAGAATTACCAATATTTTCAATTAATCTTTTGGAAAGTAATGAAGCTTTTTGTTTCACTTGATATTGGATATTTAATTGTAATTGCTTATTTCTATTTTCTTGAAGTTTAACATAATTTCTCTTCAATCCTAACATTATATCTAAATACCATGAATATGCTTCATGTTTTGAAACAAAAGATTTAAAATTTTGATTAGTGAAAACATTAAGTTTATATAATAATATTATTTCATCACAAATTCCATAATATAAATCAATAAAATCTCCTAATGATTCTTCATTAAACCATATTGTTTGAAAATTTGTAAAATTTGGAAGTTTAACAAATTTATTAATTTTACTTAAAAATGACCTTATTCTATATGGAGTACCACCAAATCTTAGGGTTTGTCTAAAAATTGATATATTTTTCGTAACTTCAAATATCTTTTTTTCCCACATTGTTGAATTTAAAAACATTAATAATTTTAAATATTTAATTGGTCCAGTTTTTAAAATTAATCTAGGATCTAATGATAAATTATCAAATTTCTCATTAATAACAAACCTTCTCGTACTAGTCAAATAATATTTCAGTAAATTTAAAACATATTGTAAAACTTTAGCTATTCTATCTTTCCCGCCTAATTTCCCCAACACGCTCTTGAATATCTCAAATTTTGCAACAGTTTGTTTTTCCAATTTAATCTCTTCAGCCAACGTTATAGCATGTTCATTCCTTATAGAGCCTCCTCTCACTGGTGACAACGAGTTTGGTGTTGCAGATTTGATTGATGTTTTGGATGATAACAATTCTGCTTTATCTCCATTATGGTCAAAAGACAATGAACTTGGAGGTGGAGATGAAAGTTTCAGGTTTAGATAATGTGAATCACTGAATATGTTATTATCGTTGATTGTCCGCGTGCTGTAGTCCATTTTGAATATAGTATTATGGATCTTTTGGAAATCAAATGTACACTATTTTTAAGTAACGGTTTAAATTTGTTTTGACATATTCTATGATTCATTTCTTCAGTACTTGTTTTTTTTTAACGTTTCAGTAAAAAATACGCGACTGGGGGATTTTGTTAGGGATGCAGTTTACGCTGGGAGTGTTAGGCAGAGGTGTTCACTGGCTTTGAAAGGAGAATTAGTAGGAGTCCTGCCTGGAACACAAGGGCCCTAGAGGGAGAACCCACAATGTTCTCAGCGTAATTTACAGACTACTCCGCCTATCCCAGTGAAGGGGTATAACCATAACCAGACTCCAGTGAATAAGATGGATATTCCATAAGAATAGGAACTGAAGTCTGGCTCGGGTTGTCCTATCCATTGCCTGATGGATCACCACGATCAGCCTGTGATCCCTTTTTTTAGATCGATGCTGAGTTCTGAATCATCAATATGATCCAGACTTTTCACTCTGCGTAAAGATCACCCACAGAAGACCATCATAAATTTCACAAAGCAGAGTATATGGATCTCCAATGTACGTGGTGGGATGATTTCTTAGCATGAAAGTATGTGTAGGTATATTTAGATCAATTGTGATCCGTAATTTTTCTCGATAAGTAGTCTGATAATGGATCCATGGCTAGAATCTTTTCCCAGAATAACGTATGTACTTGGTGGATTTAGTGATCCCATCTCAAAGGGTGAATTGGTGAAATTTCATGAGAATTGGGCTTATTGAAATCAAGTTATGGGTCCAACTACAAAACTGAAAAGTGGTTATGGGAGTACTCCGTTATCAGAAGTACAAACCTTTTTCAAGGTTTATACAAAATATTCCATAAAGAGATATGAATCAAACTGTGATTCAAAGATCTTGAACTCAATTTTGATACACACTCAACGAGTCACAACTCTACAAGCCATTGCTCAACACTTGGATTAACGGAAAGGGGTAACCTATCTGCTTTTTACCCTACACTGATCTTGCCCATAGCTCAATCAAACATACCGAGCTTTATAACCAAATACTGTGGTTATTTGACTCATTATTAATATAATGGCCTATCTCATCTCTTTACCCTTTTCGGTGAATGTCCAGATTGGGAAAATGAGCCGAACGGTCATAAGTACAATAACTATTATGGGAACATCGCAAAGTTATTCGAATCAAATGAGTACTTTGAAAAACTTGTACCTTTTGACTAATAGATCAAATAGGTATAATTTGACAGTTTAACCAAGTTTTTTTGGATACTTTTAACTAAATATTCAATAAATCACAAAATGACCACTGCAGATATACAATTACATGATATACCACAATCGCCCTCAAAGAAAGAGGAAGAATTTACAACTACAACTATAGAAACCCCAGATTCATATGCATCATATTCAAGAGATTCTCTTTCGCAGGATTTGGAACGTTCTTCAGAATATAGCAATCCATCACCAAAATATCAACCCAATATCATACAACCTTTTGTAATTGATAGAAATTTTAGAATTACACTATTTGCTGTATGGATAGGAAATTCCTTATGTGGTTTAGATGCTACGATTGTTTCCACTACAATGTCCAATATTGCTTCAGATTTCGGTCAATCCAATTTAGTCAGTTGGATAGCTGTGTCATATTTACTCACTAGTACAGCTTTCCAACCATTATATGGGAAAACAAGTGATATACTGGGTAGGAAAACCTTACTATTCTTTGCACAGAGTCTTTTCGGTTTGGGGATATTACTCTCTGGTATTGCAACTAATGTTCAAACATTAAGTATAGCTAGAGCAATTAGTGGTATTGGAGGTGCTGGTATGTTTGCTTTGACAACAATCATCATTAGTGATGTTGTTCCATTAGCACATAGAAGTATGTATACTGCATATGGTATTGTTGTTGTTAGTGTTTCTCAAATGCTTGGTGGACCTGTTGGAGGGTTTTGTATTGTCACTATAGGTTGGAGAATGATGTTTATATTACAAGTTCCATTGGTTTTAATATGTATTGTTTTAACTGTTTTTTGTGATTTAAAAGTGGAACATATACCAGAGGGACCTGATAGATATTCACAAGATAATTTGAAAAGAATTGATTTTGGTGGGATTATAACTTTGAATTTTTTTGTATCAAGTTTAATCTTTCTTTTATCTGATGATGGAGGATTTTCTAAATTATTTAAAAGTTTTTTGTTCTTTATATTAATATCTTCAATAATCTCATACATTTATGTTGAAAGATACATTGCAATTGAAAAATTGATTGAACCAGATATAATTGTTGGACAAATTGGTGCTTTAGGAATAATCAATGGTGTAAATTCTCTTTCTTTCTATATGATTATCTTTGTCACTCCAATATACCTTCAATTAATTCAAAACATTGATGTCACTGAGGTTGGGCTTTATACAATGTTTGGTGTTGTGGCTAGTGGTGTTGGTGCTGTTTTAGCTGGTAGATTGATTAATAGATCAAATCATACAGAAAGTTCCACAATGACTGCTGGTGTTTTGGTTTCACTAAGTTTTTTCTTTTTGCAAACTTCTGGATTTTCAATCATCTACTTAACAACAAGATATGTCACACCAGGATCTACTAGTGTTCTTTGGAAATTTTGCTTCTTCTTTGGATTAACAATTGCAGGAATGGGAGCTGGAGGTTTTGGACCAGGAGTTTCCCTTTTCGTTATTGGTAAAGCTGGACGAATCAAACAAGCTAGTGCACAGACAGTTGTGTCATTAGTTAAATCATTAGGTAACGTTATAGGTGTTTCAGTTTCGTTATCTATTTATACAAAACATTTATCACAATCATTGACCAAATATTTTGGAGAGGATGGACATCCTTTTTTGGAAAAATTGATCAAAGATTCGTCATTTTTGCACAATGGATTGGATTCAAAATATGTACAAGATGTTTCTTTAATCTATAGAAACTCTCTTTCAATGGCATTTTATCCAATCTTCTTTCTCACTTTTGTTGCGTTGATCGTAATGGTGCTCTTTTACAGAAGTGTTCGGAGAGCTTTAGAAGTGAGTTAGACGGCATCAAATTATTTAAGTTACTATTCATACAGATTATTTACACCAATTGTAGGATCTAGACTGTATTGGTAAACCCCTATTCGTAAAATAAATCAACAATGAGACGATAAATGTATAAATCTGACTCTGTTATAGTTCAATTTTCAGTGATATGCAAAGAAAGTCAAAGAAAGTGTCTTGCATCTAAAAATAACGACTGGATCAAAAGGTATACAATATTTGCTCAATACACCTCTGAAAACTCGGTCAAGATTGTTAGCAATACTAACTATTAATTCAACATCTATTACAGGAATTCTCTGGAAGTAGACTCGAGTAATCCTCTGTAATGGCCTACTAAACTTTCTACAACGAGCACAATCAATCAGAAGACGTGCACTCGAACCAAGGCGTAATCCTCCACCAATAATCCCTCAGTTAAACATTCCCAAACACTCAAACAATACGATCTGGGCCCCTTTTCCAATGCACAGTCTATGCCGTCTATCAATAAAACGTTGGCCCATTGTCGCACTAAAAACAAGCTGCCAATATACTTTCGCACCCTTTTGGCCCCGGAGAATCTCGAAAATATTTATATATATAGTCATAACCTTGAAAGTGTATAAAAGAGAACCAAAATCCACAAAGTATAAGGACAATAGCCTCGTTCTCATCCATCAACAGACTGGAAATGAGACAACACGTATCAAGCTCTCATGAGCATGAAGGATACTTGGACCATACGGAGGTTCTAGGCCACACTATGGCTGGTGGTGTTCGTGATCATCATATACTATCCAGAAAACAATCAAAAGTTAACTTATCAAACCCCTTTGAAGGTAAAAATGATACTGCATATGAAATCACAAATGATGTCGCTAGTAGTTTAAAAGAAAAGAAACAGTTAAGTTGGGGTGCTAGATTTACAAATTTTTTCAAAGTGCGTTCAACTGATCCTAGAATTGTTAAAATATTGAAGAAATATTTGAGATTTGTTGGACCAGGTTTAATGATTTCTGTTGCTTATATGGATCCAGGTAATTATGCTACTGATGTTTCAGCAGGTGCTTCTAATGAATTTTCACTTTTATTCATTGTTCTTCTTTCAAATATCATTGCTATCTTTTTACAATCATTGTGTATTAAATTAGGTTCAGTGACTGGATTAGATCTTTCAAGAGCATGCAGAGAATATCTACCTAAATGGTTGAATCTAATAGTATGGTTCTTTGCAGAATGTGCCATTATTGCTACTGATGTTGCAGAAGTTATAGGTACTGCCATCGCATTAAATATTTTACTTAGAATTCCATTACCAGCAGGTGTGGTTATTACTTGTCTTGATGTTTTATTTGTCTTGATGGCTTATAGACCAGGTTCTTCATTAAAATTCGTCAGAATGTTTGAATATGCAGTTGCTCTATTAGTTTTATGTGTTGTTATATGTTTCTGTGTGGAATTAGGTTTGATGCCTCCAGTTAATGTTCGCCATTTATTTAGAGGTTATGCTCCTTCTGCCGAAATGTTCCAACATAACGGAATGTACACAGCTTGTTCAATCCTTGGTGCCACTGTCATGCCTCATTCTTTATTCTTGGGCTCAGGATTAGTACAACCAAGATTAAGAGAATATGATGTTGAAAATGGATATGTTAAATTACCATCAACAGAAACTTCAGGTTCAGATACTGAAGCTCCAGAAGATCAAGAAGATGTTTTATTCAAATACAGACCTACTGCACAAGCCATCAAATATGCCATGACTTATTCCATTGTTGAATTGGCAATCACTTTATTCACTTTTGCATTATTTGTCAACTCTGCAATCTTGATTGTTGCAGGTAGTTCACTATATGGTACTGAAGAAGCAGTTGATGCTGATTTATACACCATTCATAAACTTTTATCTAAACAAGTGGCACCTATCGCTGGTACGTTATTCATGGTTGCTCTTTTATTTTCTGGCCAATCAGCTGGTATTGTATGTACTATTGCAGGTCAAATAGTTAGTGAAGGTCATTTACATTGGGCAATGAAACCATGGAAAAGAAGAATTGTCACAAGAAGTATTTCAATTGTTCCATGTTTAATTATCAGTTTAAGTATTGGTAAAAGTGGATTATCTGCTGCTTTGAATGCTTCACAAGTTGTTTTATCAATCTTATTACCATTCTTGACTGCTCCATTGATTTATTTCACTTGTAAAAAATCAATAATGAGAGTTGAAGTTAATTCAGTAGGTGAAGAAGCATCAACAGTGGAACTTCAGGATCTCAATGGTGAAAATATCGAACAACAAGAAGGTTCCAAAAAAATGATTGATATGTCTAACAATTGGATCACATCTTCCATTGCATTCCTAATCTGGTTATTCATCTCTGTTTTAAATGTATATATGATTGTTAAATTGGGTTTAAGTGGTGGTGATATTTCATGATCAAAAAATACATATTTACCCAGTACGGTATTCAATGGTTAAAAAATTGTAGTATAGACAATAACTATATGAAACATCATAGCCTTTGATTTTGTCTTGGAATTAATGGTACCTGAAGAATTGTTCAAAGTTTTCCCATTCATCTACAGATCTGGTAATTTAACCTGTTGTGCTTTATTGTATATTTTTTTTAACGAAAACTCGTAAATTTTACTAAAAACAGTCTAAATACCTATAAACATGAAACAAGAAAAGTCTTTAATTAACGTTACAAAGTAAAATTTTTAACTAAAATTTAGAGAATCTATACAGTTTTATACATATCTAATCACCATTGGGATCCAAATTAGGTAACTACATTACTATATCAATTTTTTTTTGATGCATATAATTATTACCGAATCGGGACTCCAATGGATATAATCTTTAAACATAACTTCACAAAAAGTACCATTGGGAACCTTTTTCAATACAATGCAAATTAAAGCATGAAAAGAATATGAAACCAATATAAATCAGAACCTCATAATGAATCTTTGTATATAAATGCTTCAAGATATGAACCTTTTCCCAGATGATTTTAGTTTATAGATTCATTATCATAAAACAACAATAATCAAAAGCTCAATACATTCGTTATAATGAAATTTTCCACTTCAATCCTTTTATCAATCGCTTTAGCTCTTGCTGGTCAAGCCTTAGCTGCTCCAATCAACTCAACAGCTATTGAAGAATCCAATTCTGAAACTGTTGAATTACCATTTTCTGAAGATGCAATCATTTCAACTGTTGATTTAGGTGATGATGTCGCTCCAATTATTTTAGACAATACTGTTTATTTCGTCAACACCACCATTGTTGATGAAGAATTATCAACCTTGACCAAGAGAGATGCTGATGCATGGAGATACACCAGACCTATCAAGGGTACCCCACTCTATAAGAGAGAAGCTGAAGCTGAAGCTGATGCTTGGTTCTGGAGAAAGAATGGTAAAGGTGAACCAATCTATAAGAGAGAAGCTGAACCTGAAGCATGGCAATGGAGAAAGAACGCCAAAGGTGAACCAATCTATAAAAGAGAAGCTGAACCTGAAGCATGGCAATGGAGAAAGAACGCCAAAGGTGAACCAATCTATAAGAGAGAAGCTGAAGCTGAAGCATGGCAATGGAGAAAAAACGCCAAAGGTGAACCAATCTATAAGAGAGAAGCTGAACCTGAAGCATGGCAATGGAGAAAAAATGCTAAAGGTGAACCAATTTACTAAATATCTTATAAACCTTAGCAACTCTTGAACTCTTTTTTATTATAAACCTTTTTTTATAACTCTATAATAATTTGAATAAAACATTTAATAATATTTTCAATTGTAGTATTTTAAAATTTATTCAATGGAGATAATTCACCTTGTTTATATAATTCTTCAATTTCATTATTGAAAATTTTCCTTGCAATAAATCTTTTAACTTTTAATGTTGGAGTTAATGAACCATTTTCAATTTTTAAAGGTTCTATATCAATATGAATATTTTTTAATTTTTCAAAACCTTGTAAATTAATCATTTTTTTATTTAATTTTTTCAATATTAATTTTTTAAAGTTTAAATCTTTAAATAAATTTGTCAATTCAGATTCATTTTCAATGTTTATAATTAAATTATTTTTATCAAGAAATAATTTTAAATTTTCTAAATCAATACCAATTATACCAACAAGATAAGATTTTAATGGATCTCCATAACACCAAATTTGTGAAATTAAATCACTATTATTTGAAAGATATTGATTTTCAATTTTTTCAGGTGCAATAAATTCACCTTGACTTAATTTGAAAAAATTCTTATATCGATCAATAATCATAACTTTCCCCTGTTTATCAACTTTAACAATATCACCAGTCTTGTACCAACCTTCATCATCAAATGCCTCCTTGGTGTTTTGTGGATCTTTATAATAACCTTTAAAAATTTGAGGACCACGTAATAATAATTCACCACTACGATTATTATTAAAAGTATAATCCATTTCAGGAACATCTCTTAATTTAAATTCTGTAGTTGGTGATATTGAACCAACAAATCCCGGTTCAACTTCTAAACCAGAATTCATCAATACACCTCCACAACTTTCAGTGGAACCATAAGCTTCTATGAAAACATGAACATTAAATAAAGCTTTTATAAATTGAAGAGTTTCACCATGAATTGGAGCAGCACCACTAACGAAATAATTAACATCATCAAACCCCAAGGTTTTCCTTAATTTATTATGAATGATTCGATCATAAATCCAATGACCTGGATGTTTTTTATCTTCAAATCTTGATAATTTATGATTAATTGCTCTTTTAGTTAATTTTAAACCAAATGTTTCTTCAACTTCATAAATTTTATTTTTAAACATTGATTCAATCTTGTTATAAACCCGAGGAACTAAAGCCATATGTGTTGGTTTACATTGAAGAATATCTGTGAAAAAACTTTTAACATCAGTACCATCATATGGGAAATAAACTTCACCACCTTTAATACTCACAAGGAAAAAATTAACACGTTGTAAAATATGAGCTAATGGTAAGAAAACAAAATGTCTTGGATGTTCTTCAATAGGACATTTTGTATATATTGTCAAGATTGAAGCTATAAGATTCCCATGTGTTAGTATTACACCTTTTGGTATACCTGAAGTTCCTGAAGTGTAAGTTATTGAAAAAATTTGATCAGGAGATGGAGGTATTAAATCATGATGATGGTTTGAACCTATATCAATAACTTCTTGGAATGTATATATATCTAAACCTTGAGATTTAATATCATTTTTAAATGAATCATCAATTGGATCAAAACTAATAATAATTTTCAAAAAAAGTGATTTTTTATCCAATATTGTCTTAATTTTGGAAATTGGAGTGAATATTATTGAAGTTTGAGTATTTTGTAATACAAATGATATAGCTTCTGGACCTAAAGTATCATATAATGCAGTTGAAGTTATTGAAAATGCATGACATGTATAATCAACTAATGACCATTCATATCTATTTGGAGAATAAGTTGATAATATAAAATCATTAATTTTTTTACCATCTTGTTGATATGGGGCTATAATTTCTAATATACCAGAACCTAATTTATTTCTTATATTTTGAGTTTCTTTATAAGTTAAATATTTATATTGACCCAATGATGATGATTTCCAAGCAAGAAATTTATTATTAGGGAAAGTTTCCACATTTTGTTCAAATAATTCGAAAATTGTTTTAGTTTGTTTATTTGGATTTGTTAAAAGACCATTAATTGAAGATTTATTACGGAATATTGGTGAATAACCAGGTTTATTAGAATTGTCTAGTGGGACTGAATAATCAATTTGATCTAATGGATATGGGAATCTATCGAAAACTGTTTTCAATGAATCATTTTCTTTATAATCCAAAGGGTATTGTATTGGGAAGCTCATTGTATGAGCATATGGAATGTACTAGTGGATTGGTTTCAAGGGGTGGTTTCAGGGTATTTATAACAGCTTAACGTCGTAAATATGGATGTGAGTGGAATTAAGTATGTGTTCGGCAAATATGCAAAAGTGAAAAATTTGAAAGCCGATGAGAGAAAGATAAGTGAGCTTTATTGATTATTATTGGGAGTATTGATTGTACTGTATCGAAGGTATTATTGATTGATGATTGTATTGTATTATTGATGAGTGTATTCATAGTGTTGATCTGGGTATTAATTAAGCCTCTGGGTGTGGGTATTATTGGTGTCTAAGGAATGTATACCATAAGGCACAGGGCCATATAAGACATAATTCATAAGTCAATAGTTCATAGTGGTGGTGAATGAATACCAACTTCTATTAAGTAGAGGTATAAGAATAGATAGTAGTGAGTGTATATAAATTATTTATATCTCAGTCTGGGCATTAATGAAGCACTAGCTATTAATACATTGACTAAGTATAGCTATATCTATAATCAGGTGATATTGGACAGTCTACATAGAATTATATTCAGCCATATTCTCACTCTTTTCTTTATTGGCTGGTGTCTAGACGTCTAGACTTGTAGATCTATTCAGGTACCGTTTGAATCTACGCGACTGGTTTACACATACAACACATACAACTACTACAACTACTACAACAACTACTAACAGACTAACAGCTAATCAACTAACACAACTACCAATAACTAATCTAATACCACCACCACCACCAACTAACACACACACTTCACTTCTATAAATACAAAATTAACTAACCACCAAACACCTCTCACCGCATCGACATGCATCAATCAAAAGATCGCGTTCACAAACAACCAGCCATACAACAACAACCAACACACTATTAACACTATTAACACTACTACACTCTCTACAGACCACCACCTACTCTACTACCCACTCTCTCTACTAATACCTTTAACAGTACCACCAACCACTTGAAGCCCACAAGCCCACAAGCTCTAATTCTCTCTCTTCATTTTGCGTGTCGCTGTTCAAATTTCATTGGACAAATTTCAAAATAAACACGTAAACCTGTAAATCACCAGAGAAAAAAAAAAAAATTATATAAATAAATCGTTGCATCTCAAATCTCAACACTTTTACTCTTTTTAACCTCTTTGACTGATTCTTCTCAGAGAACAATACCCCTACACACTCATTTATAAAGAACCCCCTTAGGTCCTTTTGCTATCAATAAATCTATTACTACTCCTCACTAAATAAAAATGAAAGGTTTAATTCTTGTTGGTGGTTATGGTACACGTTTAAGACCATTAACCCTTACTGTTCCAAAACCATTGGTTGAATTTGCCAATAGACCAATGATTTTACATCAAATCGAAGCCTTGGCTAAAGCTGGTGTCACTGATATCGTTCTTGCTGTTAATTATAGACCTGAAGTTATGGTTGAAACTTTACAAAAATATGAAAAAGAATATGGTGTTTCAATTACTTTTTCAGTAGAAACTGAACCTTTAGGTACTGCTGGTCCTTTAAAATTAGCTGAAGATGTCTTGAAGAAGGATAAATCTCCATTCTTTGTCTTGAATTCTGATGTTATTTGTGAATATCCTTTTGAAGAATTGGCAAAATTCCACAAGGCTCATGGTGGTCAAGGTACTATTGTTGCTACAAAAGTTGATGAACCATCAAAATATGGTGTTATTGTTCATGATATTTCAACTCCAAATTTAATTGATCGTTTTGTTGAAAAACCAGTTGAATTTGTTGGTAATAGAATTAATGCAGGTTTATATATCTTAAATCCTGAAGTTATTGATTTAATTGAATTAAAACCAACTTCAATTGAAAAAGAAACTTTCCCAATCTTGGTTAATCAAAAATCCCTTTATTCTTTTGATTTAGAAGGTTTCTGGATGGATGTTGGTCAACCAAAAGATTTCCTTGCAGGTACTGGTTTATACTTAACTTCATTATCCAAAAGATCTCCAGAAAAATTAACTACTGGTCATGATTATATCGTTGGTAATGTCTTGATTGATCCATCAGCCACCGTGGGTGAAGGTGCTAAAATTGGTCCAAATGTTGTTATTGGTCCAAATGTTCATATTGGTAATGGTGTTAGAATTAAAGAATCTGTTGTCTTGTCAAATTCAACTATAAAAGATCATGCTTGGGTTAAAAGTACTATTGTTGGTTGGAATTCTGAAGTTGGTAGATGGGCAAGATTAGAAGGTGTAACTGTCTTGGGTGATGATGTTAAAGTTAAAGATGAAATTTATGTTAATGGTGGTAAAGTTTTACCTCACAAGACTATTTCAGCAAATGTTGAAAAAGAATCTATTATTATGTAAGATTTCTTTATCCCCACTTTTTTCTGGCCATTTTATAGATTTTCAATTCTCTTTTAGTTCTTGAGAACATTACAATCCATCTGCCTTTAATTAATGTTATGCAAATTCACTTTTATTAAGCCAACTATGTAGTTTATTATTAGCTATGTAGTTTTACCTCTTTTATATTTTTCAAACATCATTTCATGTAATCGTCTATTATATCCAACTTTTGGATCTTTTGCCCAAAAAATTTTTGCCCTTTTAAATAAATCTTGTTTTGTCCTAGTTTCAAAATGTGTTATTTTTTTATATTTATCTAATGTATCAATCACCAAGGGAATTTTTTGTTCAATATATCCTTCATATTCATCTTTATCAACATCAATAACATCTATTGGTTCACCAGGGATTTGTAAATAATTACTAGGTGGTGATAATTCCCTCTTCTCAACAAATTTTTGTTGTTGTTGTTGTTTTGGAATAACAATTGGTGCTTTAATCCTTGGTGATTCTTCTAATGATTGACGTTCTCTATATTTTTTTTGTTTCATCTCAACATGATGTTCCACTGGTGTTTGAGATCTTGTAACCGAATTCTTGAGAATATTAGGTGATGAACTTCCTCTTGGTTGTATTGGTGGTGATGGTATATAACTAGACCCATTATTTAATTGTGCATGTCTTATAGATGGTGATGGTTTCATTGGTTGAGGTGGAACATATCCCCCTCTTGGTTTAACATATCTTGGTTGTGGTGGTTGTGGTGGATTATATCCTCTTGGTGATGTTTGATAATTACCATTACCACCACCACCATTATATTGTGGTTGTTGTCTTGTATATCCATAATTAAATTTTGGTTGTTGAGGTATTGTACCTGGTGGTGGTGGTCCTTGGAAAATTGGTCTTCCAATTGCTGGTGTTAAAATTGGTTGAATTGGTTGTGTTATTGGTGATTCTAATCTTGAATGTCTTGATGAAAATGGATTCGTAGTAGTTGGTTGTTGTGGTTGTTGTTGTTGTTGTTGTTGTTGTTGTTGTTGTTGTTGTTGTTGTTGAGGTGATATTTTTTTAGGTACTAATTTACCATATTCATCAATAAATGAACGTTTTTTAATTCGTTCCATTGATGGTAATTCTCCATCAGCTATTTGAATTACCCAATTTTTTTCTAATTCTTCAACAGATCTTGCATAGCTATTTGCAATACTCTTGATATCTTTCAAAATACCAGATAATCTTGTAATTAATTTAATTTCTTGATCAATTGCTCTATATTTAACTAAATCATCAAATAATCCTTTAAATTCTTTTTGAACTTTTTTAGATCTATGATCTTTTCTTAAAGAATCTAAAAGTTTCTTAACTAATTCTTTTAAATTTGAAATAACAATCTCTCTACTCTCAGATTCATCTTGTTCTTCTAATCTTTTATCAATATCTTTTTCAACATTTTCTTCAAAAAGATCATTACCAGTATTAACATTCTCATCAACTTCTCCTTCTTCCTCAGCACTATATCCTGGATCTTCATCATCCTCTTTCTCTTTATTCCCCGGTTCTTCTTCCTCATCAGATGAAACAAACATCTTATTCTTACATTTCTTTCTAGATTCATCAGCTTCATCTAAATCACTAGAATCTAAAACTGTATGATTTCTTTTATTCTTGGAAATTGATACAATATCTTCATCATCATCATCAAAATCTTCAGATTCATCTTTTTCATCATTAAATGAATCATTAAAATCTGCAAATTCAATAGCTTCCTCTTCTGATGAAGTTTCATCTTCAAAAAATTTACGATCATAATAAATAGCTTCCCTAGTTTCATTTCGATTTTTCCTGAATTCGCTTTCAGCAATCACTTCCAGATCATTAACTTCAGTTTTCACTAGATCCTCTTCCTCTTCTTCTTCTTCATCATCATCAACTTCAACACGTTGTAATTCTGGTAAATATAAAAATTCACTTATTTTCTTCTCCATATCTGAATCTTTCTTAAGATTAAAACTTGCAAATATTGAACGACCATCTTTGATTGAACACCATTTACCATTCAGATATTTAGATCCATATATAGCAACATGTTCATAATTATATTGAAATAATTGATCTCTTTTATATAATTCATTATAAACTAACATATCTGGATCTTCCTCTCCAAGACTTAATTCATTTAATTTAGCTAAAACTCCAGCTGCAACTAATGTAGATGCATTAATAGCTCCATCAGATTTTCTTCTAAGTAATATAATATTTCTTTTATAAGTTTTACCTCCTTTAGTACTTTCAATAACTAATCTTTTTTCAAATGTTAAATCTAAATAAGAAAATGATTTCTTACCACCATGTGGTCTCTTTGGTGCTAATCCTCCTTTAAAACTTTCAGGATATTCATAAAATGTACCATCACACATGGTTGGTTTCCAATATTGAAATAAATCTTTTTGAACAAGATCAATTGCACATGGTTCGGATTGACTTGGATCAATTCCTTCAAAATCTAATATTGGTTTTAAAAGAACATAAAATCCATGCTTTTTAGCAAAATTCCTAACAGTTAATCTATCAACCCAACGTCCTCCACATAATGTTGGATCTCTTTTCTCTAATACACCTTTATGATATGTATAAAATGACCTCACCAATTCTGAACGAGCAGTGGGGCCTTTAAGTTTTTTATAAGCAACAAATACTTGATCCATATTAATCCTTCCAATATTATTTGTAGCATCTCTTAAAATTCTAATTGCATCATCAACAATTGGACATGCAAAATATTCATAAAATTTAACTCCCATATAATTCACAAGTGCAATTCTATCAAAAGCCACAATAGGTTCCACTATATCATATATCCCATGCTTTCTTGCAAAATTTCTTGCATTTTCTGTTGTTGTCCATATACCACGATATAAATCAGGTATTGTTTTCTGTAATCGCTTGTGATGCGGTACAACTTGTTCCAATTCTTCTTCTAAATCATCTATAGAGGAGTTGATCAATGGGAAAAACTTACTCATGTTGATCCATCCTCCAACTTTGTTTCTTGAAAACAAATGATCTTCATGGGCATACACATAATATTCATCCTATAATCACGTTAGATCTTAACAATTCAACCAAATAAACGCTATGGTACATACATCTTCATATATAGATGACTCCAACGGTTTGTATTTCGCGTCCGAGGGTTCCTGAGTGTACCGTATCTGGGATGCCATTCTCCAAACAAGTCACACAATTCAGATCAATTTGAACTAATGTTCCAAACAAAAGGACGTGTCTAATGAATCTATAGAATCAATAGTTATTTAATAAGACAAGTTCACAGACGGGTAACCTCTTCTGATTTTCGCGAATTTCCGCGAATTATCAACCATAAAAAAACATGTAGGTTAAGTTTACCATACTCAGGAACATCATGAAATAAGGTGACTGTGACAGTGGAATTAACCAGGACTAGTTTATCTACGACACCCAATTAGTCTCATTATCCATCAGGGGTAAAAATATATTACAAGGGGGGTTTAAGGCTTGTTTTGTTGTGTATCTGCACTGAAGAAAGTCCATCGGAAATACTGTTTTGACACTTTTTAGGGTAGTCTAGTGGTATTGTATAAGATATTTCAAACATCAAATTATATTTTTGTGGAAACAACATTGTTAATTAAACCAGACCTTAAAAGGTTAATTGGAGGTGAAGCTGAAAAGTTATTATCATCTCATTGGGTCCATAGTTGGAAATAATCTCACTTGATACTAAGGGTGCAACTGTTGATGAGCTTTTAAAAGATAACGAGCAAAAATAAAATCAACTAAAATACAACAAAGAAATGGACAAAGTTTATTCGGCAACCTATTCTGGGGTTGCTGTCTATGAGTTTGTCAATGTGACGGGATCGGTGATGAGAAGGAAATCAGATGGATGGGTCAATGCTACTCATATATTGAAAACTGCAAATTTCCCCAAGGCTAAACGTACAAGAATCCTAGAAAGAGATGTTCAAACTGGTGAACATGAAAAAGTTCAAGGTGGGTATGGTAAATATCAAGGTACTTGGGTACCATTATCAAGAGCTAGAGATATCGCTACACAATTCGGGGTTTATGAAACACTGGCACCTTTATTTGATCTTGAAAGTTCTAATGGTGCCAACTCTCCACCACCTGCTCCAAAACATCATCATGCTTCTAAAAATAACTCAATGGCTGGAGTTGAAAAACCAGCTTCTGTGAAAAAAGTTAGTGCTAGGAAAACTGCAAGTATGCCAGTTGGTATTCATAAAGATTCTGATTCATTTTCATCCATATCGAAAAAAAGAGGTCGTCCAAGAAGATTAAATGCACCAATAACGACGAATCCTAATACAGGGGTCTTTGTAGGGAAAAGACTTAGTCATAATGATAATATAGAAGGTGGTGATAGTTTAGCATCTTCTCCACCAGATAGTACGATGTTAGATACAAGAGATTCAAGATTAGAAAGTGGAGATGAATTAAATATTGAAGATGGAATATCAAGCGAAGTGGATGAAACAACAAATTTGAATTTCTTGGGTACTTCTTCATCTCCAAGTGATTTTATGTCAGATACTGATTTAGTTAACGCTCTGAGGTCTCCAAATCAAAAAATAAATCAATCAGCAAGAGAAAGCCTGGAGAAGGCAATATATTCACATACGGATCACATAAGGAATAGTTCGACATCAGATAAATGGTTTGATAGTAATTCAGAATATACTGCTAGATTATTGGAATATTTTGCAGCACCTGATGATGATCATGATCATGAATCCAAAGTTCCAGATTTCCTAATTCATCCACCAGAGGGGCTAGATGTTGATCAAGCAGTTGATGATGAAGGTCATACAGCTTTCCATTGGGCTTGTTCAATGGGTAATCCTCAAGCTGCAGAGGCATTAATAACACTAGGTGCAAATTACAGAGCTGTTAATAATTCTGGAGAAACACCTTTAATGAGAGCAGTTCAATTCACAAATTCATATATTAAAAAGACATTCCCAAGACTAATAGATCTACTGAGTGAAACTATACTGGATGTGGATTCAACACACAAAACTGTTTTACATCATATAGCTGCTGCTGCCACATCTAAAATACGGGTTCCATCTGCATTATATTATATGGATATTCTTCTGGCAAAGTTAGCGGAATCTCAATCATCAGAAAGATTACAAGGATATTTGAATTTACAAGATAACAACGGTGATACTGTTTTACATATATGTGCAAAGAATGCTAATAGAAAATCTATAAAATTGCTATTGGAGTATAAGGCAAAGACAAATATCAGAAATAATCAAGGATTAATAGCATCCGACATATTATTGAGTAATGAACACACTACACCAAAAGTTCAACAAAGATATGAAACACATTTAAGAAATCAACGTGCAGCTCAATTACCAGCTTCATATAATAATGTTGCACAACCTCATGTTTCAGAAGCTGCAATTGAAGCGACTCATAAAGTTTGTGATTTCTTGATTGATTCATTGAATGAGTTATCAAATGCATATGATTATGAACTACAGAGGAAAGAAGCAGATGTTGCAGAAGTTCAAGAATTATTGAATAATATGAATGATGAAATAAAATTAATAAGTCTCAAGACTAACGATTTCATAGGGGAAAAACTTGATCAAAAACAATTAGAAACTCGAGTTAAACTTGTGGAGGATCAAGTTAAAAGATATGAAGCATTAGTTAATTCCAAAGAGACTAAATTAGCGAAATTAATTGAAAGATCACAAGCAAAAGATCTAGCCAGTTTGGTTAAGAAACAAGAGGATACCATATCACAATCAGATGTTAATGAAAATGATAAATTTACAAATGCTGTTGAATTGACAAAGTTGCAACAAAACAGAAAGTCTATAATACAAGAAGTAATAAGTCTTTATGCTGGTGTTAATGGTTCAAATGAAAAAATGCAAAAATATAAGAGATTAATATCAGCATGTTCAGATGTGGAAATTGATCAAGTTTCAAATAAAGTTGATGATTTATTACAAGAGATTGAAAAAAATCTTTAAAACTGGGGAAAACATTTTTCATCGCCAAAATCAAAATTTTATTTTTTCAATTCTTTGATGTATTAATAGTTGGGTTAATTTTAATGTCGATATAATAAATGTACTATATCTAACAAACATAGTCAACATGGTAGTTTCAAAAACTTGAAGTTAAAGAAATGTATAATGCCTAACATCATCTATTACATTAATATTTGTGTCGGCGCGCGACCCATATACAATTACCCTGTCGACCCATCAAAAACTGAGTTAAAAAAACATGATTTCGCCCAGGATCGAACTGGGGACGTTCTGCGTGTTAAGCAGATGCCATAACCAACTAGACCACGAAACCATTTTCGAAAATTTGGAAATTGTAGAAATACTAATATGTAAGTATCTGCGATTACATAAGCAATATATATAATTATGATTTTAATGGTTAATTTTGTATTTAAAATGAAGATAACTATCGAATAATGTGAAGAAATGGTGGTATTTGATACTGACAATATTTGGAGGTTTTTCACCCTCTGGGTGTTGTGTTATTTGTAAAAAAGTGTTGCCATGATAAAGTTTCAAAATCTATAGAATGTTATAAGAAAAACTCATGATCATTAATCAAATTAGCTATTATAAAATGGGTATTTGTTATGTTTGAAGAGGTGTCATAGTCAATTAGTAGCAGCTTACTAGTACTAACAATATGAGTATATGGTTTATGTATCAATACAACGACATTATATAGAAAAAAACTCTAGGATTAACGTACAATTTTAGCGATCCACTATAACTTCAAGTCAAGTAATTAATGAAACGGGAATAAGTTACATTAAATACCATCGATAAATACACCTCACGTGTATCCATTTACAAATAAACAAAGAATTAAAACGAAGTCGACGAAAAAGATTTCCAATTTTATTGATATTCACAAATTTGATCTAAACAATCAAAGAACTAACTTCACATCAAAATCAATAATTCTTATTATTATAACCACCACCATTACGACCACTAGCTGAACCATGATGACCCGCTGAAGGTGGAGGAGGAACAGCAGCACCACCTTGTTGTTGTTGTAATTGACCCAACGGTATCACTGGAGTTGGAATTCCACTACCTTGTGGATAAGCACCTGAATATCTATTTGGTTGATAACCTTGAGCAGATGAAGGATAATAACCTTGATAAGTTGGGGCACCTGTTTGATAAGGTTGAGGATATATTGGTCTTTGATGTTGTTGGAATGGAGAATTTGTTGGAGATGTTAATTGAGTATTATTTGGAGATTGTGGTGATAATGCCATAAATTGTTGTTGTGGTATAAAAGGTTGTGGTGGATAAAAAAATTGTGGTTGTTGTTGAATAATTGGGAAAGGTTGAAATTGTTGATGTAATGTAATTGGAGTTGTTGTTGTTGTTGATTGTGGTGGTAAAAATCTTTGAAATTTTAATGGATCTAAATCTGGGAAAAATGAAGAATAAGGTTTTTCAATATCTTCTTTAATCCAAGTTGGTGGTGTAACAAAAGGTCTTTCAAGGAAAAATTTTGAATTTTCCTTTTGATTTTTTTTATTTTCAAATTCATTTAAACAACCTTTAAAAAAATTAAAATCTTTATTTAAATTTTTTCTTGTTTTTTCAGGATTTGGAATTTTATCATGACCAAAAAATGAAGCAGGTGTTAAATTATATCTTTTTGATCTAGTGTTATTATTATTATTATAACCACTTTGAGGATTTGATAATCTTGGAGAATTTTTATTGAAAATTGGTGTTGAAACATTTGAAGTTGATGATGGAGTTGTTGCAGAACTTGGAGTGAATGAAGCAGCTTTTGGATTTAATTTAAAAGTTTGAGTTTTTGCAGGATCACCAATTTTTTTACCACCAGTTGTTGTTGTTGTTGTAGTGGCAGGAGTTTGAACTGGAGTTGATGGTTTTGATGAATTATTTGAAGAAATTTTTGTAATTGTTGTTTTTTGTGGAGATGCAGATGCAGAAATTTGTTTATTTTCCAATTTTTTTTTAATTTCCTCTTGTTTTAATTTATCTTTTGCTAAAATTGGTAAAAGATCTTCAGGAAATTTAGTTGGTACTTTAAAAGTTTGAGAAAATTCTTTTAATGAATTAATTTCATTAATTGTATTAATTTTTTTCATATGATCAGGTATTGATTTTTTAGAATCATTATTTGATTTTATTTCAATTTTTGGTTTTGGTGGGATTGAAGAATTTTGTTGTTTTTGTTGTTTTTCATTTTTTGAAGCTGAAACAATTGAAGGATCAATATTTTGAATTTTTGAACGTTGACTTGGAGGTAAATATTTTGAATTTTGTTGTTGTTGAGAACCATCACCAAATTGGAAATTTCTTGAATCTTTATTAATTAAAGATTGGAAAAGGGCATCACCTTTAGCATCAATTGAAGATCTATCAACACCTGAATATTTATCTTCTTCATCAATTCCACTATCATCAAATTTTAACCCACGTTCTTCAGCAAGATGAACATTCCCATTAAATGATTGACCTTCAATTTCAGCAGCTAATTTTGTTGCTTTTTCCAAATTTTTAGCATAATTTGGATCATTTTTATTAATTTTAGTTGTATATAAATGTTCATCAAATTCTGAAACAATACCAAATTTTTTTTCATTAGTTGCAAATTGATCCCATTTATGATCATCATCATTAAGAGTTAAAGAATCTAATGAAATACCTGAAGTAATTGATTGATCAGGAACCCATTTTTCAATTTCTTGACGTGGAGTATTATTTCTTGAAATACTAATATCTTTATCAGTTTTAAAACTAGTTGAATTTTTAGATAAATGATTAGTATTAAATAAATCAATATTTTCCAATTCAAATTCAATTAAATCTTCATAATTAATACTTGTTAATTGATCTTCTTTATTTATTTCATCATCTTTAATTATAATTTTTAATGTAATTGGATCAATATTTTGTAAAAAACCTTTTATTAAAACACCTGAATTTGTCAAGATATTAACTTTACAACCAATTGAATTAACAATTAAAAATAATAATCTATCTTGCATATGACCTTGTAATTCATGATTATTTAATGAATTAATTTGTGATGTAACAATATTTGATTGTTCTGGAGATCCAATTGAATTTGTTGATTTTTTATTATTACCATTATTTTTTGAATTTGAACGATTATGTTTCTTCTCGAATGAGTTATTACGAGGAGTACTTTGTTTCATATTTGAATCAATTTAATGGTGGATAATATCACTATTTAGAAGCGTGACTTTATTTTTTGAATTCCCTCTTTAATAGTGAGGATAAGGGAAAGGGCACAAAGGGAGGTGTAATTGGAGGGATCCTTGATTGGAATTGAATTGTATCACCCTATTCCAAATGAATTGAAATATTTGAATCAAGTATTAGATATGATCTAATTAAAACTAGTTTGGGTTTTTCGCCTTGATTTGATGTGTTTTTGTATTTAAATTTCTCAGTTTCTGAAAAATCCAAAAAATGAATAAATATTTCGCGATATCAGGCCGGGTAAAAGTATACTATAAAATATTAATCGGATTTATGGTTATTTTACATAGAATTTTTGGTATATAAATAGTTTAATTAAGTATATTATCTATTTGATTTGATAACTGTTGAAGATTATTTGTGGTTTTATCGATTTTGTCCAATTGTTGGTTGAGTTGATTTAATATTTCTTCAAGTTCTTTATCAGAAATCGCGTCTGAATGAATTAAATTAATGAATTGATTATTATTTGATTTATTTATTGGAATGTTATCATCACCAAGTTTATCATATTCTTCTTTATACAATTTTTCATAATTTTTAACAAATCTTGTTATATCTTTATTTCTTTGTGATTCAGTTTTTAAATTTTCCTTTAATGTTTTGATTTGTGATAATTCATTTGAATAAATATTTGTTAAAAATTGTTGTTTTTGTAATTGATAATCATAATCATAATCAAATTCATTTAGATTCCCGGGGAGTTTTAAATGTTTTAATTGTCTTGTAAATAATTTTATAAATTCATCAATATCAATATCTTGTTGGATTAAATCTGAAGATTTCCTTGATGATATTTGTAAAGATTTATTTTTATTTAATTTAAGTATTTTATTTATAGAAGATATTATATGATGTGGAGGATGTTCCCATGTCTTGATGGATCTGTCTGTATATTTCTTTGATATTTTAATTAGTTTGTGGTTATCCATGTTTCTAGGTTGTTTAAATGAATAGAGTAATAGAGTAATAGATCAGTGAAGTGAATAAATAAATAATAAATAAATATTACATCACATGATGTATCACATGATGTATCACATGATGTATCACATGACTATTCTTTATCACAATCACATGACCAATACCAACCAAATAATTACATAATTTATTACATAATCGTCCACTTTAAAAATCTTTACACGTTAATTTAACCAATTTTTTATTTAACACTTTTAAAGTAAATCCCTGCGTTTCTTTTTTATTGTTTAGGGATCAATTAAATTCTGATGCAAAAAGATTTAAAATGAGGCTAGCCAGCCATAATTATACAACTAATCAATATATATATATATATATAATCAATACATTAATGATTATACAAAGATACCACACACAATAGAATTATAGATCTCTAACAAGCCCCCCCGTAGATTAAAAATTAACGGTCAATCGAATCTAGAATTTCACATTATGTTGATCTTATTAAATGACGTAATTACTTTTTTACCCTTTTGAGTGCGCCCCAACCAGCAAAAAAACACTTCTGGCCACTTTTTTAAAGCTCTAAGTTTTCTCTTTTAAAGAAAAGGTATTTAAAACATCTAAACAACTAGAAATAGACATACAACACTTGATTAGACGCTGAGGTTGAATATTGTATTAATAAGAGTGATTATTATTGATATTGATTAGCTGGTTAAGAAAGAAAGAGACTATCATTACGCGCTAGATTATCCAACAGCATTACCCATTTTTCTAATAATAGTCCATACCCAAACAACACACCAATAAGGTGATGCTATAATGTCTGTGTTGAGAAGTCCTTTGGATTCAAACTCTGGGTTTACATTCCCAGAGCAATCAACTACAACTACAGAAAATAATTCATCAGATATATCTCAAATATCTCATTCAAAATTCAAATATTCCAAGATAAACACAATTGATGAAAATTTAATAACTGATAACCAATTTGAAAAATCATTTTCAGCAAATCTTTCTTTAAAAAAAGTAAATTCAAGAGATACTTTTAATTCAGATGCAACTTTAGTGGATTCTTTACATAATAAAAATGATTCAGTAAATTCAATAAATTCAACAGACACGTTAAATAGTTTTAGATTGAAAAGATTTAATTCAGCTTCATCAATACCCTCAAATTTAACTTCACCTGAATCAAATAATAATTATCAATTAAATTCATCATCTCCAAATAATAATTCTTTCCAATTGAAAAAAATTGCAAAATTCCCAATACCCGATACTTTACAATTAATGACAAATACTGAACTTTCTTTAATATTAGAAGGTATGACACAATTAAATGATGATTTAATATTAATTTTAGATGTTCGTCCTTTTATTGATTTTAATTCAAAACATATTTTAAAAGCTATAAATTTTAATTTACCTTCAACTTTATTGAAAAGATCAAATTTTACATTAACAAGATGTCTTAATAATTTATCAATAACTGAAAATTTAAAAATAAATAAATTTATTGAAAAACCAACAAATGATTTTAATGAAAAAAAAATTATAATTTATGATGATTTAAATGTTTTAAATAATGAAATTTCTTTAGCTTCTTATGGTACTGCAAATAAATTTCTTAATGATTCAAATTTTAAAGGTGAAATTTATATATTAAAAAATGGATTCCAAAGTTTTGCAAATGAATTTTGCACTTTAACTGAAAGTTCATCATCATCATCATCTTCACCACCAAATATTAAACCACCACATAATAGATCCTTATCATTAGCTTCTGTTTCATTATCAAGTACTCCAATATCACCAAATTTATCAAGATTTCAATTACCAAAATTACCTAAAACTCCTGTTTTTAAAATAAGACATAATGAAGAATTTTATGATAATTATGATAATTATAAAATTATAAATGAATTTAAATTTTTAAATTTTGCAATTAATAATAATGATTCATTAAATTTTTTATTAATACCAAATTGGCTTAAAAATTCAACAAATAAAAATAATTATATATCATTATTTGAAAAATTTAAAATTTTAGAAATTGATGAAAAAAAAAGAATTAATAATTTAATTGCAACAAATAATGTTACTTCAGGTATTGAATTAGGTTTCAAAAATCGTTATAAAGATATTTTCCCTTATGAACATAGTCGAGTTAAATTATCATTAACTCCAACTCAAGAACAAGAAGGTTATATAAATGCAAATTTTATAAATTGTCCTCAATTAACTCAATTAAAATATATTGCCACTCAAGCTCCATTAAAAGGTACAATTGAAGATTTTACAAAACTTGTTAAAGATAATGATATTAAATTAATTATATCATTAACAAATCAATTTGAAAATGGTATTGAAAAATGTTATCCATATTGGAATGATATTGAAAATTTTAAAATTTTAGAATCAATTCAATTAAATGATTTTATTATAAGAAGATTAAATTTATTAAAATATAATAAAGAAGTTATTCAAATTCAAATTTTAAATTGGTCAGATTTTGATATAATGCTTGAAAATCAACAAATTGATGTATTAAAATTAATTTATTTAAAAAAATTAATTTTAAAAAATTTAAATAAACAAGATGAAAATGTTATTGTTCATTGTTCTGCAGGATGTGGTAGAACAGGAACTTTTTGTACATTAGATTCAATTATAAATTCAAATTTTGATGATTATGATCAAAATAAACAATCATCATCATCATCAAATAATAATTTTGATCCAATTTTTGAAATTGTGGAAAATTTTAGATATCAAAGAATATCAATGGTTCAAAATTTAAGACAATATTTATTTATTTATGATTGTTTATTAAATTATTTTGAAAATTTTCAAGATTTTAAAAATAATGGATTTAAAAAATTAAATGATTTAGAAATATTAAAAAATTTTATAAATAAAGATGATTTTAAATAATAAATGATAGGTTTAATTAATTAAGGAAGGTATATAGGCCATGGGGGAACAATAATAACATTAATATTATCAACGAAACTTACTAGTCATTGTAGTTGATCATTATAACATTTCATTATATTTCTAATTAATAAACAGCTAATCATCATCTCATCCTAAAACTAATTGATATAAAATAACACCAGCATTCAAAATTATTAATGGAATTCTAAGTAATGTTTGTATAGCACTAATTAAATTAACAATTCTTAATTTTGTTGAATTTTCATTTCCTGATGAAAAACTTGGTTGTGAATCTTGTCCTAAACCAACTATAATCCCAAGTTAATAACCCTGATCCCCATAAGTTTAAAAATTTGGGAATTATACTCACTTCTTTTAAGAAATCTATCTTCACTAAGGACAGCAATTGCATTAACTATTAATAAAATTGCTAAATATAATTAGTAATCTTCTCCCTTTCCTTATCTAATACAACAATCAACAACATACCATATAATAATTTCCCTATTCCAAACATCTTTATCAAGGAGGGAAGATAATAGTTATGAAGTTTGTTGATTGATTTAATGTTGAATTTTGTATATATAAGATCAATTTAATGTCGCGAAAAATAATATGGTGTGTTTGTAAGCGATTAGTCAGTGGTATAGAGAGAGAGAATTACGTGTTGATTTATATATTATTTTACGGAGAATTTAAGAGGTTAATTGGAAGTTTTGATGGGAGGTCTGGTGGTGATGGGGAATGGAGTTATTATGGATGAGGTTTTAAGGTGGGTTTGTCTGTCATTGTTGAGGTAAGGAGACAATATAGAATAAGTTGATATGTTTGAAAGTGTCATATTGATCAAGCTAGTTTAAGAACTTAACTGTTTCAGCACTTATGATCTTTAAGGTTGATTAATTTTATAATGAATAACTTAAAGAGTTAGTTGATAAGGATATTGAAAGACAACTTTCCAAAGTTTTATAACTACAATTTCTTAGAACTAATTTTAAAATTACATTAAGGTTAAAAAGTTATATAAAACTTTTAAACCGATTTTTTCGTAATAAACTAATTTTTGCAAACAAAATATGCTTTATATCAAATTGATTTTAATATAATTGTTTTTTTTCCCACCATATAATTAAAAAGACTAATAAACAAAAAAACCTCAAATATATATACATATATTTTGTTTCCTTAATCAGCATTACGACGAGCAGCATGTTTAGCAGCACGTTTACCAGTACCGAAAACTTTCTTATCTCTGTTTTTACGTTGTTTACGTTGTTGTCTTGATGGTTTTTCAACTTTTTCAGCTAAACCATATCTAACTAAACGATAAGATGGTTCAAATTTTTTAGCATCAGCAATGGAGTTGTAAACAAGACCAAAACCAGTTGATTTACCACCACCATATTGAGTTCTGAAACCGAAAACTGAAACAGCATCTTTATCAGCTTTATAAACTGAAGCTAATTTTTCACGTAATTCATCTTTTGAAACATTAGCTCTGTTTGGATGTAAAACATCAATGACAAATTGTGTTCTTGCCAACAATGGGTTTGAGATAACTTTTTTAGTTCTGATGGTAATAGCGTCACTCTGTTAAGAATTGTTAGTATATTGTCACTTAAAATTTAATGATGAATATGAGAGAGTATTAACCCAGAGATAGTTATATGATCCATTTTTTTTTAAAATATGTTATTGATATCCACCAGTATTCTCTATTCTCTATTCATTCTTATTTCATTATATTCCTCTTCCTTCACCTCTTTCTTTATAATCTTTTCATTAAATATTTATAATCCTCACACTATCCTCATATTATTGTGATTCCCCAAAGATCCTAGAACGAAAGGGTATAAACTTCTCTCTCTCTCTCTCTCTCATCTTTCCTTCCATTCATTTAAACATACCATCTTGTATAATTTATTTGATGTTATATTCCAAACTAATTAAATCAAGTTTTGTTAAAGATTGATATTTTCAAAGAGAATGAATTTCCCACCAAAATCTAACACAAGTCCAATTTGCGTCTTTGAAAAAAAAAAAAACTTATGTAATTGATACACTGAGGATTATGTAATTGTATAGTTAAGAAAAATTGTTTGTGTGGTGTCTGGATGAATAAACTACAAAGGGAAAAAAATTGACAGTCACAAGTCACAAAAAAAGAGAAAAATCGGTAAGGGGAACAAAGAGTGGTGTGTGGGTGTACTATAGAAGGTAGTATAGATAGATAGATAAAGGTCTTATAGGACATAGGTAGTCAATGATTAGATTATGAGTGTAATATAAATTAGAATATATAGTTGCTTATCAAAGGAATGAGTTTGATTTTTAAGTACTTTTAAACTGTCACTTGATGAGATATTCTGAGGTTTAGAGACAGCTACTGTGAGTTACTTGAGTTAATTAAAACAGTACTGAAACAGGTCGTTATTCAATGATTATGTTTGAGATATGTTACATATTTCTCTTATAATACAATTCGTGTTTTATAATTAATTGTTCTAATATCATCTTCGACTAAACAACGTAATTCATGTGTTATATTGAGATCTGGAAAGATCTGAAGTAGGAAGATAGGTAATTGGACTAGGCATATCAAATTTGTAAATACAAGTATGTTCTATTATATAAATGATACTCAAAACATAGCTGAACTATCGATCATCTTAATAAATATATAATGTATATATATCATCATGATCTAGCTATATTTAATTAATTATGAGGTACGTCCTAGTACCCTTTACATTATTTTTTGACACAAAATCGTACTCAAATTTACACAGCCACTTATAGCGTTATCAGTTCTGAAATTTACACGCTACAATATGGATATCTTTAATGTCATTAGATTGTACTTCATAATCTATAAAATGGAATATTTAAAATGTCAAATTATAATTTGTAACTTAGTATTGCTTTTTAGTGATTGCAATTCTAACACCTTTAACTTGAGTATAATTATCTAAAGCATCAGCACCCATTTCTCTACCAATACCACTTTCACCATAACCACCAAATGGAACTTGTTGATGGAAATCATTATAAGTATTTATCCAAACAGTACCAGCTTTAATTCTATTTGAAACATCAACAGCTTTATTAATATCAGTTGTATGAATACCAGCAGCAAGACCATAATTTGTATCATTTGCTAATTTAATAGCTTCTTCTACAGTGGAAAATTTTGAAACTGTTACAACAGGACCAAAAATTTCTTCTTTAACAATACGAGAATCTTCTTTAACATCAGCGAAAATAGTTGGACGAATGAAGAACCCTTTTTGATTTAAACGTTCACCACCAGTAACTAAAGTTGCACCTTCAGATTTACCAATTTCAACATAAGATAAAATTTTATCAATTTGCATTTGAGAAGTTTGAGCACCTTGGAAAGTACCTTCAGCAAAAGGATCACCAATTTTTAAACTTTCAGCAAAAGATTTAAATTCATCCAAGACTTGATCATAAATACCTTCTTGAACATAAATTCTTGAACCTGCACAACAAATTTCACCAGAATTAAAGAAAATCCCAGTAACAAGACTTTGAACAACTTGTTTAATATCAGCATCATCGAAAACAATATTTGGAGATTTACCACCTAATTCCAATGTTACTTTTTTCAAATTTGATTCAGCTGCAGCTTTCATAATATGACGACCAGTTGCAGTTGAACCAGTAAATGCAACTTTTTTAATCTTTTGATGAGTTGCAATTTTTTCACCAACAATTTTACCAAATCCAGGAATAATATTAACAACACCAGCTGGTATACCAGCTTCTTGAACTAATTTTGAAACATAAAGAGCAGATAAAGGAGTAGCTTCAGCAGGTTTCAAGACAACAGTATTACCAGTAGCTAAAGCAGGACCAATTTTCCATGACCACATTAATAATGGGAAATTCCATGGAATAATTTGACCACAAACACCAATTGGTTCTCTTTTGGAATAATTAAAATGAGAATCACCAGTTTCAATAACACGACCATAAATTTTATCAGCCCAACCTGCACAAGATCTAATATATTTAGCAACTAAAGCAACATCATATTTTGCACAAAATAATGATTTACCATTATCTAAAGATTCAATACCAGCCAAGATTTCAGAATCACGTTCAATTAAATCAGCTAATTTGTACAATACTCTACCACGAAATTCTGGATCAGCAGTTGACCAAGTGGAATCAAATGCCTTTTGAGCAGCATCAACTGCAATTTCAACATCATCTTCACGAGCTTCATAAACATGAGTGATTTCTTCTTCAGTGGAAGGATTTATAACTTCAAAAGTTTTATGTTGACGAGATGGAACAAATTCACCATTAATAAATAACCCAGTTGGTTGATCATAAGTTATCCCATTTGGAAGGGTTATTGGGATGGATAATGGGATTGTTGAATATGATCTAAAGGTTGTTGCCCTTAGAGAAAGTTGAGCAATTGATTTCAAAGAGGATGATTTAAACATCTTTGATATTGATACAGCTTAGGTGGATAAAACATATCAAATAAAAGTGGGAATCTTTAATCAATTTATAGGCTCTATCTTTATTGCCCTAAATCTCTTAACTCCAAGAGGGGGTGGGGCATAGTGGGACTGTAGTGGTTGAGAGAGATTGGTAATGAATTAGTGAGGTACTTAGTGTACGTACGGTGTTTAGGAGTTGGTTATGGATTTCAAAGTACGGAATCCTAAAATTACCTGAAAAGAAATGGTTTCGGGTAATGATGCTGCAAAAGGGAACGGCTGAGGATTAGGAATGGTGTTGATATAGTGGTTGACTATGATATATATATTATAGAGTAATATATAGAGTGATATATTAGTAGAGTAGAGTAGAGTATATCAGTGTATCTATCTAATAGTATAGTATCTTTTGAGTATATGATCTTTTAACTATTACATCAATTCGTTCTTAAATCCAATCATCGAGAGGGGAAAGTCTTGAGGGCGCTAAAGGTCCGTATAAATAAACAGACGTAGCTATAATCTAACTATAGAGAGAATCAATTAACTATAGAATCAATCAATCAATCAATCAATCAATATACACCTTATATATACCAGATACCACCATATATATATATATCATACACCTCTATCACCTATTCCCATAGTCTCATTGGCTTTAACCACCACCTTTTATTTAATCATCCCCCCGCACCAGACTCAATAGTAAAAATCAAAAATTTCAGAGCCGAATGGAAAAATGCATAGAGTACTAAACACCGAAGAGTATACTCAACGTGGTTACTACATAATTGATCAAGAGATGGATATATACTATTATATTAATGGTATAGATCAGTACTATTGGTAGCTGTATAATAGTAATCGTATATATTATTGTATAGGGTATACACCCCTAGTCATCATCACATCTTAAATCTCGTACTTAAAATCTCAGTATATGTGCTAAAGCCCTTCCTAATTCCATCCAATAATATTAATCCAAAACTACTCCGAAATAACGGATAATCTATTTCAAATGTACTCCTATACTATAGGCTATAACCCCTTTCTTGGTACTTAAAGACATTCGGAATTCCCAAATATAGTAACTGTACTCGCTGATCATATATCATTCATATCTTCTTTTAATACTTCTATATCTACTTAGAAATATTAATGCTTCAATCTCTATTAATAAGTTAATACTTCTATCCTTAAACAAACCAGATTTCATACTCACCTTTATAAATATATTCACCCTTAGCTATAGCTTTGTCTAATTCTTCTCCTTTAACATCTTTATTCCGCATGAATCCAGAATGTAATTTATTCTTAAAGTATTCATAACCTTGACTAAAAAAGGTTAAGATGGTTCTTCTAACTACTATAGTATTTATACATACGGATAATCTCGTCCTATCCATAACAACTTCTTATACAATTCTCTAACCCTAGGATCCATATTAGGTTTATTTCAATTGATTCATAAGGTACGCTCATCATCTTGTCGAGAATCAAATCACCTTGAAAATAAATATTGAACTGGTTACGATGCCCTGATGAAGGGTACACCTACATAAAGAACTATACATTATAAAATAGTTAATGATTCATCATAGGTTAAAGTTACTAGCTATAAACCTATAAACCTATACAGCTATATACTATATAAACTATACAGCTATATACTATATAAACTATACAGCTATATAACTATACAGCTATATAACTATATACTATATAACTATATACTATATAACTATAAACTATATAAAAAACTATATAAAAAAGCTATAAAAAAAAAAGCTATAAACTATACAACTATATAAACTACAATGAGAAAGATTTATCCCGCCATCCTACCCATCTTTCCCTCCTCTAAAATAAAAGATTTCAATAACTTCAAAGTCATAATTTCAATATAAAATTGAAATCTGGATTTATTCTTTAAAGATTTGTCCGTGCACTGACAAATCAGTTGGTGGATCCAAGCCAACTATTGAAACCAGTAGACTTGAAGAAATTTTCATCTTAAGGTTGATCTTCAATTAGAATATGCTCAAATGATTCAATCTGAATTTTCTTCAAGAATATGAATACATTATTTTGCCAATAAAACTAATCTTTTAAGAAACTGCTTGTAAAACATTCAGGATTAATTTAATCTCAAGTCATTAAATCTATATTAATAGATTTCTGGATTTATTCTTTTTAAAGTCACTTTGCCACAAGTAACAGAAACCAGCAACTCTTCAACAATTAAATTAAACAAAAAACTTTCCAAACTTATTCATTCTTACTCAAGCTTTTTCCATTCACAATTACTTGAAGTTCAAAATTTTCAAAATTGTAGTTGACTGTTACAACCTTAAACAATCCGTCAATAATGATTTTATATTTCATTGTACTGAATGGGAAAAGATTTCAGAACATGACAAGTAGAAACCGAATACAGTTCTTGATCATCCTTTAATCTTCATCTGGAAATAAAAATAATCCAAATGTAATAATCATAATCCAAAAATATTCGGAAAAAAAATAATCCAAATAAACTAATCCAAATATTCGGAAACAAATAATCCAAATGTAATAATCCAAATATTCGGAAAAAACAATCCAAATAAATTCAATATCCAAATATAATTCGGAAAAAACAATCCAAATATATTCATAATCAATCAATATCTGGAAAAAACAAATCCAAATAGAATCAGAGTTCAAATCACCCATGAAAAGAAACAAAGCATCAAAAACAAACTTGATGAAAATTAGTAAAACCCCATCAAGTCTAATCCCCCAAAAACATAAATCAGCTTGGAAACCAAAAAAGCACAATTCAAAAGCTGAAGAAGAAAACCCAAAAAGTATGAGTATAACCAAATGAACACCAACAACAAAAAAAATAAAATCAAAAACAACATGGAAAAGAAAGACAAATGAAACATTCAGCTTGGAAACCAAAAAGCACAATGCAAAAATGATGAAGAAAAACCAAACAGTATGAATATAATCAACATGGAAATGAAAAACAAATGAACCCTCAAAAACGATAGTAGCTGATGCAAAAAAAAAAAAAAAAACAACCAATAAAAGAACCTAAAGTGAAACCCAAAAAGAAAGAGGTAAAGAAGAAAACCCGAAATGACAATCATCAAAATGAAAAAATAAAACCCATTGGAAAATAACCCAATATAATGAATAAACCCTATAATTAGTCAAATTGAACAAAAAATCAATTGTTGAAAACCCAAATATTTGAACCCTAATGAATAAAAAAAACCCAATCCAATCTACAAGTGTGTGTAATAATGACAATGATGAATGTGTTCAAATGGACCAAAACAAATCACTTCATGCAAAGGAAAAAAACTAGCACCTTGAAAATCAACAACCCTGGGAGAATTTATTCTTTGAAAAGAACATCGTTAACAGTAAGTGAAACTCCAGTGACAAATGTTGAATGGAAAAAGATCCAAACAAGACCATGTAAAACGAGTGGTTATGAAATGAATCAATCTCATGAATGAAAATATGATAAAGGACTTCAAAAAAGATTGAAGGTGGCAGACTCCAATACCTATATCTCAAACAACCAAGGTCCAATGGACAAGACTTTCCTCAAATCAAAGTTACTCAGTCTCTGAAAACAAATGGTGGATGAATCACAACGAGTCACAGTTCAGCAAATAAATCTCTGGAACAAAAAAACCAACAAAAATCCCAATCTTGATAAACCTCCAACCATCATCATACCCTGGAGCACATTCTCAATACACAACACTTGGAACTAATCCATAAACATAATGGAAACTTGACAATTGATTGGAATAATGATTTAAAAAAAGTAGTTGGTTCAAAGATTGGAACAAATTAGGATTTCAACCTCTATTTATCTTTTTAAAATTTACAAATGACACAAAACCAAGTAATCACAAAAGCATCAAATCTCATGCACCTCAAATTTAAAGTTTCAACCACAAAAGGGGAATTTTCATGTACACAAAGACAATAATTTTATCCTTAAAATTAATTCATTATGTACCACAAAGATGTCAAGAGGTACCCCTTCCAAAGCAGCCATGGAGATGATCTTAATGTAGGTCACAAAGGAAATAATCTCTAGATTAACACCAAGCAACAATGCCATAGTTAATTATTCATCTTACAGATTCTTATGAATCTACTCTTTGATGTTTTTAATGTAGTTTATGTTTATATGTCAAATTTTACGGCTCGGGTTGAAAATTAATCAATTCGGTTGGCACAACATTGAGGGATCCAAAATGGGCCTGTCAAAATTTAATGATGAGTATTAAATGAGATTTAAGTAGAATTGATTTAGATGATGGATAATAGAAGGATAGAATGTTTCCAATTCGTCACAAAAAAGGATAGCTAATGACATACCTAAAGGCCTTAAAGGTTTTTTGATGATACTGATTATAGGTACTATACACCCCAAATTCAATCTACAAACCATTTTCCCAAACCATATGACTTTATATTGAATTTTTAGTAATCATGCCCTTATTCTTAATATGAAATTAACAACAACTGCAACTAATAAGAAAAAACACAACATTGTTGGACCAAATCTATCATCATAAGCACCACTACCTCTTTTTCTTATAGCATCAGCTCTCCAATGATACGTTACTAATGCATAAATCATTGTCCCCATTGCAACTAATGTGAAAAGTCCAGCACTAACACGACCAACTTTATCACCAAAATTTAAAAGTCCAACACCTAAACCTCCAAGAATTACTGTAAAATTTAACCATGAAAGAAATGTACGTTCATTTGCAAAGAAAACTTTTGGTTCAACACGAGTTGGAAGGGCAATTCTTTTACCTAGGGTCACAATAATGTTAGTAAATTAACCTTCTAAAACTAGTCATGAAGACTTACCTGGTGTTGTTTGTAATAATGGATTAGATGACATATTTTAGCAATCCTCTGTATTCTTAACTTCTTTTAATTCTCTGTATGAAACAATTATAAACACCACTCTATATAATTATAACCAACAATAACTTTCCTTAGTTAATTTATCAAATTGTTCAATGATATTCTTTAAATGGCTGCTTTTTCAAATTCTATAGATGTGTATTTTTCTTAATGAGCCCTTTGGAGTTTTTTATTTGGCAGATAAGAATTCCATTACACGTGGGTTCCGCTTAAAAGGGTATAATCCGGGGATCATGTGATACTCATGTGATGTTCCCGGAATATGAGATGGAAATAAAGCTGAGAATCAATTTGTGAAGAGTTGAGATTAACTAGATTGACACATAGAGATTAAAGATGTCTGCAGTGAGTAATTGATTCAATTAGAGTGCGTGAGATTACGTATTAATCATTGATAGCCATTCACAGAAGAAGAATTACAAAAAATAGTAACCTCTATTATTGAAGAAATTTCAAAAAAGGATGTTAATTCAATATCAACACAAATAACAAATTCATTATTAAAAGAGATTAAACCAAAGACAATTGATTACAAATTGATTGTCAATTCCACATTGGTTAGTAAAGGAATCAAAGATGATGTGAAACAAAGTGTAGGATTCTTATATACTGAAAGTACAGATGGTTATTATACTTTAAAATTCGATTTATTACAAGATTATGATTTAATACTGAATGTTATTTACGTGAAATGAGTTATGAAAATATATATATTATAATGCAGATTTATTATATTTATTTTTTCAACTTTCTAGTTATGATGAATCTGTTCATGAATGAAGGTGTGAGTTGATATTCATGTTGTTGTAAGAAACTTTCTTGTTCTGAACGTGCTTTTGTTATAATAAGTTTTGTATTTGATGAATCAATATCTTTTCTTGCCTTTAATATCAATGATAAGAAATCTGGTGATAAATCATTATATTTATTAATTGTAGAAATCCATAATTCCACAATTTGATCATTATTAATTTCTGTACTTAAATCCATAAAATCTTCAATAATTCTAAATTTTGATTCAATAACTTCTTGTTCAATGAAATTTATAAATAATTTATAAAAAACTTCAAAATCTCTCTTGACAGAATTAACAAATTTATCATTATTATTTTTAAATTTAATATCTTTATTTAAATTATTCAAATATCTTAATATAACTTCCTCCACTATTTCTTCACATAAAATTTCAAATAAATATCCATTCATACTTTGTTTTAAATCACCCAAATATTCATATAACGTATCAGAAATTTGTTGTGAATAATTAGAATTATACCAATCTTTCGAAAAAATATCATCTAATGCAACTTTCAAATCATCAAATATAATAACAATTAATGCATCACAACATTGTTTGGCCAAATTGGCAAATCCATCAATAACATTCTCCAACGCATTATGAATTAATGTAGAGTATTTAGTACTAACCATTCCTCCATATTTATTGGAAATGGCCTCTGTATAATCAGCACCTCTCATTTGATCATTAGCTAATGCTATCAAGTATTCAATTAAACCTGGAGGAACTGTATCAGGAACAACATCTGCATCACTATTTTTATTTTGAATACTGTTATTCACAGTTAACAATTTTTGTGTCTCAATTTTAATTAATTCACTCCATGTTCCTTGTCTCTTAATTAACAATTTCCCAAATTCTTCAACAACACCTGCAAGAATTTTCCCCTGTCCTGATCCAGAGGCAACATCACATTGTTGTGTAAACATTTGGAAAACAATTTTTGTTCCTTCCAAAGCATACAAATTTTCTGAATCAACATCTGGAGCTTGTATACGAGATTTGAACACTTCATGTTCTGTTTTTTGAAGATTGGACATCCATTCATTCATTTTCTTAATTATCAAATTCAGATAATCAGATAACAGTTTCTCCTTCTCGACATCTCCAATAATTGATTTGTTTTGTTCTTTTGTGAAACCAAATTCTTGAATCATTATATCTTTAAATTTATTATCAAAATCTAAAATCTCCAAAATTATAAGAGTTTCAGGTTCAGATTCAATTAATCTATTAATTAAAATGTTCAATTCCCTATAATAAAAATCATAATAAATCTTGAAAATATTCCAACGAGCCGGTACAAGTTTTGTTAAATCAAGTTTCACACAGATCAAATCTTGAAATACCCAATCCAAATTATCTAATATCTCAAACATGTTTTCCTTTTGTTGATATGTTTCATAACAATTCTGGAAAATATCACGTATACTTTCTTCAATCTTATCCAAGAAAAATTGTTTATAGTTTCTTGTAATAGTACGTCCTTGAATAGTACCATTAACAATTTGTTCAAATAATCCATTATTTCTATCTGAGTCTTTTTTGTCAAACACTTGTTTCAATGCTTCAATTCTTAAATCTTCACGTTCTTCAAAATCAATAATTTTCGCTAGTCTAATCACTAAACTGTTATTATTTATCTTTACAGATTCAACAAGACCCACAATAATGTTTTCTAATAATGTGTCAAATTTTTTAATAACTTCAAATATCTTTGAAATCACTCTCTTGACAATGAACTTTGAATCTTCATTGGAATTCTCACTTAAAACCGTCAATTTCTCTTGGAAGTCTCTCAATGTATTTAGTTTATAATGAATCTCTAATAAATTAGGCACATCAAAATCTATATCCACATTTTCATAGTCTTCTTGTTCAATCAAAACTTCAATCTCCTCGAGACTCGTATTGAAGCTGCTGATTTTATTCACTATATCTGTACTTTGATCGAAAATTTCATGAATCTTTGTTATTTTATTAATCAATTCATACCTCTTGATAGATCCGAAAGAATCGTATGCAATTTTGTTAATTTTTGTGATGTTATCTTTCAACCCACGAATATCATCATGTGCTATACTCAATGAGTTGATATCTTCTATCGTGGATTCCAATTGTGCAGTAGATTGAGATTTGAGCTGAACGTCAATTGATGATTTCTCTTTTATTAGTTGTTCTTTAAGCGTTTCCACTTTGTCTAAATCATCCTCTGTTCGTAGTAGTTGTGAGATGTTTTTCAAAACAATGGGTAGATTTGACGTTGAAGATGCAGTGGCTGCCATGGTTAGGTATTCAGTTCAAATAAAGCTGATATCAGTTGCTGTTATTTTAATCTTTGATGTTGTTTATTGTCATAGCCGAAGAAACCAATCTTGGGTCTGATCTGCATGAGAAATTGTAAAACGTGTTCGCGGAAATACACAAAGTAAGAATTAACTACAAATTTTAATAAATCATTAGTTCGTTATATGCATTAGTTTTGGTCTTTATGACAATGGAGTGAATTCATTAGAACCCCCTTCTTCTTCTATTCGCATTCCCACCGATATTTACAACTGATTTTGTCTTTTTTGATGTTTTTGCTTTAGCTTTAGCTCTTTCTTCCTCATAACTTATGGCATCTCTTTCTAATTCCTCTTCAATCTTTCTCTTTTTCAATCCATTCTCTTTCCCTTTTGTCTTATCACGAACTGCAAAGAACACACCACCATACTCAACCAACCACATGGGATCAACAGCCGTGACTGTAGAGATGTACTCCTTAGTTGTTAACATGAGCTCATGGTAAACAACATATTGTGGTAAATCGTTCATACCATATAATGCTGACGTTGGATGAAGTTGTAATTTCATACCAGTTCTCAAGCTCACAAATTCACCAAAGCCATGAACTTTAGCAGCCTGATAGAAAAACCCAGAGCAGATACATTTACGCACAATATCCCATTCATAACCAGATGAAACAACAGGAACTTTGTTTGAGTTCATGATTAGTTCAATTTGATCTCTGATATCTTTTGCTTTTCTCAATGATTTACCATGGAGGAAATGCTTCTTACACCAAAAATCAGAAAAGTTATTGGCCCTCCATTGTGAGTAAACATTAAGTAATGTCAAATGATCAGACTCTGGGACTGAGAATCTTGATCTTGAAATATCAGCTTCCTCTTGTCTCTCCTTAGGTCTATAAAAGACACTTGGAACAGAAAGCATAGAGACAATAACAACCATTTCCTCAGAACATCCATTTTCTGAGGCAACTAACAATAACTTTGACAATGCAGGTTGAATTGGGAACTTGGACATTCTATGACCCAATGGTGTCAATTTCCCAAAATTATCTAGGGCACCAATTGACCAAAGTTCATATAAAGATGCAGTTATTGTTTCTTTTGGTGGTGGATCCAATAACGGAAACTTCATCAAATCATCAACTCCTAAAGATTTCAAAAGAAGCAATGTGTTTGCTAAATTTGTTCTTTGAATTTCTGGCACAGTTTGCGGGTACATCTCTTCTCTTGTAGCCCTCTCAGTATATAGCCTATAACAACTACCTGGACCTGTACGACCAGCTCTACCGGCTCTTTGATTAGCATTCGCTACTGAAATTGGTGTAATTGCCAAACTTTCCAAACCGATTCTCGCATTGTAAACCTTAAGCTTAGAAAACCCAGTATCAATAACGAAAGAGATACCATCAACAGTCAAAGATGTTTCAGCAATGTTGGTGGCAACAACAACTTTTCTATAACCTGGTTTAGCCTTCTTGAAAATTCTTTGTTGCAGCTCTGCAGGCATTGATGCATATATTGGGAGAATCTCCAGAGGTGGTGGATCATCCAATTGTTTAAGTCTATCAGCTAAGACATCACATGTCACCTCGACATCTTCTTGACCAGTCATAAAAATCAATATATCACCAGGTCCCGACTGTAAATGAATAGTGAGTGCTTGTTTCACTGCACTCTCAACATAATCCTCCACTGTAAATTTGGAAAACATAATGTCAACAGGGAAAGTTCTTCCTGGAATGGTGAATTGTGGTGCATCTCCGAAAAATCTGGAGAATCTATCAGCATTTAAAGTAGCGGATGTAATAATCAGCTTGATATTTCTTCTTCTTGCCAATAGATTCTTCAGAAGTCCCATCATAACATCTGTATTCAAAGTTCTCTCATGCGCTTCATCCATAATTATACATGAATATTTTTCTAAATCTGGATCCATTAAAGATTCTCTTAGCAAGATACCATCAGTCATATACTTTATTACAGTTTTGGGAGTAGTAACATCCTCAAAACGAATGGTATAACCAACTTCATTACCTACTTTCACACCCATCTCGTCTGCCACACGCTCAGCGACACTAACAGCGGCCACACGTCTAGGTTGGGTACATCCAATCATACCTAACCTTCCATAACCTTCTTCATTCAGAAATTGTGTAAGTTGAGTAGTTTTACCCGAACCTGTCTCACCAATAACAATCACCACCTGGTTGTCACGAATCATCTGCAAAACGCCATCTCTTGCAGCATAAGCTGGTAAAGATTTCCTCTGTTCTGCAATTGACAGCTTGGATTCTTCGCTATTATCTGCCTCGTACTTATCATTGGTGCTGCTGTACTTGCTGTTCCTGCTTATATCAACTTGATTATTTTCTTCATCAACACCCAAAACTTCACCTATTACAGATCCAACTAAACTAGCTGCATCTTTGGCTTTACTTTGACGTTCTCTTTGTTGCCTTCTCTGTTGAACTAATGCACTTCCTCTTCTAGCAGCAACCGCTATATCACTCTGCGGGTCTCTAACAGCAGATATTGGATCCTTCTGAGTCGTAAAAACATTGGTACCACTCAAAAAGGGTGGTGTCAAATGATGAGTAGAAAGTTGAACTGTAGGTTCACCTGTGTCTTCAAAGTCAAGATCTATATCACCTTTCTGTATCGTACCAGCGTGCTGTAGCCTATTGTTCTCCCATATATCATTTTCCCTCTGCCTGTGGTCCTTACGCTTCTTGAAGAGACTCATTACTGAGGCACTATGTTTAGATGAGATTCACTGTTGAGGGCTTCCAGTAATAGTTATAAAACTTCTGTATTTACCTTTAGAAAAAAAACATCGGTAAGTACAACAATTCATATAGGTAAGAGCACACTATATCATCTGTCATGGAATAAGTGACAGTATTAATTGTGACAAAACTGTTACAATGTGTATTTATGGAAGATTTGTAGGTGATGTGTATTGTTTTGTATATTGTATCTAAGTTAGTCCGTCCACTGGAGCAGTCCAATTACCACTTGGCCACTTCAGTATCCCTGCTCTTGTGTAATCACCTCTGGTATGTCTTTGAGGAGAAATGGTTGATTTACCCAATCTTAGATAGAGTGTTATATCACCATTTGCATCAGGATTCTGATCCAATGAGGTATCAACCAAATTCTTCAAGTCCTTGTTATCATTTATAAGTTGTTCTATATCAACGCTTGTCTCATTTCCCACATATCTTTCTATATCATTAATTACCAGTGAGTAACCATTTAGTTGATCCTCTGGGGATACTGGCTCTCCTCCAATGACTGTTGAAGTTTTGTTGTGATCCACCCATGAGATTATCCCACTATCAAAATTGTTGAAAGTTGGAGGAACTAGTGATCCACCTGCTTCATCTCTTCGTAGACTTGTTTGCGTCTCCAGAATAGATGCAAAATCCCATCTTGCAACACCTGAAAGTAAAAGACCAAATAAGATACCTTGAAACATATAGGCAGAAAACCCTTTAGTAGCACAACCAGGAATCAAAAGCATTGCAAGTATATAATGGTGAATTCTGAGTGAAAGACCCGGTGTCATGGCAAACACAAATATACCAAAGATAAATGTAATGTAAATCTTGAAATACTTACGGAATCTTCCAGACTTCCATAGTTTATAAGCCTGAATAACAGCACACGTTATAATAGTGGAGAATATTGATAGAACTGCTATTAATCCACCTGGTTGTTCTTTCAAATCTTGCGGGGTGAGTCTATCAACTGGTAATCTGTCAAAAGTGACATTATTTGCGACACCTAACCAAAATAATGGATACCACAATATCACTTTAGCCAATGGAGAAGCTGGTTCTGAAAAAGTTCTTCTAGCAGCAGCCTTCCAAAGTGTGTAAAGAACAAAGCATAAGGGTAGTAGTCTTTGGATTCCAGTAGAGAATAATGCTGATACACTCTCTGGGTCCTCTGGGTCACTGATTATAGGAGGATCCAATGACAGTAGAATAGTCCAGTACCCAACCAAATTAACAATCCAGTAAGTGACAAGACCATCTGCAAAATATACAACAGGGAGCCCAAACAAGATATTCAAAAACACTATGATTAACCTTGTGTCATAACAGCCCGAAAGACCTTTTGGTAACTTCTTAAAGACAAATGATGATGGAAAAAATGAAGGAAATGGAACAGAAAAATCAGTACCGTAATGCCCCATTGTCGAATTGAATGATACTTGTGATCCAACAAATGATACCTTGATACAGCCACCAAAGAATGGCGAAAGAACACCAGCATGTGTAGCTGATCCACATGGGAAAGAATCAGCTCTATATGGGTAGGTCAGAGTATCATCATCATTATCAATTACTTCTTTTAAGCCCCCACCAATTGTATAACCAGTATATTTCACCAATTGATCTCCTACCGGAATAGATGAATATGTCCAACCACCACGATCACACAGAGCTGGACATCTAACTATAACTTCCCTGTTTTCAAAAGGTGTACATAACTCACCATTGAGACCACATTTGCCATTTTTGCCCTTCCAAAAAGATTGCTGTCCATTACAAGAGAGTGTTATTATGGGTTGATCACTTCCTTTCAATTTCGGTGATTTGGTGAAATGTGGGTATAATATTGAATATATGAGTCCAAACCACAAAGTGCAGTAAACTATTAGTATTAGCCGTCTTAACTTGCTTGAATATCTTTGTTTGACCTGTTTAGGTAGTTCTTCAAGTGGTGAAAGATATGTATTCCTTATTTCTGGTGGATCATCTGTTGGATTGTCTGGACCGAACCATATCTTGTATAGAATATTGATCACTTTGTTATCACTGTATGTAGTAGGACCAGTATCAAGCCTTATATGTCCAGCATTGGTTGATCGACTTGAAGTTGGTCTTGATCTGGTTTTATTAGGGGCATTGAGTTCCTGAAGCTCTTCAAGTTCAATATCCAATGAGTCTCTACTACTAGGCACTTCGCCTTCTTGTGCACCTTGTTCTAGGTCTCGGGACATGATGGGTATACTGTGGTGCTTCCCGTTAGACACGATTGATGAATAATAACAGTATATCGAATCGCCGTCAGCGTCTCTTGAATTAGGAGGTGTTTATAGCTAGATATTCCGTATCAAAGGCTTCGAGAAGATGTCTTTTGAGTTTTGTTTTCCAGTCTAACTAATTTCGCGAGTGAAATAACCCGAAAGCTGTACTCATTTCAAAGAACAGGCGTATAACTCAACTAAATAAACAGAATAAAATATCAGGAAATAATTGGAAAAATCTTAAAGGCTACGATTATAATTTTTATGACTTTATGAAACATTATATTAAACCCCAAGAAGTGAAGCAAGTGAGAAAAAAAGGATTAAAAACTAACATACAACCGGATAAATCAACCAAGACAAAAGATATAAAAAAAAAACCATACCAATTTACAAATCCATAATCATGAGATAAAGTGTTTAACCTGAACACATTTCACAAGCTTCTGGGTTGTTGATAGCACAGGCAATGACCTTTGAACTGTAGATATCACCTTCGGTTTCTTCATCAGCACCTTCAGCAGCAGCAGTTTCTTCTTTTGGTTGTTCAGCAACTGGAGCAGCAACTGGAGTTGAAGCAGCTGGAGATGGTTTAGCATCTTCTAAACTCAATGAAGCAACACTTGTAGTGGCAGTGTTGATTTCTCTTGGAGAAGATGAGCTTTCTCTAGTACTAACATCTGATTCTTCGAAAGTAACTTCTTTTGGTTGATAAACTGGACGATGCAAGTTTGATAAATCAGCAACGTTTCTTTGAGCATTAGCAGCAACAGCAGCATCAACAGTGAATTGAATAGCAGCAGAAGCTGATTGAGTTCTCAAATAGTACATACCAGTCTTTAAACCTTTCTTCCAACCATAGAAATGCATACTTGTCAATTTACCCATAGTTGGAGCACGGATATGAATGTTCAATGATTGAGATTGATCGATATAAGCAGCTCTATCAGCAGCCATATCAATGATGGTTTTTTGTGAAATTTCCCAAACTGTTTTGTATAATTCTTTTAATTCTTTTGGTAAGTTTGGTAAGTTTTGAATAGAACCGTTATCAGAAATAATATGGTTTTTCATAGCATCATCCCAAACACCTAAATCAACCAAATCACGTAACAAGTATGGATTGACAATTTGGAATTCACCAGCCAAGACACGACGAGAGTAAATGTTTGAAGTGTATGGTTCGAAACATTCATTGTAACCCAAGATTTGAGAAGTTGAAGCAGTTGGCATTGGAGCAACCAACAATGAGTTTCTTAAACCATCTTTAACAACATTGGCTTTCAAAGTATCCCAATCCCATAATGAAGTTGGTTTTTGATCCCATAGATCGAATTGGAACAAACCTTGAGAAGCTGGGGAGCCTTGGAAGGTTTCATAAGCACCTTCAGCAACAGCTAATTCATGAGAAGCTTCTAAAGCAGCATGGTAAATTGTTTCAAAGATTTGAATGTTCAATTCTTTAGCCTTTTGTGATTCAAATGGAAGACGTAAGATCATGAAGGCATCAGCTAAACCTTGAACACCAAGAGCAATTGGTCTGTTTCTGAAATTGGAAGTTCTAGCTTCTTTGACTGGGTAATAATTACGGTCAATGATTCTGTTCAAGTTCTTTGTGACAACTTTAGCAATTTGATGTAAACGTTCAAAGTTATACCATTGAGTCTTACCATCAGTTGATTTTTCAATGAAAGCTGGAAGAGCAATTGAAGCCAAGTTACAAACAGCAACTTCTTCTGGAGATGAGTATTCAACAATTTCACAACACAAGTTTGAAGATTTAATTATACCCAAGTTCTTTTGGTTAGTTTTCTTGTTACAAGCATCTTTATAAAGCATGAATGGAGTACCAGTTTCAGTTTGAGCATCCAAGATAGCATACCATAATTTTTGAGCTTTAACAGTTTTTCTACCACGACCTTCTTTTTCATAACGTTCGTATAATTCTTCAAATTCTTCACCATAACAGTCAGATAAACCTGGTGCTTCATTTGGAGAGAACAAAGTCCATTCACCGTTACTTTCAACACGTTTCATGAACAAATCTGAGATCCATAAAGCTGGGAATAAATCACGAGCTCTGATTTCTTCTTTACCATGGTTCTTTCTGATATCGATGAAATCGAAGATATCTGAATGCCATGGTTCCAAATAGATAGCAAAAGCACCTGGTCTTTTGTTACCACCTTGATCAACATAACGAGCAGTGTTGTTGAAAACACGAATCATAGGAATGATACCATTTGAAGTACCATTGGTACCAGCAATATAAGAGCCAGTAGCTCTGACATCATGGATATGTAAACCAATACCACCTGCAGTCTTGGAAATCAAAGCACATTGTTTCAAAGTTTCATAGATACCATCAATAGAATCATCTTGCATAGCAACCAAGAAACATGAAGACATTTGTGGATGTGGAGTACCAGCGTTAAATAAAGTTGGAGAAGCATGTGTAAAGTATCTTTCAGACATCAAGTTATAAGTTTCAATAACACTTTCGATATCTCTACCGTGGATACCAATAGCAACTCTCATGATCAAATGTTGAGGACGTTCAGCAACTTTACCGTTAGCTCTTAATAAATAAGATCTTTCCAAAGTTTTGAAACCGAAATAGTTGTAGTTGAAATCTCTGTCATAAACAATGGCAGAATTCAATTCATCTTTAAATTCTTGTACGATATCGTAAGTTTCTTTTGATAACATAGGAGAGTGTTTTTGAGTTTTTGGGTTGACGTAGTTGTATAATTCATCAACAACGGCAGAGAATTGTTTGGTTGTTTGTTTGTGTAAGTTTGAGATGGCAATACGAGCAGCTAAAGTGGCGTAATCTGGATGGATAGTGGTCATGTAAGCACAAGTTTCAGCAGCCAAGTTATCCAATTCAATAGTGGTGACACCTTCGTAGACACCTGAAATAATACGTTGAGTGATCTTAACAGCGTCAACATGGGCTGGGTCTAAACCATAACATAATCTTGAGATACGAGCAGTGATCTTGTCGAACTTCACCGGTTCACGGTGACCATCTCTTTTGTAGACATACATCTTCTTCTATGTGTTTGTTGGAGGAAAGGGTAGAGGGTCTTGAATGAAGAGATCTATGGGAAAATAGAGTTGGAACTGGAAGGGAATAAAAGAGAACACGGTTTGTTTATATATAAAAAAATTCGTGTTTTGGATACACCAAAAATTTCATCACGGACAACAATTTACGCGTCTTTTAGGGCGAAAAAGAAAACAAAACGCGTCTCTTTACGTGTTTTTGTGCCGTTTTCGTGTTTTGATTTGTCAACACGAAACACGAAAACAGACAAAGGTAAACACCTCGATGTGGTTGTTTATGTGTTTTGATGATTAATGGGCTATCTGGAGGGTTTTAGAGGGACACAGAGTGGGTTTAGAGAGTGTTCTTTGGTGGTAAGAAGTCATATAAACAGGATATACTATAGCTAACCTCTCTCTTTGGGCCCATAGATAGCTTGCGAGATCCAATTTCCCATATTCGCTCAACTTTTGAGGCCTGTTTTCTTGCTCGAAACTAGGTGACATATTCTACAAGGTATGCATATCTACAGTGTGTTGATTAGATAACATTGGGTGTGAAATGATGAACGGTGGTCAATCAACAGCACACTTTTGGAAGGAACAATGCTTTGATTAATTATCCACTAACAGCATCGAACAAGTCTGTGGAAACTCATATGTCTATGTTTTAGACTTCTTGTCAGTACTTAATTATGGGTGTCACAAAATGATGAATGGAATTCTGATTTCTGAATCGGAGTGACCTGTCTTGCCATGATTGGCACAATTATATCCCAGTTTCACACCCTAGATGAATCTATTAATTAGCTGCTCATAAATACACAAAAAATCACTACCAAACTATCTAAGAGATAACAATTATTAGCTATATTCGAACGGTCCTAAGTACAATTCTTACTATTATCCGCGAATCGATTCTGTATTTCTCGCACTCAGAAAAGATGAATTTTGCATCAACAAGATCAGTCGTATCATTAGCTTATCTTTGAGATACAGAACGTTATCAGTAATCAACTTCTATAGAGGTATGAGTAGCACTACACAGGAGATATATGATCTATTAGACAAGGCAAAAGCCTATCTACTTGAGAAAGTCGAAGGTCCACTATCTAAACCAAAATGTTTAATCATTTGTGGTTCCGGATTGGGAGGAATATCGTCTTTACTTCATGATACGATAGAAATACCGTACAAGGATATACCTGGATTTAAAGTGTCAACAGTTCCAGGACATGCTGGGAAATTGGTTTTTGGATTCATTGGCTCAAATAAAGTCCCTGTTGTTTGTATGGTTGGGAGATTGCATTTTTATGAAGGTTACACATTTAATGAGACTACTTTCCCTATCAGATTAGCCAAACGCTTAGGTGTTGAGACTGTTGTTGTCACAAATGCTGCAGGTGGTATCAATGCTAACTTCAAAGCTGGTGATTTGATGATTATTTATGATCATATTAATATTCCAGGTTTTGCTGGATGGCATCCATTAAGAGGTCCAAATCTTGAAGAGTTTGGTCCAAGATTTCAACCTTTATCAGATGCGTATGATTTGGAACTAAGACAAATGTTCTTTCAACAAAAAGAGAAATTAGGTATAGAGAGAAAAGTTCATGAAGGTACTTATTTCTTTGCTACAGGTCCTACTTTTGAAAGTCGAGCAGAATCAAGAGTTATTAGAACATTAGGTGGTGATGCTGTTGGTATGAGTACAGTTCCAGAAGTTATTGTTGCTAGACATTCTGGTCTTCGTGTTCTTGCATTAAGTTTAATCACTAATGAATGTGTTGTTGACCCACCAGCTAGTGCGCTAGATAAGAATCCTAAACCATTAAATGAGGGTATGGCAAGTCATGAGGAAGTTTTGGAGTACGCTAATCAAGCTTCAAAAGATGTCGAAAAGATCATTGAGGCTACAATCAATGAGTTTTAAAAATTCACCATTGAGATAACTTTTCTTGTAAGTATACATTATAGGAACACAAAAAAATCAAATACAAATTGCATCAATAATAATAATAAATGTAGTCTATTCGTCAATTTGACCTGCTGATTCCCATTTACCTTCCAAACTTTCTCTCCACAGTGTGACTTTGTTATCACCACCTGAGATTGCTAATATATTACCAGATAATGACCAACTTGCTCTCCAAACAACATCTGGGAATTTTTCATCTTGCAATAATTGTTTTTTCCATGGACCACCTGCAATATCTTGAGACCAGATAATAACTGTACGATCTTGAGAAGCTGATGCAATGTATGAACGCACCAAAACTGATGGTGACCATGCAACATCTCTAACCCAATCACTATGACCTTCTAATGTATGTTCTAATTCGTATGTGTTGGCATCTGGGTTATATTTCCAAATTTTAACAAGATTATCACATCCACCTGAAACAAATCTACGTTCTTGTTGTTTTTCAACAGAGTTTTCCACAGCTGAACCAACTGAAACTGGTGGGGCCCAAGTTGCTGAATTGACACCAATAGCATGGGCACGATCAATTACAATAGAAGAAGTTGTTCCATCTTCTTTGAATTCAACAATTGAAATCTTTCCATCTGATGAAGTGACTAATAATTGAGCACCATATTCATGTGGAGCCCAAGAGACACTATTCACTGATGCTTGATGTACTGTATGTTCTGAAATGATTGACCATCTACCGTTTTCTTCTCTCCAAATTAAAACTTTACCATCATATGAAGCTGAAGCTAAAATCACACCGAATTTTGGATGAGCCCAACTGACTTGCCAAACTGGACCATCGTGTCCTCTAAGTGTTTCAATAAGTTTATGATCATCCCCATCCACTTCGAATATTTTGATTGTTTTATCAGATGATGAGGTTGCTAGACGCTTCCCATAGTAGTCCAAGACAGCATCGTGGATCAAGTCATCATGAGCGTTCCCAATCGTTACCTAATTATTCGTTAGTCCAAAGTTCAAACAGATCTATATATCCTTAACATACCATTGTTTATAAAATTTGAATTATTATTAAATGTAAAGCTTTGATCAAACGCAGCAATGATAAAATACTTCAAATGGAGCTCAATGACAAAATTAAATGAAAGTTGAGAGTCCCAAAGATTGATTAACGTGGCTCGTTGTTGCTGTTTGAAGATCTTGATCTCAATTGAATTCTTACCACGTCGATTTTGACATTTCAGCGAAATCAGAAATACGCGAATGTATTCTGTAAATCTCGATAGTCGACGTGCGAATACCACCGCGTTTTACCCGGCCCGTTATTTATACTAGGTATAATAATATAGTACGATATTACATCTAAACAGAGATCAATTAAATGCTAGAAAGACATGAGGGAACGTAGAGACATGGTGCTACGTGAATCAATTTTTTGTGAAAACGAGAAAAAGAATCACCAAATTGAACTGGAATATATATTCTCAGATTAACTTAATGAGCATAATATCGCTTGATGAGCTGTCTTCCAGGAATTGTTCAAATACCATAATTTGGCCGCTAACTGATGAAGTGCTTTAATAGATCTTGATATAATTCAAGGATACGATTGAAATACGATGATGAATTGATAAGGCCAAATACCATTTCCCATCATATCAATATAACATATAAACCGCTACTTTAACCAACAAAACAACTATCCATTTTAAGTTTACAGCGCGCGCGGTCTCCGGACTAGTACAGTATGACTTTAATATGCTTTCGGGCCTTCAATGTGGCTGACTCGGTAGTTTCAGTTCATTTATATTATAATCATAATATTGGACCCAATAGTGTTAGTTGAACATACCCTATATCGTTGGCAGAATGAGGTCCCTAATCAAACCTGGGGTATAATTAATAAAGGAATGTGCTTTGTTTTGCGGTTCATAATGATAGAAACCATGAGGCTATTGCTTAATTGAAAGATAGCGAATGTTTTATTATAATTTGGAGTTAATTTAAGCATAGGTACAGATACGATGGGTGGTAGGTGATAGGTGCTGTATTAGTAATGCTATCTCACAAAGGCACAAAGGCATCAACAATTATCCATAAGAGGCTTATCAATCTACATTGCAAGAATTTATATATCTAGTGAAGCAATTCAACATGTTTTTGTTTTTGAATCTTGGCTTGCTCTCATGAATGTGTGAACTGAGTTAACTGATAATGTCTTCATCTCATAATAGCCAGTTTGATAACAGCCGAGCTGTGAACGACAGTTCGGTCAGAAACAATTCACGAAGCAATCCCAGTTTTGAAGAAGAAGGGACTTTTGCGGACTTGGGAAGCGTTGATGGGAACGACTCTGTATCAGGTTCTGAAGTTTCGAGCCCTAAGAGTGTGAGCCCATCGCATTTACCTCAAGACCTTGAAGCTGGGCGTCCTGCAACGGGATCATCTCTGCATCGGAATCTCAGTGGATATTCAGAAACAGATTTAGATCCTGTGGCTAATAGAAGATTGTTACGTGCTTTGAGCGGAGGTAATATAAGTAACAAAACTGGGTTAGGATGTCGAAACATTTCAGACAAATCTGAATTTATCCCATCTATGGGTGCTGGGAAGAGTTTACCAGAGAAATATCCAGACCCTGAGCCTTATACTGTTTCTTTTGATGGGCCAGATGATCCAAGAATTCCAACCAATTGGCCATTGAAGAAGAAACTGACTCTCTCAGCAATAGTTAGCTTTCAAGCAGCTTGTCTGGTTTGGGGATCATCGGTGTTTTCACCAGCTATAGAAGAGGTTGCAGAGGAATATCATGTGGGGAGAGTTGTTGCAACACTAGGTGTCTCTTTATATGTCTTGGGATTTGCTACAGGACCTGTCATATGGGCACCTTTATCAGAATTATATGGACGGCGTGTTGTTTTAATTCTCAGTGGGTTTGGCTTCATGCTTTTCCAATTTGCAGTTGCTACTGGGAAAGATATACAAACTATACTGATATGTAGAGCATTTGGTGGAGCCATTGGTGCCTCTCCGATGGTTGTTGTTCCAGCTACATTTGCAGATGTGTTTAATAATGAGCAGAGAGGAAGGGCAATCACAATATTTGTTATGTGTGTGTTTTGTGTTCCAATAATTGCTCCCGTAGCTGGTTCTTTCATTGTTGCTAGTTATTTAAGTTGGAGATGGGTTGAATATATATCAGGTATGATGAGTGCTTTGAGCTTTACACTGATAGCTTTGTTCTTTGAGGAATCTCATCATGCTATTGTTTTAGTTCACAAAGCACAAGAAATCAAAGAAAAGACTGGTAATTGGATGATTCATGCAGCTCATGATGAGTTTACACTAACTTTGAAAGATATTGTGGAGAAAAACTTAACTAGACCACTTCGAATGTTGATTTCAGAGCCAATAATATTCTTGATCAGTCTTTATAACGCGTTTGTCTATGGGATACTATATCTAATGTTGAGCGCATACCCTGTCATTTTCCAAGAAGGCTACGGAATGAAAGGTGGTGTATCTGAACTACCATAATTAGGTATGGTACTTGGTATGGTTCTTGGTGGTACGTTCACATTATACATGGAAGGAAATTATATAAGGGCATTGAGAGCAAATGATGGAAGACCTGTCCCAGAAGAGAGACTTCCACCGCTATTTTATGGTTCATTTGCGTTTCCAATTGGTATATTTTGGTTATTTTGGACAGGAAATTGGCCTCATAAAGTTCATTGGATGGCACCAACCGCATCTGGTGTGTTTACCGGGTTTGGATTAGTTAGCATATTCAACGCTTCTTTGAATTATATTCTAGACTCCTATCTAATATTTGCTGCCTCTGCAATGGCAGCTAACACATTTTTGAGATCTTCTTTTGCATGTGCATTTCCATTGTTTGGGGTTCAGATGCTTCATAATATGGGAGTTAAATGGGCTGGATTGTTATTAGCGTTAATCGGTGCTGTATTGATACCAGTTCCATTCCTTTTCTACAAATATGGTAAGAAAATTAGATCCCATTCTAAATTTGCATTTGATTAATGAAAAAAAAAACACTACATTAAGCATTATACGAAAAACAAATCATTAAATCATTTATTAAATCATATGGCAATAACACGGAAATTAAATTCAATATTTGGCCCATTTGGAGCTTCTCCATTTTGTCGCCTTTGTCTCATCTGTCTTTGTTGATTGAAATGTAGTAGTATGAATGCCGCAAAAACTATCACGAAGAAAAGCACAACAACAAGTAGATCATCATTTTCTAGATCATTGATGTCATCTATTGGATCCTCGGTTCTTTCATTATTAGAGTCAACTGTAGTATGCGTATTCTGTTCAGAATCGTCAAAAATATGGTAGTTTGTATCTCTGATTTTTCGGTATAAAGCCTTCCAATCTGCCCAGGTTCTCTCTTCTTTATCATTAGTAATACTATTGATTTTCCCTCCTGTGATATTATTTATAAAACTTCTCAATCTCAACTTTAGTAAAGATAGCTGAACCGGTAAATATGCCTTAGGGTGTCCTAGTAACGAAAGGTCGTAATGTCTCTTGGCTAAGTGGAAGTCCTGCTCGACACCATACCCATTTTCATACATCCAGCCTAAATTCCAGCTAGCGTGGCTAGAAGATCTTGATGAAGCAGCTTCATAACAAGCCACTGCTTTATTGTATGCCTTACCAGAAAAGTATATATCACCCATCAGTACTGTTGAATCGACATTATATTGTCTAGAAGATCTGGTAAGGTACACAAGAGCCATTTCTTTTCTTTCTGGAGGGATATCTGGAGGGTCTTCAGTCAAATTTGGTGGCTGGTATAGTAAATAGGCAGCTGATGATTGAGCAGTCTCATACCCTTGTTCTGCAGCCATCGCATAACCAATTAGGGCATTTTCAGATCTTCCTGATAACAGCTCATTAAATGCCCATTCAAGTGAGGTAACAAGAGGCTCGATCTTTTCTGCAAAAACTTTATAGCTCATAACTGTTCTATCACATGAATCTGCATTTTCTGCATTTTCTAAAAACTGAGCATAGTAGTAAATTGCTTCAGTATCCCCCGAGAATGCAGCCTTCTGTATATATTCAAACCCCTTGGAGTTTCCGCTTCCAACTAAAAGTCTACCATAATTGTACTGAGCATTGGCATTTCCTGCATCAGCGGCCATACGATAGTATCCAGTGGCTTTTGAGATGTTTCTCATTGTTTCCGGACCATATTCATACATTAAACCCAAATCATTACTAGTACTTGGCAAAAGCTGAATGCTTGAAGCCTTTTCGAAAAAATTTCTAGCCTCTTCGAAACTTTGAGTAACACCTTCACCTCTCATATACATATGACCAACTTTTTGAATACATCTTGCAAGATATGTAGCTTCTACCTTATTTAATGTATCTAACTCTTTCAAACCTCTCTCTGTGGCATACATTGCTAAACGAAAAGCACGGTCTAACTTCTTTGGTTTGACATAACTTCCTTCGTAATAGCCTAATATCTTGAAAAATACAGAAGCATAATATGTATCTTGAGCATTGATTGAACTTCCAACCAAAACTTCATCATATCTGGATGACTTTCTATGCAAAGAGCTTGTAGACTCTCCAACATGTTTACCATACAACCCATCTTGGAAATCAGCAATCCTTATTGAGAAACTATCGATTGTTGGCCCACCTATTGGTCCATTCTTCAAGAAATCAAGCACCTTCGTGGCAACATATCTATAATAGTATAGAGCAGATCCACAATCCATTGGTAGAGATATGCCGTTTAAATGTCTATAGCCTAAAACCATTCCAGCTCTTAGGTCACCTTGATCAAAAGCAAAGTTGTAATACATGTTCGCTTTCACTTGGTTTTTTTCAACCTCCCCAAACAATCCTGTTGAGTAAATGAATCCAAGATTGAAATATGCAGTTGCATTTGGTGACAATTCAGTAACTTTTTTGTAGTAATTTAATGCAAGACTTCCATTCTTAGGTAAACTATAATTACCATACATGTTCATTTCGGCCAACAAAAATGTAGCGTCGACATTACCGAGCTCTGAGCTTATTTCTAACAGACTTTTAGCTTGAGCCAGTTCATGTGGTATGTTTGCCATTTCTTCCTGATATATTTCTCGCTGTAGATCAAAGCTATAATCCATGGGCAGTTCTATTATGACTTGATTGTCATCGTTATATTGTCTATGATTGGGTTGTTGAGGTAGTTTATTGATAAGTTCTCTTGCATCTTCATAGAGCTTCTGGGCATCATCAATTTCTGTCGAGGATACGTATCCTATCAAGGGCAATACTAATATCATGTGTTAGTACGAATATTGGTTAACGAGTAATTTATAAGCCAGCACTTACCAGAAACCAGAATAGTGCTCAACTTCATCGTGACTCCTCTCCGCCGAATCAATTCAAATCCTCTCTATCTAGTTAAAAGCGAACAGAAAGCCACAAATCAAGTGTTGTCAATGATGTTTGATCAACCTATTTCAATCTCGTTCCAGTAAACGTATCATCAATTTCTAAACATATAGGCGCTGGTGGTGTCTGGATGTGGCAATGAGTTATCGGATATTTTCGCCCGCTCACTATAAAAGTCGCTACATCTAAACTTTGAATAAATAATGCCAATTATGTTATATGCTTCTATATATATATAAGTTCAGTAGGATCCGTTGACATCATAGTTATATCCACGGGCAATACCATCTCTGCCTTCTTCCACTAAAGCACCTTCTTCATCAACGTCATTATCCACAAAATCACTTCCCAAACCTGTCCATTCTCTATTTTGTAAATGAATAGCAGAAGTGGAAACAGTACCCTTGATAGCCACTGCTTGTGAAAATTTCTTGACCAGTTGGTTTTCATCTCCTTTGGTATCCGCAGCATCGATTTCCAAATGTTGTATCTGTCTCAATGGTCTCGAAGTGCTGACGTATTTACCAGTGACTGGGTTGAACTCTGGTGCATAATCTTCTCCTTCTAGTGTTGGTGAAGAAGTATCATCCACAGACGTGCTGGCTTCTGTTTCTTCACCATCTTCTTCGCTCTCCTTTATAATGTTTTCAAATTCGGTTACCCATTTCCCTGTCCATTGAACCTCCGGACTCAAAGCCATTTCTAATTCATAAGGTGTGATTATTGGTTTGAAAAAATCATTGTTTTGATCAAGCACTATACCACCTTGACCACATCCTAAAATACACCAAACATCAATGGATTCAAAATTAGCCAACTTGGCAACATTAGGTTTACCAACAACAAACATATAATATTTCTTGTCGGCTTCTTTGATCTTTGCTGACACCTTCTTAATAACTTCTGTTGTATTACGCAAAGACAATGTGTTAACTAATATCCCTATCGTACCAGCAGTTCTTGCAATGTGCATATAACGATAACGTTTCATTAGTGATGGGAATGGTCCTTGGTTTGTAGTATTATCTGCTGGATCAAATAATGTCACTGAATTAAACTTTGTGCTTAAATATAAAAGATGTGGTGGTTGTGGAGTATTAATGTGGAATAAACTGTAGTTTTGTAGCTCGTCATCATCTAAAGCTTCATTAGAGTCTGATATCAGCTTACGATTTGAAAACCTTATAGCCCCGTCGTGTTTTGAAGTACTGAATCCTATTATTTTGGCGTTTGATGCTCTTTCAGGTGCTAGGTCAGCATATGCAATGTTTTTGTATGTACTCTTCAGTGTGTTGAAAAGCTCAGGTAAATGTCTCGTGTATGAAGTGTCAGCCATCAATACAACGTTTTCATCCTGATCGGAATAAGTTTCTTTAAATCTTTCCACAACAGCCTCCAAATCGAGGTATGGTTTACCGAAAACATAAACAGCAGGTAATTTCTGTATAGCATTCATACAAGCGTCTCCAAAATGTACAACAATATCACTCAGCACATGTTCAGCCGCCACTTCATCAATACAGCAAGGACTATATGCTGTGTCAGCTAGGATCCATACATGTTGTGTATTATCCACTTTCTTTCCAACATTTAAAGGATCAGAACACTGGCACCCGGTACAAGAATGCTTACAGTCATCTTTATTCTTCTTCTTTTCTATTTCATGATGATGATCCTCGTCATTGTGGTGACTTTCTCCCTTATGATGTTCTTTTGAATCTTGCTTCAGTGCTAGCTCTTCTTGTAGGAGCTGAACAACTATGGCAGCATCCGACACCAAAGTATCAGGAAATTGTAGTGTGATCTTTTTGAATTTCACATTTCCATCGTCACCTTTTTGAGAGAGATGCTCCACTAGCTCATCAATCGAATAGTACTCTCTTAACTTCTCTCTTATGCCTTCAGATCCATTGTTCCAATCTGGCCCCAAATAGTTTCTCTCTTTTGCCACTTCTTCGTACTTCTGATACGTGAACGTACTGTCGTCCTGATACGTCGACAACGAAGGAGCAACAGCCTCAGTCATCTTATATCTCTTAGCCAGTTTAAATACCGTCCAAATAGTGCAAAATTGTGTCTGTTTATAAGCTCAACTGATTTTTTTTTTTTACTTTTTCGATTACGTAATTTATAACCGTTTTTTTTTTTTTTTTTGGACTTATCAAAAAAAGTTCAAAACTAATCAGATTCAGCAAAATTGAGCTATAAAGCGACACTTAAAACCACTCGAGAATGACTGAGATAGACCTTGGTGTTACTGCTGATTTCCACGTCCATCTTCGTGATGGGAAGATGATGGAGCTCATAGCTCCAACTGTCCGTGAAGGTGGTGTCTCTATTGCATACATCATGCCTAATCTCGTCCCACCAATCACCACAATTGAAAGAGTTGTTGAATATAAGGAGAAATTACAAGCCCTAGCCCCAAAGACAACATTTTTAATGACTTTCTACTTGTCAAAGGAATTAACACCTGAGTTGATCCACGAAGCCGCAAAGATAAAGGCAATTGCCGGTGTCAAATGTTATCCAGCTGGTGTCACAACCAACTCATCAGCCGGAGTTGATCCAAATGATTTTAGTGCATTCTACCCAATTTTCAAGGCCCTCGAAGAAGAAAATCTTGTGCTTAATTTACACGGTGAAAAACCATCTAGTGATAAAGATGGTGAAGAGATTCATGTCTTGAATGCTGAACCACAATTCTTACCAGCTTTAAAGAAACTACATAAAGATTTCCCAAACTTGAAAATCGTTTTAGAACATTGTACTACAAAAGCTGCTATAGATACTATGAACGAAATCAATGAAGGTAATGAAGGTCCAATCAGAGTTGCTGCATCAATCACAGCTCATCATCTTTCCTTAATTGTGGATAACTGGGCTGGAAATCCAATCAACTTTTGTAAACCAGTTGCTAAGCTTCCACAAGATCGTAAGGCTTTAATTGAAGCAGCTACATCTGGTAAACCATGGTTTTTCTTTGGTTCTGATTCTGCTCCACATCCATTACATGCTAAAGCTGTCCATGTTGGTGTTTGTGCAGGTGTTTATACTCAGTCATTAGCTATTCCATACATTGCACAAGTCTTTGAAAAACATGGTAAACTTGATAAATTGAAAGGATTTGTCAGTGACATTGGTAAGAAATTCTACGAAGTTAAAGATGAAGACTTAGTGAACAAGGACCATTGTGTATTGATCAAAAAAGAACAACAAGTTCCAGATGTTGTCACTCAAGGTGATTTGAAAGTTGCCCCATTTAAAGCTGGTGAAAAATTATCATGGAGTACAGAATGGAAAACTGTTGCTTGAATTCGTTTATTCAATTCGATTTATCATTGTATATATAATCATTAATTCTTCATTGATCATATTCCGTATTTTCTAAGTATTACCCAAAACCACCATAAATTTTAATAATTTGTCCTGACCATCAGCGAGCGTACCATCGTCATTAAAAGCACACATGCTGTTACTTTTCCATCCCCAACTTTGAGATTTGTTGAACAAATCAGGCGTTGATATAAAGCATGTCAATGACGTCTTAACTTTTCTTGAAGGAGTGTATATCACGTAATAAACAGATGTTTTAATTCTGTTATCCTCATAAGTCAAAAAAGACCCTTCCCCATCATCTTCTTCATCCTCATCATCCGGAGCTGCATTCAACTCGGACTTGGAGAAAGAAGACATAGATTCAGAAACAGATGAATCTATATCATCTCGTATGGATAAGTTATTGACTTCACCAATCATATTTGAAAAACTTGATTCATTGTCAAGGCTATATGTAGAATTTTTGAAAACATCACGATTCAACAGTGCAGACCTTGATGGTGCAGAATTTGATGCTCTGTGAATGTAAACACCCATTTGATATCCCTTTCTGTGTCGTATTTTTTGAATGTAAAGATTCCAATATGAGCCTGCATACCATAATGTTTTAGCATATACTCTTTTTTCAGCTTCAAGTTCTGAAACTTGACTAAATGCGATTGAAAATCTGAATGGGGGAACTTTTGTTACCTTGTAAAGAGCTTCTCCAGCGTTTTCAGTGGTCTTTCCACTAGGCATATCATCCCGTAGATGATGATGTTGTTTTATTGAGTCCTCCAATTGCTGTGGCGTACCGTAAAGTGTCTCATCCTTTGTTGGTATAAACCATGTGTTTTCCCTATTTGGAGGCTCTTCAGATGTAGCTACCAATCCTAGCTCATTTGCCTTTTTACCTGCTGTTGCGACTTTTTTGTGAAGTGATATACTCAACCACAAGGCATTTCGAAGTACTGATGGCTCAATATGATACTTCCCATTGACGTCCACGTAATTCTCTAGCTTGTGTAATTGCTCCGCACTCAAATGGCAATAATGGATCTTGGTATTCAAAGCATAAACGAGTGGTTCAATATCTTCATCTTCGTCCTCACTAATAGATGCTGAGGATGATCTTGTCAACGATTGACGTCTTTCAATCAACTTCATTATAAACATAGCTCTTTCCCATTCAGATGGAATGAAAAAAGCATCATGTCCAACAACATATGCTATTATTGACACCGGAATTCCATCCCATTTCTCGTATCCGTTTTGCCAACCATCTGAACATAACAAACCTTTAGCACTATCAATGATCCTTTCGCTCGCCTTCCCATAATCATTCATTGTTGCAAAGCTGGTAAAACGGGCAATATTGTTAAAATCTAACGAATTCACAATGTGATCTGTTGCCGTACAGACAACTTCTGATATATCTAGATATTGACCAATGGCTATCATGCTCAATGTGTGCTGGTGCTCAGCTTTAGGTTTCACAGCACCATAAAGTCTTGCAATTGCCAATTCAAATGCCTCCTGTGTGATGTTCTCGTCATCATCGAAGATGAGCTCATGTGTTGTATTTGCTGGGTCGTTCCATGGACCATTGAAGAGTGATGAAAAATACCCACTTCTATCTAAAATTAGCTTGTGTAAACGGTACTCTTGATTAAATGCCTTTATTGTGATATCAGAGCACGCACCTTCAAAAAACCCTCTTTTCAATATAAAATCACTAACTGTTTCTCTTTCACAACATCCGTAAGGACATGTTTCGGCATCTTCTGTGTTATCCTGGTCCCAAGGCAAACCACTGGTTTCTTTCAAAGGAGATTCAACATTCCGCGTCTGTTCTAAAATGTTTTCCAGTGATGTTCTTCTTGTGGGATTCGATGCTGGGCTAGATTCTGGTGATAATATGATTCTTCGATTCATTCCTCTAGAACTCATTCTCAGGTACAATAGTGTGATAGCTCAAATTTGCAACAAAAATTATAAATAAAAATATTTGAGCTTCGGAAGCGCACAAAAAAGTAAATAAAAATATTCTTGATTGATTTATCACACTAGATCTCTAAATCTTACGGGATCTAAGAGACTTTTAATAGCGTTCTGAGATGTAAAATGAGTAGATGAAGATCAACTTGTAGACACAAATCTTAGGGCGATCCCAAAAAACAATAACAAAAATTTGCAGATCTTATTCGCGAAGTAACCACACGCGAATGTGTACTGCAATTTTTGCAATTAGGCGATTGGTCCTATCATGGGGATTTGTTTTGATTTAATTAGAGCTCAATCTACAAACATTAACAAAATATGTCTGACCATAATGTCAGTTTTTCCTATAACTATCCAAATAAATTAAAATGATTAAAATTGTATCATGACGAAATTAGAGCGTCTCACATAACTTAAATGTAGGTATTGAGAATCATACATGTTTGGAACCATCCTTTAGTAGATCAAGATCGTCTTCAAGGTTGATACCATCCATGGTTCTCTGAATCAAATAACGCAACGAGTTGAACCAAATGTTGTGACGTTGTCTTGTAGGACAAGTGATCTTTATTGAACGAGATTGAGAATGAACAATGATACTCTTATGGTATAATCCAGTAGGAAGTGGGTTGTTATCATCAATACTTTCAACGCCTATGATGGCAGCAGCACGAGTTTTATGAGAAGATGGATTACCCAAAACTGGATTTGTTGAAGACCAGTATAAGGTCAATGTATAAGGATGGATCCAGAAGTATCTTTCGTGTCTGCTTTCAGAAATTGAACTCAATGGACCTAAACGACGGTAGTACTTGTACAAGTACTCACCAATGACTGTTTGAGTTAATGCTGGAATGATGTTTGGCTCTGATAATGAAGCATTTGTCACCAAGGAAATACCACCATCAATGGAAACATCACGTTGATGAATAGTAGCATTAGAACCTGATCTTGCAATTGAGCGAGCTCTGGAACTTGAACGTGAAGGAACCTTTGGTTGGTTTTCATATTCTTGATAAGCTGCTGAGGCAGCAGCTTCTGCTAGATTTCTGCGTGAATTTGAACTGGTCAAAGATGTGACAGTATTCTTTCTTGTGAGTGGCGGAATATCCCTGTTGAAATCAAGTTCACCATAAGTGATATGGAATCCTCTCTTTCTTGCCTGGGCCTGTAACTCGTCGTTGGAAATTTTGTCAAGACTCAAAGATTCAGCTTTTGTCAGCTTATTATAATAAGTCACTGGCAGGACAACAACATTATTAACGTCAGGTATTCTCGATATATTAGTAGCAATGAACGAATTTTCAGGAATTGCCAACAGGCCATGAAGTCTTGCACCAGCTTCCAATTCTTCTCTGGAAAGAACTGGAGGTTCAGATTTTGGTTTGTCAAGTTCCTCTTTGTTTCTAATAGCAGCCTTATTTCTAAGGATTTCAATTTCTTCTTTAGAAACAGCGACAAGGTCAAATTCTGTAGCCTTCGCAACCACATCAGACTTGGAAAGTAGTGGACTAGTATTGGAGTCAACAGTAGCTTTGAGTTGTTGGTATTCAGTTACTGGTATGCTAACTAAGCCAAATTCTTCGCCTTTTGTAATAACATCTTCACGTGAGAGTTGTACATTCTCTTTTTCCTCGAGTGCTTTCAACTGTTCAACAGGAAGAACTGCCAGGCCATTCTCAGTAGAATATTTAATCACATCATTTTCACTCACGGTTTTGTTGGATTTAGCAACCAATTGATCAAACTCTCCCTGATCAACAACAGTTAAGCCTAAACCCTTTGCATCTGCAGCCAAAGTATCTTTAGTAGGAGCAGCTGGTTTAGTTTCACGACTGGCAAGCTCGTGTGATGATAACACTGATAAGCCTAGAGCTGATGCACCTGCCAAAATAGCCTCTTTGCCCAATCCGTTTCCACTAGAAACTTTGTTCTTTAATGACTCATATTCTTCTGTTTCAAGTGCTACAAGACCGAAATCGCCAGCTCTTTCAACGATGACATCTTTAGTAATCTTTGAAGAATCAGCCAAATCATCAAATCTATCTCTTGTAAGGACAATTAAGCCATTGGTGTTGGCAAAATCATGAATGTTTTCTTCACTGATCAATTCTTTTGGTGAAATGCTATTGATGGCTCTTTGTTCAACATCCTTCACCTCTGTATCTGAAAGTGTCACTAGGCCCAATGCTTTAGAAGCCTCGCGAACATAATCTTCACTAGGAGATTTAAGAGCTTCCAAACTTTCATAATCAGTGTATGGTAAGACCTTCAGTCCTAACCCCTCAGCTTTGGCTTCCAACTCATCTTGACTCAAGTCTTTAGCCTTCAAAGTTTCGTACTCATTCTCTTCCAGAACCACCAGTCCAAGATCACCAGCTCTTTTGATGACATCATCCTTGCCAAACAGCTCTTTCTCGGTGATTGTATCATTTTGATGATCTTCATCAACGATGCTCTCATTATCATTAGCTAGCTCTGGAGCAGTTTCTTCATGTACAGGTGCCTCTGATAATGGAACAAGATCAAATCCAAGACTTTTTGCTTGAGCTCTCAAGTCATCCTCTGAAACTATAGATTCATCCGCTTCACGAACTGTACGGATCGTTGAGGCATTAGATGGAACTCTTTCCAAGGCATCCGTAAACTCACCTTCAGTGGCTGATGATGAGAATGTGGCAGAAGATTCGTTGGTGTGTAATGTAAATGGTTGAATAGATCTGGATGACGATATACCCTCAGAAGGCTTAGTGAGCACCAAGTTGAAACGCTTAGCAAGGGCTTCAAGATCATCGTAAGTCAAAGCTTCAGTCTTTGAGCGATTCTTCAATAGACTTTTGTATTCATCAACAGGTAGGATGGCAAGATTGAAATCTTTAGCACCTTTGTAAATGTCTGATTTGGTGATAACATGGTCCTTCTGATGCTCCAATAGATGTTTATATTCGTCAGCAGCAACTGGTACGAACCCTAAAGTTCTAGCAGATTCAAACACCTTAGCCTTTTGGTTATCCTTCTCTGCACTCTTTGAAATATTTTCGAAATAGTCCTTACTTGCTGCATACTTGCTAACTGGTGTCGAAGGAGCTTGTACTTTATTTTGAGTAGACTTGAGAAACTGATCATACTCATCTTGCGGCACCAAAACGTGATTAATTTTTCTAGCTTTGCTATCCAAGTCAGATTTCGAAACCTTTTTCAGTGAATTTTGTAAGCTATCATATTCCTTTTGTGCAACGACAACACATCCTAGTTTTCCCGCATGTGAGGTAAGGACCTCTTTATCAGGCTGCTCCACTTGAGCTCTCAACAAATCAAGCTCTGAACGTGGAAGTAGTGCAAGATTGTAAAATTCAGCTATTGGCTTTAACTCCTCTTCACTTGGACCATTAACAAGTTTCAAGTACTGATCAGATGGAACGGCCTTCAAGCCAAATCCTGTAGCTAATTTAATCACTTCTTCCTTGCTAATATCTGCAGAAAGTTTCTCATAGTCAGACTTTTCCACTGCTATATGCCCTAGTTCTTCTAAACGATGAGAAAGGTCAGGAAGTTCAGCTTCTGAGACATCCTTCAATTTTGCAAAATCGTCCTGATCCAATGAAAGGAGATTATGTTCACTCAAATAGTCTTGGACAAACTTTGCCTTCTCATTCTCACCAACAGTGATCAATTTGTGTTTAGCAGCACTCGCTTGAACAAATTCTTTGGAAGGTTCTGCAATGGAGCGTGAAAGCTCTTCGTGCTCTTGCAATGGTAAGACCTTCAAACCCAAATCACCTGCCTTTTCAGTGATATGTTCAGCAGATGGTGCATTGGCAGACGTATGTAAAGAATCGTACTCAGATTTTTCGATGGCAATAAGTCCAACTTCTTCAGCTTTTTGTACAATTGATTCTTTTGATGGGGTTCTGAGAGCGTTGTAGTCTTCAACAGGGACCAATTTCAAACCTTCCCTATCAGCATGGACTGACAATACGTCTTTAGAAGGATGTAACAAGGTCTTGTGATCTTCACTTGTTAATGTAACAAGACCGTGTCTAGCTGCATTATCAATAATAGATTCCTTCTCTGGGTTTGACAACTTTTCGTGCAAGTCCTTTGAAAGAACAATTGAGTTTGATTCTTTGGCAAGCTCATCAATTGACTTAGATGATCTTTCTCTGATTGTGTCAAGCTCTTCCTTTGGAACCAGAACGAGACCATATGTGTCTGAGTGTTCTTTCAAATATTCAACTGATGGATGAGATAACTTTTCAAATTCTTCCTGTGGAAGTGCAACCAATTCTTGTTCACCTGCTTGTGAAATTATTGTTTCCTTCGATGGATGAACTAATTTATTGTAGTCTTCTTCAGCAAGCAAAATCTTTCCAGATTCTTGAGCAAGTGTTTCAGCAGTTCTCTCTGATTTTGCTTTTAATTCCTCAAACGATTCACTAGATAATAAGTTCAATTTTCTTTCAGTTGCAAGTTTAGCCAAGACATCATCTGATGGGTTAAGGAGCTCCTGGTATTTAGAGGACTCAACCAAAACCAAGTCGTTAGACTCTGCATGTGTAGTCAAAACTTCCTTTGTTGGATTCTTCAATATATTATGGTCAGCCTCTGATAAAGCCACAAAACCTTTCTCAGCTGCTATCGTCTCAATTGACTTCTCGGAATGTGTTTTCAAGCTATCAAATTCCTCTTTAGAAACGATGACCTTGCCATGTTCAGCAGCTTTTGAAGATAAGAAATCTACAGATGGGCTCTCCTTATGATTCTGCAGCTCCTTCAACTCATCTTGATGTACCACCACATGTGAATGGTCAGCAGCTCTTTCGTGTAAGAAGGACAATGGAGGTGATTGAACAGTCTTGGTCAATTCCTCGTGTTCTTCTTTAGGTGCTGTAACAAGTCCAGCGCGCTCTGCATGATCTTTAATCTTCTCAGCAGAAGGATTAACTAATTTCTCGAACTCTTCTTCATCGACAATTACTTTCTTCTGTTCCTTGGCATGATCTTCAAGTGTCTTATTGGCTCTCTGTTCTAAAGCTTCATGAACCTCAATTGGGATCAACACCGAATTCAAATGGCGAGCCTTTTCTGTCAAAAAGGCAGAAGTAGGCGAGTCAAATGCAGATTTAGCTTCATCATAGTGATCCTTTGGAACAACAACATGACCATGAGCCAATGCCTTAGAAGATAAGTGCTCAACAGTTGGAGATTCATGGTTTCTCAAGAGTTCATGATGAGTCTCCTTTGGAATAGCGACCAAATCGTGTTTAGCTGCATGATCTGTAATTGCATCTTTACTTGGAGATAATAATGACTCGTATTCATCTTGAGTTACAACAACTTTTCCTTCAGCCTTGGCCAAATCTTCAATAGAAGTATTAGCTTTTTCAACCAGATCGTCATAGTCTTCCTGTTTCAAAACGACAGAACCATCTGATGACACCTTCTCAGCCAAAAGTTTTGTATTTGCAAAGTCCTTCTTTAGCTTAGAGTTCTCTTCTTTGAGTGATGTATAGTCAACCTCAGAAACTGCAATCAATCCATGATCACCAGCCTTTGAACGAATAAATTCCTTAGATGGTGCTTCAGTAGTTTTCAATAATGTCTGATGATCATTAGCATCAATCACATTGTAACCCAACGCAGTGGCCTTCTCAGTAATATGATCAAGACTTGGTGCCTGTGCTTGAGAAACCAGTTTATCGTGGTCTGCTTTTGCAATAGCAACCAACCCCAGTTTCTTTGCATTCTTCGATACATCATCTTCTGATGGGTTAATCAATGTATCATATTCTTTCTCAGATAGGACTTTCAAATTTCCAGCCTTCGCATGGTCATCAATGGTTAGATTAGCACGTTTCACCAAGTCAGCATGGTCTTCATCTTTGACAATCTTGTGTCCAGCAGCAGCGCTTTTAGAGCTCAAGTATTCAACAGATGGTGATTCAATAGATGTGAGCAGCTGCTTGTGTTCATCTGGATGTAACACCACTAGATTCTCTTCCTTTGCAAGATCGTGAACTGATCTGGATGCTTTCGCAGTCAAGTCTTTATGGTCATCATGATGAATGGCAATATATCCTGCTGCTGCAGAAGCAGTAGCTAGTTCTTCAATAGTAGGGCTCTTTATCTTTCTATCAAGCTCGGAATGTTCACTCTTTGACAACACGACATGATCACTTTCTTCCGCCAAATCTTGGATAGATTTGTTGGCTCTTGTTACCAAAGACTCATGTTCCTCTTTATCAACCAAGATATGACCATGTGAGCTAGCCACATCTCTCACCTCATCTAGGGATGGGGCCTCGGCCTTTCTAGTTAATTCGGCATGTTCTTCTTGTGGCAGTAGAACCAAACCTTTCTCTTCAGCCAATGATTCGACAGTTCTGTTCGCTTTCTCCAAGAGTGACTTATGGTCATCTTCAGGAAGTGCAACGTGTTTATGAGTTTGTAAGTGTTGGGTTAAAGTATCCAATGCAGGTCTTTCCAGTCTGGATTTGATATCTTCATGGTCATCTTTTGATAGAACAACCAATCCTTGAGAAGCGGCAGCTTCTTCAATTGGAGTATTGGCCTTCTTTGTCAACTCTTCAAATTCATCAGCTGGAACAACTATATGTTTGTGAAGCTCAGCCTTTGAAGTTAAGTGGTCAAGTGTAGGTTCATGAACTTTTGATGTCAACTCACGATGATCATTCTCACTCAGAACCACAGATTTTTCTTCTTTGGCCAAATCATGAATTGATTTATTGGCTCTTTCTAATAAGCTGACATGAGCCAGTTTTGGAAGAACTGTCAATCCTTGTTTACTTGATTTCTCCGATAAATATTCATGTGAAGGATTATCAACTTGAGACTTCAAGATGGACAAATTACCGTTAGCATGTTCCAATTGTTGGGTGAGTTCAGTAACATTCTTGTTCAACTCAGAGCGTTCTGATTGTAAGGTATCAACCTTACCCTTCAAAGTCTCAATCAAGTTCTTTGATATTTCAGACTGTTTACCGAATTTCTCCTTCTCGGAAGCCAACTCTTTTCTTAACGAGTCCGCAGATTGATTTAAGTCAGCCAATTCCTTTTCATAAGCAACAACTTCAAGAACAGTGAATCCTTTCAAAGATGCTTTCTCTCTAATATAATCATCAACAGGTTCATCAATAGACTTTTGTAGGGAAGAGTTCTTTTCTATAAGTTCTTCCACAGAATTTGATTTTTGAGTGAGCTCAGTTTGTAATGTTTCAACTTCTGCATTAAGTTCATCAATCTTGACAGATTTCTCTTCGAGATCATCCTCAAGAGATTTTATCTTAGTGTTAAGTTCTTCAACGGTGGCTTTCAATTGGGTGGTAGAACTGTCAAACTCTGATAATTGTCTATCATGTTCTTCTGAATGTATCACCTTGTGACCATGAGCTTTAGCCTTTTCTGTGATGAAGTCAAGCGATGGTGCATCCAAAGACTTTTGCAAAGTCGATGAAGACTCAGATAAAGCAGTTACTTGAGCAAGATGACCAGCGTTCTCCTTCTGTAACTCACCCACCTTGTTCTTGAACTCGTCAATGGTCTCTTGTAACTCAGCTTCCTTCTTTTGAGTAGCAGTTTCATGCTCTGTGAAATGATTCCTTATTTTGTCAACTTCACTTTGCTTGGACTGAACCTCACGTCTCAAGTCTTCAACTTGTTGGAGAAGACCTGAATGATCTTCCTCGCCCAATAATTTCAAATTCTTGGATGTTGCCCTTTCATGGAGATATTCATGTGAAGGATCTTCATAAGATGATCTCAAATTTGTCAACTGACCTTGCAACTCTTGGAAATCCACAATTGGCAAGACGTGTAGCCCATGAGTAGATGCCTTTTTAGTAATAAAATCTTTTGAAGGATTAGAAAGCTGTTCCTTCAATGCTTTGCTCTCATCAGAGCTGCTTTTGACATTACCTAATGCATTTTCAAGTTGCTTTCTGTATTGTGCAGACTCATCAGCATATTGAACCCTGATCTTTTCGCCTTCTGAGAGCTGATTTTGCAAGTAAAGAAGTTTTTCTTCATTTGATTCAGCTTCCTCTTTGGTTAAAACAACAAGACCTCTTTCTTTGGCATGACTGTAGAATTCAGATTCTTTGAAAGTTGACTTTGCTTCTGTATTATCATTTGGCAATGCGACAAATCCAAAATCTTGAGCTGGGGCAATCATACCACGATCCACTGGGTCATTCTTAGAGAGTTTCTCATACTCTTCAGTAGGAACCAATACAAGACCATGTTGTTCTGCGTACTCTTTAACATCATCTTCGTTTAATAACTTCAATTCAGAAGACAATGGTGCAACACCAAGTAGTTCGCTTTCATCAATATCGGATTCTGAATCCTCAATCAAGTCTTGAGAAGTTGAGATAGGTCTTGAATGTTTAGTACTTGGTGATGAGGCACCGAAAAATTGAGAACTTGTTGTATCACCTTCAAAGTTTTCCCAGTCATCATAATCAGTTGTATCCATTGAATCTTCATAGATATTTTTGGAGCTTCTATTTGAAGAAGGCTTCAAAACGTGGAAAGATCTATTTCCCGGTTCATTTAGATTTCTAATTGATTTCTTGAGAATTGGAGTTTGACTCTTTTTGGTAACAATTGGTGAACCTTGTTTATTAGAAATTTCATTAGCTCTCAATTTCAAGATCTGAGCTCTGAGTTTGGCAATTGTATGATGAGCTTGACTCAATGATCCTCTCAAAGTCTCCGTTTCCAATGCAGTATTATTAATGGGTATGGTTTTCACTGGGGAAATTGGAGGTTCTTTGTATTCTTCATCTGATGATTCATTATCGATTGGTTGCAATATAGGAACATTTTTCAATTGTGGTTCACTTGGTTTCTTATTTGATTCTTCTAGTTGTCTTCTCAACTCATCAATTTCATCATTCAACTTGTAGTTCTCATCATTCAATTCATCTATGTGAGCTTTCAAGTCCTGTACTTGATTTGTACTGGACACTTTATTACTTGAGTATTCCCTTTCCAAGGTATCCTTGTTCATGTTCATCTCATCGAGCTCTGATCTCATATCATGCGACAATTCAAGCTGTTTATTTAATTCGCTCTGTATTTTGTTGTAGTTATCAGTCACAGTTTTAAAATCTTGTTGTACAAGCTGTAGCTTCAACTCTAACTCCCAATTAGTATCCTTGTATTTTTCTTCATTTTGAACGCTTTCATTGACTTTGCTCATCAATGCAGCATTACTGGCCTTGAGTTTATCCAGCTCATCTTCCACTGTTCTTAACTTGTTGGATTTTGACTGGTTCTCAGCTTGTAATTTTCTACATTCCAGTAGTAAATTCTCACTAAGTCCAACAACGAAGTCCATATCTTTACCATTACCCTTTGTTGGAGTAGATAAAGATCTGGAGCTTGAACTGTCAAAAACAGGTAATGATATTCTTTTATCTTTCTTTCCTAGGAAATTAGACAAGGATTTTTTGGATGGTTCACCTTGTCTCACATCACTTGCTGCTTCACTAGTAGATACCTGATCATCCTCCTTTCTAGCACCAGGTCTCTTGGGAGTATTTATAGTGGATTGAGATAACCTCTTCTGAAGATCAGAGAGTTGTGATTTTAAATTATTATCAGAGGATGACATTTTGTGAGCTATGGGCTTTCACTTCTTCTCTATTGTCGTGTTAGTACATATGCGTGATATTGGAGAAAAGAATGAAAACAGGGCAAGAATGTGAGAAGGATCCATGCAAAAGCTCGTGATCTGTTCTATTCTTAGCCATAATATCAATCCCCTATGGTCAAACTTACCTTCTCTGATGACAATCTCTACTCTTTTCTTGGTTCTTCAGGTATAAATGGTTATTGTTTTGATTTCGTTATGCTCGATATGTAAAGCTCATGTGTTTTTTTTTCACGGATCTTTCGATTGTTTACATCCAAATTTTCGCGGCTCTCGAGATGAGTCGCGTAATTGACCTTTGAATTTTACAAAAGAATGTGACAAGTCGATCTTTGGAGGGCCATTGGTGATGGTATTAGTGATTTGCTCGATGGGATGAGTTTCTTATTTGGTGTTTGTTACTCTTTTTATGGGTGTTTTGAGTGTATCTCGAGGGCCAGATCTGGCACAGATCTTGAACCAATAAGCCTATTTATGATGTCTTTGAACAGTTCTCGCAACCAATTGATGTCAGTGTCAAGCTACAAATTGATTTTTAGATAGTTATCCATCACTCTACGACTTTTTCAAAAGAAAAACATGTACATTAGTGTGTCATCAACCAGTGAATAACAAACAATCTATTTCTTGGTTTGCTTTCTCACAGCATTTAGAAAACTTGCAATTCCTTCTCCTTCATAGTCATAATTTAAAGATCTCGATACAATATAACCTCCCCCATTATTCAACGCACTTCCTAAGTTACTCGCACTTCTTTTGAAGAATCCACTCAATAAAACACTTCTTAAATTAGCCTTATTTTTCTCAAATGATTCTGGTAAGTGGGAGTATAATTTTTGTAGTGTTTCGTCATCGGCATTCTCTATAAGTGATTCTAAATTTTGTGGTGTGAGGACATCATTGAGATCATAAATTGGCCTGACTTGGGAGTTAGTTAATATTACAATCAGAAGAAGGGTGACATTAAAAAATGCAGTCTATTCATATCTCATTATGTACTTACTGTGAGTTTTGTTCACTAGTAGTTGGTGCAGCAGAAGTTGTGGCATCTGGAACTTCAACATCTTGTTGTTGTTCTTCTTCTTCCTCTTCTTCTTCAACAGGTTCAAACACTTTTTCAATTCTCTCCAACAATTCCTTGTCTTTTTTACTCAATGCACTTAAATCATCTTCGTTATCGCTAACTTCTTGTAACCAAAACAAATGTCTTGCACCTGAGGAAAGAAAAGTCAATGCAAACACTCTACCAGTTTTTGCTTCTTCAACTTGCTTCCAGGAAACATCTCCGGGTATGACCAATAGATCTTCCTTTTCCACGTTCGTCACGTTGTCCTTTGGAGCCCATTCGAAAGAATAGAAGGATTCATCTTCTTCTGATGGTTTTATAGTGATTTGACCTTGGATTGGCTCAGGGGTGGCCAATTTCTTCTCAGCATCGTATTTCACTCTTCCTGCTCTAAACTTGATTGTGGACATCTTCAAACACTACCAATTGACTTTCCTTCCAAAGAGTTGATTATTGTAAAGTCATTGCCACTTGTATCGAAATTCAATTTTCAAAATCAGATTTTACAGATCCAGTTCGCGAATGTCGCGAATTAAACCATTCCCATTTACCCGGCACTTCAGCTGGTTAGCCGGTAATACTAACAGCTAGGCTCATATTGATCCAATTAATACTTCTCATTCTTCGAGTCTCATCTGGTGGAATTTGTACAAGTCTATTACGGAATGACATCTCAGTTCCCTCCTTCGAGTGTCACGGACACTGTGAAAGCCATTGCTGAAATATTGAAGAGAAGAAAGGAGACAATCTCGGTCTCTGAGGCCGCTTGTGGTGGATTACTCTCAGCCTACTTGGTTTCAGTTCCCGGTGCATCAGATTGGTTCCATGGTGGTACTTTAGTATACAGTTTGAAGTCAAAGCTGAAATTATCAGGATGGTCCGAGGAGGATATTTTAAATTATACTGGTCCTTCTGAAAAGGTTGTGTTGAGATTAGCCAGAAATTTAAGAATGGATTTAGGATCAACCTATGTTTTATCAGAATCAGGTATTGCTGGTCCTGTTTTACAACTACAGGATAAAGAAGGAGAATCTATATACTCTAATGAAGATATCGGTACAGTTTATTTAGGTATTGCTAAACCAGATGGTGAAATTTCAACATTCAAGAAAACTGGTTCCACGGATAGATCATTAAACATGGAAGAATTTGCGAGATTTGGATTAGAATTCTTCCTTGAGGAGCTTAAAAAAGCTGACAGTGAAGAAGAAAAGGATTCTGGAAAAGAGGAACCTGTAAATGGCCATATAGACAAGAAACAAAAAGTGTAAAGTTGTCTAATTGACCAAGAGAAGCCAATTGGAAGGTTCTCTATCAGTGGAGACGTGGAGCATTAAAGCAAAACTACAGAAGTTTCACCATTGATTATAGCAGCTACACCATATACCCATATAAGTACCCATTTAGTCTGGACTCTGAATGAGCTGAGATCGAATGATTATTATATCACCCAACTTGATTGGTGCAGCACAGCTTGAACAGGGTCTCTAGTAAATCACCAGCTTCCTCCAAAAATAACTCTGGTGGCTCTAGTATGAACGACTAGTAACTAATACACAGGATATACTGACTATAGAACGTAGCTAAGTCCTTTACCACATCAATTAGTTGTGACTCGTGACTAGTTTTAGGTACTACATTTCCCAAACGGTCGCTAATTTCGTGCATTTTTAAAAGCCGATCTACACTGAAAAGTTCAACGCAGAATCCCAACTGGAAAAGAGCCTTCTCAACATTGGACATTCCAATGAAGAGAAGAAACCCTTATAGCCTAATATCAACTTTGTAATTCTCCTCTTAATAAAATAATTACCTATTCCACAGATTATGTACAACTTCTAAATTTGTATTGTGATCTGTCTGTTTCTGCCTTTCCATTTTTTTTCATCCCAGTCGATCTTCGAAAAATTCAACCAATCTAAATTCCTATCCATGACAGAATCTTGAAATAATACCCTGAGAAAATCAACACCCTTATCAATCCATATTCCATCTGAAAGATACATCAATCGTTTTATTCACTTCTGAAAAATCATCTCCGCAAGTTTGATTATAAAAATTCCAACATCTTTTACTTCTTTCCAATCGGTACCTTACATTCTCTTTCCAAGATTGATTTCGTTGAATAAAGATTCAAGGATTTAATGATGTCAGAAACCAACGGTAGTTCGACTCAACAGGCAGAACTACAATGGTCTCCTCTATCCATGCTGGCTCATGGGAAAGTGGTGAAATCATTTCTTCCACTCGATAAGTTTCCAAGCTTGAGCTTATCAGCTTTTTACAAAAATTTATATCCTGGTGATGAAGTGTTCCTTTTCGAAACTAATAATGCCAATTGGGCAAGAGGTTACTTGATCGTACAGCCATTGCCCTCAGATTTCATAGCCAAATCAAGTGACTTGGATAAATTACCAGAACAGAAAGTCAGTGTTGTCATTGTTCCTTTATCTCATGTTCAAATCAATGATAGATTACCTATGACATCCAATTTTGCAGCACCAAATGTGGCAGATTTCGAATATAAGGATAGCACAATTCCAAGTATTTATGAACTTCAGCTTTCAAATTCCAAGGCCAGAAATGGAGATTTACAAGATGAAGGTGCCAATGTTAATTTAAAACCACCGTTACCATTAGTAAGATTGGATACTGGAGATTTATTGGATGAATTAGTACCATCATTATCTCTTTTAGCTTCACATATATATTCATTTTATTCGGTTGGTGAATATGATTTATTTAAAAAATTATATGAATCATTTGATGAATTGAATAATTTAAAAATAAGATTGACCCACAATTTATTAACCAGAAGTGAAAAAGCCTTGGCTCAAAAACAAGTTTCATTATTATTATCCAACATTTCAAAGTTTTTATCTTCAAAAGGTGTCAATAGATTCGACAAAACAACCACTTCTCAATTGGTACATGACTCTTCAGGATATCAATCAATCACTGCAAGAGATGTCGACACTGCTGAACTGTATGAATATTGGAACCCAGACTTATCTAAACAACCAGTCCCAAAATTCATTGCAGCTAATCAACTTACAGCTGCTCTATCACCAAATTTTCCAGTGACAAATAATTTAGATGAAGAATTAAAACCTAAAAAAGTTACAAAATTTGATAAAGTTACACCTTCACAGATTTTAGTTGACTTCAAAGATGTTAATGGTACATCTACTTTAAATCCAAAGGGATTCATTGGTATGACTGCTTATTTATACTTGAGAACTTCTAAGAAAAGATTAACTGAAGCTTTTGCTATTCATATTAACTCTGATGCTGATTTTTCACTTGATAAAGTCTCTGCTGCCTTGTTTAGAAATATACCTGGTACTGAAGTTGATTCAAATAGAATATATCTTGTTGCAATAGTCACTGAAAGAATTGATGTTTCAAAGACTGGTGAGTTTTCAAATGGGTCCTTGAACATTGTTAGAAAAGGTATAGCTGCTGGTGTTGCTGATATATCAAGAATTTTCTCAAGACATTCAGGTGCTTTAAAATCTGGTGAATTTCATCAATTTACCATTAAATTATTTGGTTCATATGTCAACAAGACTGATAATACAACTTTGGATCCAAGAAATATGAACTTTGGTTGGGGTGAATTAGTTGATCGTGTTATTTCTGCTTCGAAAAAGGGTGTTGCCGTCAATCCAAGAGCTGAAAGACTTGTTGTTTCCATTAAGGAATTTAAAGGTGATCTTCAATCAGTTGCATCTGATTTTGATGCTAATGTGAAGACTCCAATTCATCAAATTAGAACAAACTTTTTCGATCCTCTAGTGAAGGCTTATGATAGAATTTACTTGTCATCCGGTAGAGTCAATTTAACATTCAATTCTACTCCTTTCCCTGGTGATTTAATATCTGTTCAATTAATAAACAACAACCCTGACTCCAAAATTGTCATTTCAAAAGCTACTAATGATGCCCCAGGCAATCAATGGGACTTCACTTCTGTTCACTCAAATGAAGTGGTTGGTGAAACCATTAAATTGAGTGGGATTGAAGATATTGCTGAAAATGAAAGTTTGACTTTGAGATTATATGTCAATTTCGAATACAAATGTGATGCTGAGTTGGTTATAAGTAAAAATGGATTGATTCATGAACAGAACAAGTCTCAACCAATTTTGTTCAAGATTGGACCACAGACTATTGCCTCATTGGAGATCACTACTCGTTATGTTGGTAAGTCAAAGAATATCGAAACTGCATTCCAACATGTTTTACAATGGCAAAGATTATATTCCTTACCTGAACATGAAGAGAAACTAATTGAAACATTGAAATTGATGAATCAAGTTTCACTAGAACAATCCATTAAATATTTCAAAGATTTGTTGAGATCTTTGTTAGAAATCTTCCAAGCATCTGTGCAAGCCAATCTCCTAAAGCTTAAAGCTGCTTCATTCTATGCATTCATACATTTGTTGGATGTTGTTGTTGCAAGACAAGAGCAATACACTTACTTGTATGAAGAATTTGTTTCAGAAAATTCAAATGGGAACACGCTACCAAAAGTTGGTTCAGATTTGTTGTTTGTCACTGCTGGTTATTTTGGGAAAGCAGAAACAGAATGGAACTATGTTGGTAGAACTTTGTGTCGTATCTCTCCATTATTATTGAAAATTTCAATTTTGACATTAGATAATTCTGATCTCAAAGAATTTAGAAGTTCATGGAAGGCTCTGGTGCAAGTACTATGTTCCTTCTTATCTTTAAGAGTTGAATCAATGGTACCAGATCAGTTATTGGTTCTTGAATACGTGGATTTGTCCCTAGATAATCTTAGAGGTATATTCCCAGATAGAGATGTTGTTGAATACGGCATTCTCCTTATCAATTCTGTTGGGAAAAGAGGTTTACCTGATAATGACGAACCATCTACATTGAAGACTAAAGAAGTTAAGATATTCATAACAAAATTGTTATTGATTCGTCGGTTGTTGAATAGTTGGATTTTCCAAATTGCTGAGCTTCAGGAAATGACACATAAATTCTTCTTCTGCTCAATCAATTGGGCTATTGAGGCATATGATGACAATCACACAGATATTGATATTTTGAGACTTTCAAATTCATGTTTGGTATCTCTTTGTAATATTGCATGGGGTGTTATTGTCGATAAAGACGAACATCACTACGTTTTACCAAGAAGTGTATCAAGACTTTTGTTGGTTGTTGCTCAGCTGTTCCATAAAATTCATCATTATGCTAGATCGAATGGTTTATTTGAGCCAAAGAGAACATACACACAACTTTTCCCTAATACGTATCCATTTGCTGAACTGATTATGGATTCTGTTATCAATGATGTTACAGTGGTTGAAATTTTGATTGAATTAGGTGTTATTTATGCCTTTGTTACCAAAATATCCAAGAATATAGCATCAAGTGCTCAAGGTTTTGTTTCAATTTTTGAAGCATCAACTAATGATGAGTTATTCAACTCTTCTCCAAATTTTGTCAAATCTTTCACTAAAGATGATTTACTATTAATCATTCAGACAAATAGATTGTTGGTGCAAAGTAAGTTTTATCCAGCTGAAAAATGGATTTCATTGCATGCACTTTTCATTGAAAGTACAACAAGTTCTTCAGAACTAATTAAATTCATCCTAATCAAGGATCATATTCCAAATGCTTCCAACCCTGAAACTTTTGATAGGTCATTATGGAGTAAATATTTGAAATCTTTGTTGGCAATGTCATCTTCAATGCCTGCTTCTATTTGTCATTTAGCTGAAGTTCCTAGAAAAGCTGCATGGAAAATCACACATGATATTCGTGGTAGATGTGCTTCAGTTATCAGTCAGTCTTGGGATTGTTTAGGATGGGATTCATTGAAAAGAGACTATGTTCGTTTCCATGTTAAGAAAAATTCTGGTTATCAAGTTGAGTTTATCCAAGATGATTATGGTATTTTGGAAGAACTGATGGTGTTCTGTCTACAAAGAAATGCTCAATGTCAAATTGTTGGTGTTAAGGTATTATGGACGCTCATTATTGCAGAGCTATTGGTACAAGAAACAAGTGATGAACCTGTTCCAAATAAACTAGCCGAAGTGGAGAGAGGTTGTATGGTTGGGTTGGATAAATTCTTTAAATCTCAAAGATATATTCCTGGTCTATATGAACAAAGAAATTTTATCAAGAGACTGAAGATGGTTGCAAGATTAGATCCAGAAGATGAATCATTCTCAGATGTATACAATTTCATTCAAAACTTGAGTGAGTTCTTAGATATTCAAAACGATTTAACCTCTGTTCCAAGAGGTGACGAGTATGATGATGAAAGAACCTTCCATGATCTAGATATTTTACGTCATTTGATGCGTGTTAACAATGCAAAGAAGTTCCATGCTTCATTGGATGATTTATATGAAAGAAATGTTGCAAAGGGGAACTATGTTCAAGCAGCTTTATGTTTGGAATTGCTAGCCTCCACATATGAATGGAACGTTGAGGAAGAGTTACCAATCTCAATCAAACCTAAATTACCTGCCCAAACTGCATTTGAGAGAAAAGAATATTTATACAAAAACATTGCAGCTCATTTGGTAAAGGGTAATAAATTAGAAAAAGCTGTTTCAATATACAAGGAATTGGCTGAAGTTTATGATAAAGTGAATTTCAACTTGAAAGGTTTATCATTCGTTCACAGCAAATTATCTCAATTATATATTGATTTGACCACTGCTGATAGATCTACATCAACATATTTCAAAGTTACATTCATCGGTTTAGGGTTCCCAAAGACTGTTAGAGGAAGAAGTTTTATCTATGAAGGATTCACATTTGAACACATCAACTCCATTCATAATAGATTGTTGAGATTGCACATTGGTGCTAAGATCATTTCCAATGATGATGAAGCTGCATATCTGATTGCTAATGTTCCAAATGGTAAACATTTACATATCATCACAGTGAAACCACAAATGGATTTCGCAAATAATCATGGTAATTTATCAAGTGCAGCTAGATTATACATGGAAAACAAGGATTTGAAATATTTCACCACTTCAAAGAGATTACAAAAATCTACATCTGTTTTAGATCTATGGGTTGAAGAAACAATTTATGAAACTTATAACACTTTCCCAACATTGATGAACAGAAGTGAAATCACAAGGGTTCAGACTACAAAACTATCACCAATTCAAAATGCATTGAGAACTCTTAGTGCAAAGACCCAGGATTTAGTTAATGCTGAAATTGGTGCACAAAAGGCATTGAGAGATAATGAGAGAAAATCTACAAGTTTCAACGAATTATCAAGAAATTTATCCGGTACAGTTGATGCACCAGTTAATGGTGGTATTGGTCAATACAGAGAATTTTTCGATCTTGAACTCACATTGGATGATGAAGGATTGGCTAGTGATTTAAGTGTGTTGAGAAGTGCATTTGATAACTTAACCACTTGTATTTTCCGTTGTTTATTAGTTCATGGAAGATTAATTCCAGATAGTTTGAGAGAATCACATATTGTCTTGATTGATCTATTTGAAAAGAACTTCGAAGGAGAAATCAAGAGAAACAAGATTGATGTTTCAGAGCTAAGACGTGCAGCTCCTGATCTTTTACCTTCACTCCCATCATCTTCAGCTTCCAGTATCAATGGGTTCAAAACCATGCATTCAGCTGGAACAACGAGTAATCTCAATGGTCACAGTGCAAGAATTCCATCTAGTTCATCTACAATCACAAGAGTTGATACAAGATCATCAGATAAATCAACTTCCAAAATGTCACAAACTACTTCAGGCAGTGGAGGTAGAGTGAGATCTCTCCTGAGCTGGAGACAATCCAGATCAGAGCAATAAAACCAAAAGAACACTAGTCCCTTAGTATATAGTATTTAAAAGTACATTCATTCGTTATTCAAAAAATTTGTAGTGACACTTTTTTTCATTTCCCAATCGGGAAGTCTAGATTTAAAAAGTGGGATTCTTTTTGAAGGGAAAAAAAAAGACCGGACATACAAAAAACAGTTCACAATAATTACAAATAGTTATACCAACACAACTTATTCTTTGGCATCACTAGATATTCCATAATGTTCAGATTAGCCACCCAATCAGCTCTTCGTGCTTCTGTCAGATCCACTGTTGCTAGATCAACTGTACCATCAGTTGCTGTTTTATACAAACCAGGTGCTACTTCATTCTTTCAACCTCGTTTCTATTCTACTAAATTGACCCAAGATGAAGTTTTACGTCGTATTCAAGAAGCTACTAGTCATTTAGTTTCTACCCCAGTGACTTTAAAACCAGAATTGAACATCACTACTGATTTAGGTTTTGATTCATTAGATGCTGTTGAATATTTGATTGCCATTGAAGAAGAATTCGATATTGAAATGGATGAAAATTCCGCTAATCAAATCAAAACTGTTGGTGAAGCTGTTGAATACGTGATCAACAACCCAGAAGCTCATTAAATAGATGGATGATTACAAAAATAGAGGGCTAGTTGTGAGCCTTTTGTTGTTATGACGGAAAGATGATTTTTTTTGATTCAATTTTGTATATAATTTCAATACTTGTGCTCATTAAAGGCATATTGATAAAACTGATATTAATCTTGTATTAAATTTACCAGTATATAGATTAAATATCCCCATTATTTACGTATTCTTTTACTCGGATTATTCTTTTCTCTATTGTGCTTAGTCATCTCCATAAATGTTTCTATTTAATTTTTCTATACAGAGACAACGCCATCTACATTTATACAATTGAAATAGACATTAAATATGACTACAGACAAGCAAGAAATACATACAAATGGCCATATTGAGCCTGTGAGCAACAGTGAAGCTGAAGATACAGAACCTGAAGATCTTGAACAAGAAGCACAACAGCCAACTTCAGGAATCCAAGGCCAAATCATTCCAGATGATCATCCAGAACAGATTGATGCAGATGTTGATTTGGCAAATGAATATCCAGATGATTCAGAATATATTGAATTGGTTCACTTGAAAATCAGGTCATTGGAGGATTTGGATTTAGGAAGATTTAAACAATTAAAGAGTCTTGTGCTTAGACAAAATTTGTTAGATTCAATATCAGAGGTGAAATATTTGAATAAAGATATTGAAGAATTGGATTTTTATGATAATAGAATCAAACATATTAGTAGTCATGTTAATGAATTGACTCAATTACAAAATTTGGATTTAAGTTTTAATAAAATTAGAAATATTAAAAATATTGAAGATTTAGTAAATTTAAAAAACTTATATTTTGTTCAAAATAAGATTAGTGAAATTATTAATTTAGATAAATTTGATAAATTGATTAATTTAGAACTTGGTGGTAATAGAATTTTCAAGATTGAAAATTTAGATAAATTAATTAATTTACAACAAATATGGCTTGGTAAGAATAAAATTTCTAAATTAGAAAATTTAAACAAATTACATAATTTAAAAATATTATCAATTCAATCTAATAGAATAACAAAATTGGAAGGATTAGAAGAATTAGTTAATTTAGAAGAATTATATTTATCACATAATGGTATTTCCAAAATTGAAGGACTTGAAAAAAATTTAAAATTAAATACATTAGATATAACATCTAATAGAATAACAAAACTTGAAAATCTATCACATTTAAAGAAATTAACTGATCTTTGGGCATCTTCAAATCAAATTTCATCATTTGAAGAAGTTGAAAAAGAATTAAAAGATTTAAAAGATTTAGATACTGTTTATTTTGAAGGAAATCCACTTCAATTACAAAATCCAACAAGTTATAGAAGAAAATTAATTATGTTTTTACCTCAAGTACAAAAAATTGATGCTACATATGTTCGTTAAATAAATAAATAAATAAACATAGCGATTCTGTTTCTTCATAAATATGTAATTTTATCGATCTTGATCTTGATCTTGTGTTAAACCTTGATCATCTATTTCTGGTCTAAAAGCAGCAGGACTCATTTTTTGATAATTTTGATTATACAAGAAATCTTTAGCCACAGGTACACTTCTAGCATAAATACTTCTTGTATCTAATAATTCAGGAGTTAAATCTTCAATTTTTGTAACACCTAATAATCTCATATTCATTGCAATTTCATCTTTTAATAATTGAATTGCTCTTTGAACACCTTTATCACCATATGAACTCATTGCATATAAGAAAGGTCTTCCAAGTCCAACACCTTTAGCACCAAGACATAAAGCTTTTAAAACATCAGTACCTCTTCTAACACCACCATCAACAAATATATCAATTTTATCATCTAAACCTTTTTCTTTTAATAATGGCATAACTTCAGCAAGAACTTCAATTGGAGCTCTAGCAAAATCTAATTGACGACCACCATGATTTGAAAGTACAACACCTTGTAAACCATGTTCTATAGCCAAGAAAACATCTTCTTTTCTTTGAACACCTTTAAGAACAATTGGCATTTTAGTTATTGATTTTAAAAAAGCGATATCTTTCCAAGATAATGCAGGATCGATAAATGAACTTAGAGCACGAGAAGCACCTTGACTTCTATCAATTTCCCCCTCTTGTTCAGATTGGGCATCTGAATCAGCTTCAAATTTCATCTTCATATCTTTTTCACGACGACCTAAAGAAGGAGCATCAACTGTTACAAATAAACCTTTCATTCCTCTTTCTTCTGCATGTCTAACAGCCTTCTCGGTAATTTTACGATTTTCATTAACATATAATTGATACCATTGATTTTGACCTGGAATTCTTGCATCTGCAATTTCATCAAATGAACAAGAAGCTAAAGTGGAAATCATTTGAATAACTTCTTCAGGGCCAGCACCTTTAGCAAGGGCAACTTCACCTTCAGGATGACCAAATTTAGCTAATGCAGTAGCTGATATATAAAAAGGTGCAGCAGTTTTAGATCCAAGCATTTCTGTTGAAATATCAACATCTTTCACATCAACCAAAATTTTTGGATTGAAAAAAATTCTATGATAAGCATTATGATTTTCTCTTAATGTAACTTCATCATCTGCAGCAGAACAATAATAAGCTAAAGCAGGAGGAGGTAATATTTGTCTTGCAATAGTTTCGAAATCATGAAGATTAATCATTTGTGAAAGAGGTGGTTTTCTAGAAATTCTATCCAATCTATCATATTCTTCATCAGTCATTTCTTCATCTTCTTGTTCAAATTCACCAATTAAAGGACCTAAATGTTTTTCTGGTGGTAAAAATTTTTCAATTGTATCTGGAGGATGAATTGGTACAAAGATTTTAGTTGCATCTTTACCAGCATATTTTAATATAATTCTTTGACCACCTGGATGATTTGGTAAAAAATCGGTTAAATCATAAACTTGACCATTTAGGACAACCCATAAATCATCTTCTTTATTATGTTGAGACACAACTTCTGGTGTAAGTTCGATATCTTTTGATTTAGGTACATCTGCACTAATGTATTTATCTTTTTGTACATAATATAGAGAAGCAGTTATAGCACTTATTGATAAAACACCCAATGTTATTGAATTTCGTGTGGAGTTGGAATTTTTCACAATAGATGATGAATTTAGTCTTTTGAAAGGTTTGATCTTATCAGCAATTGATCTATAACTGAGACGAGCAGATGATCTCAATTGTGTTCTGAACATTGTGTATATCGACCTTCAAACAGTTTTACCGAGAGATAGATCAATAGAGATTATCCATATTTATATACCCTTGAATAGAGTAAAGTATCATTCCTCGAGGCTTTATTCGGTATCCCAGAACCGGCCTATAGCAAGTGATCAAAAGTCCATTACGCGGGTTTCCCACTTATGTAATACTGTGGAGTAGTTGGGGCCATCCCACGCAACTTTGGGCAGGTGGTTGACAGGAGAGTGTGGGGGCCACTGGGCCCAGTGGGCCCTAGGCAGAGAGTGAGCCTGGAGTGTGAGCCTGGAGTGTAGACAGAGGAGTCAAAGGTAAAGAGTGATCAACAGAGTCATTAACCAACTCTCCACTGGGGATTGATGAAATACGTTATAAAGCTCAAATGATGTTGTTGGTGTTGGTGTTGTTGGTGTTGTTGATGATGAAATTGACGTTTTGCGCGTAATTCAACAATGTACTTTCCGGTTCTCCATTAACCAGTAATAAGCATTAAATTGATGTAGTTTGATTTAACGTGGGATGTACATGATATATCGGTTAGTTTTCACATAATTGGAATTGATTGTTGTGAATTAGTGGACTTAGTACTGGTGTAATCTGGATAAAATATGATCAATGGGATAAGCCTTTGAAGGACGAGAAGGACGGTACCTATTCAATCATACCGATCATTATATCATTCGGTTAATTGAAAACTTGATTAGGTATAGCAATTGACACTTATTTATATGTATTGTATCTAAACTTTTCATCGGATATTAGAGAAGAGACACATGGCTTCATAACCATTTCCGTTTGGGGAATCAGTTGATACTATAAGTCGCGAATCCGTTCTGTAGATTGATTGTGCCTATATAATTTTTTTGAGATGAGCTTTTAACTAGGACATAAAGTAATATATTGATCAACATGTTATGAGTAATACATGGATCAGAGGACCCAGATGTGGTGTGGACAACTGTAGGTCGAGACACTACAGAACCGTTGATGGTCGAAGAATCTGTCAATATGGTCATGTTAATGAAGGTCATGTTGAGTTTAATGATGATGATGATGAAAATTTCGTTGTAACTAAAAGATTAAAATTACCAACTAATACAACTGGATTATCTCAAGCTTCACAAATCACTCCTGGTTTACAAAAAGATGAATCGAAAAGGAAACTGTATGGTGTTGCAGGTCGTGAATTATATTTTAAATGTTTCCAATGTGTATTAAAAGCTCAAGTTAATACATTAATTAATGATCATGGATTCCCTAAAATTTTTGAAACAATAGTTAAATCTATATATGTTGAATATTTAACTGTTGATAATAACGTTGAATTTGGTGAAGAATCAGGTTTCACCACACAAGATACAACTTTTACAAATCAAGCTTCAGAAGATCGAGAATTTAGATTTAAAAAATTACCAAGTCATATAGATAGTTTGGCAATATGTTATTTAAGTTGTCGTTATTTGAATTTACCAATATATATCAACGATTTTGTTCAGTGGACAACAACTAATAGAATACCATATATGAGGGCAAGTTTTAATATTCCAAAAATTTTAAGAGATAAATTAGCTGTTAATATGACAAGATTATTTGAACCTAAAAGACCTCCATTACGTGGTGATTTATGTATGACAATCACTAAAGTTGCCAATTCTTTAAAATTGAATGGATTAGAATTGAATTATGAACCATTGTTATTTAAAGTTGTAAAAGAATTGATTTTACCACCTCAAATATATTTTGCAGTTAAAAAAATTATAAATTTGAAGAATGTTGAATTGAAAATATCTGAAACTGTTTTCAAGACTAGAAAGGCTGCTCGTGTGATTAATGATTTCCCAGAGATTAAATTGATTTCAATAATAATATGTATGACAAAATTATATTTCTTAAATGGACATTTCAATCCAGAATACAAGACTTATGATTGGAAAAAATGGATGGAAATCATTGAAAATCTCGATCTAGATCAAGATGATACTAGAAATTTCAACAATGCTTTAAGTTCTTTACTATTGTCTAAAAATTCCAGTAATGAAGTTATAGAATGGGATGAACGACAAACTGAGAAATATCTTGATTGGTTCACACAAAGAATAGTCAATACTCAAACAATAGAAGTTCCCACTGCTCTAAAGAGACTTTATGATATATTTGAACTACCAGAGACACAACTTGAGGAACAAAAGGATCCTGAAGATGCAATCAACACTACAGAGATTGCATTCAAGAAACTGTTGGAATCAGAGTCCAATCATGAATTGCTCACTAGTGATGAAGTTGTCAGAATAGAGAATCTCTTCATAGAGAATCTCATTTCTAATTTCGGATTAACAGAGACTCAATTAAGACTGGCAATAAGACATAATGAATTGAAATTGTTTCCAACACAAAATTGAAAAAACCAAAAAAAAAAAAACTTTGGAGCGGCTATTTAAAAAAGATCATGTTGAACAAATCAGTCACTTTAAAGTGAATCTCATACAGCGGTAAAGATGGGAAAACGGCAAAGGAGACCCAAATCTACTAAAAAGAGGCTGAAGAAGAAGTCCTCAAAGTCCAAGTTGTTCAAGTTGTTGGAATTCGTATTGAGATTGGTGATTTATCCATTTTATGTGACTTATGTCTTGATGAAAACATTGTTGATTGTTAAACCAAAAGAGACGGTTTATTCATTAAAAGAAAAAGTGAGTACTGGTTATTCCAAGTCTAAAAAGTATTATAGAAAGGCTAAGAAGTTTACTTTGGATGATCAAGGTGATGAGACTAGTGATGATGATGATGAAGGTGATAAGAAACTAGGTAAGAAGAAAAAAATGAAGAAGAAGAAAATGAAGTTTATCAAGAAGTTGATATTAAAATCTGTTCTTTTGTCTAAGAAGTTATTCAGTTTGGTTTGGAAATTATTAATAAAGATTAAATATTTAAAGAAATATATTGTGATGAAGATTAAATGGAGTATAAAGAAAGTATATGAATTATGGTTGGATACTGAAAGAATAGTATTCAAGATCAAAGGTTCTCCCTTTGCAATTATTGATAAAGTGAAATCATTTGTTAAGGTAGCTATTGAAGAACCAGATCAATATGATTATGAAATTATTCCTAAATCTCAATCAAATTTCCCACCACCTATTCAAATTTCTGAAGATGATGGTTCTTTAGATGAAATCATTATAACGAAAACTGTTACAGAATGGCCAGATACAAAAGGCCATAGACCATTAACTACTTTATCTTCAAGACCAATTAGTTCAAGAGGTGCACCTCAATCGAAATTTTCCACTAGAATTGAAAGTACAATTCCATCACGCAGACTTTATGCTCCTCCAACTAATGAAGAGTTGATTGATGATTATTTCAACACTTATGATGCTATTCAACCTCATGACGGACATAGAAACTCTGTTGCAAGAAGAAGAAAGAGAAGAGTTGTTACAGATGAAGATGTCAACACTATTGAATATGTCCCAGATCAACCAACTTCAAGACCTATTATTCCTGAGCGTCCAGTCTCAAGAATTGTCACGAGCCGCGACAAGAATTATGATGATGATTACGATTACGAAGAGAGACCCCAAAAGTCTCGCATAGCTTATAACGCAACCTGTTAAGAATAGATAGAAGCTTTATATAGCTATCATGGATTTTTTGTAGTAGTTGCGCGTCTTGACGCCAAAAAAAAAATTATATTAATCGCGAAACAAAAACAGTCTTGAACCATCAACCACAAACATAGAAGTACTAGTAATTGGACCCACAATGGATTTGCCAAATGATATAAAGCATCTCTATATAACGTGGCTTGAAGAAGATGTGCTACTGTACTCACTCCGAAACCAAAAATCTGCAATGTTATACACTCGAGCTCTGGAAAAACTACGAGCTTATACACCACCAGTATTGACACCAAGAGATTTGATCAAAGTTCCATTTATTGGAGAGAAAATTGTTGGTCAGATGGAGAGTAGACTTGAAAACTATTGTAAAGAGAATGGATATAATCTTCCTGTTGGTGCTGGAAGTACTGTTAAGCGTAAATCTGGGAAAAGATCAAAAGAATTAGGACCAGAAGATATTGATGGAGATGATGATGATGATGAGCCAGTAAAGAAGAGGAAAACTACAAAGAGGAAATATGTCCCTGTTAAAAGATCTGGAGGATATGCTATATTGCTTGTTCTATTAGAATTGGATCCTGAGTGTAATGGTATGACAAAGGATTTAATAACTAAAAATGCTACACCTTATTGTGAAAAGAGTTTTACAGCAAATCCAAGTACAAATCAATTTTATTCTGCTTGGAGTAGTGTTAAATCATTATTGAATAATGATCTTGTGAAAGTCAGTGGGAGACCTGCACATTATTATCTTACTGATGAAGGAAAAGAACTTGCAATGAAATTGAAAAATGCTGATGATATTGTATTTAGAAATGAAAGATCTGTACGTGAAGAACCCGATAGTATAGAACATAATGATATCATGGAAGATTACAATATACCTGAGGTTATACCTGATAGAAACAGAGTGCTGCATATTCATGAAGGTGTTAATTATCAGTTTTGGGAACCAGGTAGTTATGATGTAATGTTTCTGGTTGATAACAGAGAAGTTAGATCGAGGAATGAACGTGATTTTTTCCATACTAAACTACAACAATTAAATGTAAAGGCATATTCAAGACCATTAACTGTTGGGGATGGATTATGGATAGCTAGAAATAAATCCACTAATGAAGAAGTTGTATTGGATTATATCATTGAACGTAAAAGATTAGATGATTTGGCAATGAGTATACAAGATGGTCGTTATAATGAACAAAAAGTTCGTCTAAAGAGATCTGCAGTGAGGAATGTTTTCTATTTGATTGAAGAAGTTACTAGTTCTGATGTTGCCAAAATGGCTGATGCAATACAAACTTCAATTGCAATGGCTATGACTACTAGTAATTTCCATGTTAAAAGAACAAAAGATGCGGATGATACAATTCAATTCATTGCTAGAATTACTAAACAAGTTAAGAAATTTTATGAACGTAAAAAATTAATTGTATTAGAACCAAGAAATTTAAACTATCAACAAGATTATAAAACAGTATTAGATGGGTTTAAAGATAGGTTTGATTCTAATGAAGTACAATGTGTCCATAAATATTTCACTTTTGATACAATGTTATCGAAAACAAAACTAATGACTACAAGAGAAATGTTTATAAGGATGTTGATGACTATAAGAGGTGTATCTTTGGAAAAAGCTATTGCCATTCAAAGAGAATTTAAAACACCAAAGGATTTAATAGAAAATTTTAGAGGTGATGATCCTGAATTGGCTAAAAAATTTGGAAAGAAAATTCAAGAATTAATTACAGATCTTTTCAAAAAATAACGAAGTAATGAATAAATGTATATACACATACCATAAAATATAATACAATATATGCTAAATATTGTCTTGTTCCAATTGTCTTTTCCTTTTAACGTAATGAATATCAATCCCATTTTTGAAAACTTCTCTTGTCTCTTCAAGTGAAAGACCACTAACTTCAGGATACCAGCCATAAATAGAGCACCAAGCTATAAAGCAAACACAACCAAAGATTATACAAACACCAGTAGCTGAAAGAGCATTCATCATTGAAAGGAACGTAACAGAAACGATAGAATTTGTCATCCATCCAGTACAGGAGATCATAGCAGCTCCTGGTGCTCGTGCCTCAGTAGGAAGAAATTCCACTGAACTCCAAGGAACAGTACCTAATGCAGAAGCATAACTTCCAACATATATCAACACTGATCCAACAAGTATGATTGAATAGATATTTAGCGGTTTTGTTTGCTCCTCTGTATCAGATGGTAAACGAACTTTGTAGAATCCAAATGCAGCTATAAGTAATCCAACACCCATGATCCAAACAGTTGATAACAACATCTTACGTCTTCCTAACTTATCTATGAATTTCAAAGCCACAAATGTAAAGAGGAAATTAGTCCCGCTAATTAATATTGACACAATCAGTGGATCTCCAACACCTACAATCTTGAAAATTGTAGCCCCATAGTACATAAATGAATTGAAACCAACAGCTTGTTGGAAAAACATCAAGACACATCCAACTCCAAGAGCTCTTATTATAGCTGGAGATCCAAAAAGTTTTTCATGAAGTGGTTTCTTCACTTGAACTTCATTTAATTTTATATCATTCTGGATTGCTTCAATCTTGTTAAGAAGTTGTTCCTTGGTTGCATTAGGATATAGTTTTGATAATGCAATATGAGCCTTAACATATTCATCCCGAAGTAGTAAATATCTTGGTGATTCAGGAATAAATTTGACAACCACCAAAAACAATAATGGTGGAATCCCACTAAGGAAAAACATTAATCTCCAATTATTTTTAGTAGTTTCAATACTGTATGCTATTAAATTTGCAATAAATTGACCACCAGTGGTTGATATTGAATTCAAAGTTAACAAACGACCCCTTTTCTTTGAAGGTGCAACTTCTGATATATATACAGGAACAATCATCGAAGCAGCACCAACTGCGAGTCCAACAACAAATCTTCCTGCAATCAGAAACCCGACAGAGTCACTAGCACCTAATTCAAAAGCAGAAAGTGTGAATACAATACAGCATAACGTTATGATTAGTTTTCTTCCAATATAGGTAGCAAATACAGCAGCACCAAAGGCACCAAAGAATGACCCCACTGAAGTAATACCGGTAACAATCTCTTTTTCAGTTGGAGTTAAAGTAAATTTTGCTTCATCTAAAAATATAAGAATACTGGAAATACAAGCTGTATCATACCCAAACATAAATCCACCTACAGCTGCAGCTCCAACAACCAAAGTTGAATAAAGACCTGTCCTAGTGTTTTCTATATCTTCTGTATGTTGATACAACGATGATTCCACTGCTGTATTCAAAGATGGATTGTCCGTATCAGTACCTGTAAGTAATCCAGTTGTCTGTTCCGTCATTATGTAGGTTAATAATGTACTAGCACATTAAAGGAATGGAATGAAATTAGTTTGCAATAGTAGATAACGAGGGACCTCTTGATTCCCTTCTTTAATCAGAAACTATGAGTCGATTTATCCACACTAATATTGTAAAGTAAATATAATCGATAAACATATAAGTATCTAGAATCTTCGTGATCCATAATTAATGACCCAACTAAAATATCGTTATCTTCCTTGTTGCCTTGGTGATTTTTAAACATTGGTTGGGGCACTCGTGTATAAGTAAATTAATATATTGAGATTAAGCAATATTTTAACAGTAAGACGAACAAGAAACTATATCCATAACGTTTTAAAATTGGTTACCATTGATCTAAAGTAGTTCTCTGATTCATTTGGAATAAATTTTATTTTTGAGAAATTTTTTATTCAATTCTTCAATTAATATAAGAATTTGTGGGTCTATAAAAATTACTATTTTACATATTTACAAAAATTCCTCTCAAAATAAAAAAAAACATATACTGTACAAATATTTCAAATCAGTTGATAATTATTTGACTATTTTTATTTTCTTATTTATTACTGGTCATGTTAGAACTCGAGTTTTGATTTTTTGTCGGATATTAGCGCCCATGCGCGAATGAAGTACCATACATTAGCGTACAGTATACTTACAAAGACCTATGTGCTACAATCAATAAGCCAGTAATTATAAATATATATGTAAAGTCTATATATCAATTCAAGACCATAGTAAGGTGAGAATTCTCCAGCCTCTAATTTTTGGAGCTGGTTCTTCTGGGTAGTCCTCAACATCCTTGAATAGTTGACCCAATTGAACTTCATGTGGTCTATAATATCTAGTTTTTTTATAAAACTTCCAAAAGAAGAAGAGACCCCAAGATAATGGAATTATGAAATATGAACTAAAGAAACTGCTGATGAGGAACTCACCATGCACAAAATTTTTGAAACCACCAGTCAGTAGTAAAATTAAAGATGCGATACCAGAGATCCAAGCTGCTTGAGGAGCAAAAGGAACAGTATGTGGTAATCTATCTCTGGAAATACCTTGAGCCTTCATGGCTCTTGATAGATGAATGTGATTTGCAGAAATTAAAATCCAGCCGAATAGTAAGTTAGCAGAAGTCAAGGACTGGAACCAATTGAAAACATTGGCAGCATTATCAGAAACATTCATATATGCCAAAGGCATAAAGATAGCCACAAAGATCATACCAACCCATGGTAGACCTCTTTTATTTGTCTTTAAAAAGATTTTTGGTGCTTGATGCTTAACAGCTAGTGCAAACAAAGTTCTTGAACCACCAACTAAAGATGTATTACTAACGCTAAAAGCAGATGTTAGCACACCAGCATTTATAATATGTGGTAACACTTTAATCTTTGCGTTCTTAATTGCAACAACAAATGGAGATGATGAGGCATTACCTGTTGAATTGGCAATTGTTGGATCGTCAGATGAAACAATCAAGGTCAAACAAAAGATTGTGATCATCATTAAAATGGAGACTCTGTAAAAGATTCTTTTACAAGCTGTAAAGACAGCCCTTCTTGGGTTTTTAACCTCTGCAGCTAAACTAGGGACTGATTGCACACCACCATAAGAATACACAACACCTGATAAAGCTTTCCAAAAACCGGCAAACTTCCCCAAGCTACCAGTGGTGATGTACTCTTTAAAAGGACCAGGATTTCTCCAATATTGGAATCCTATACTCTTATGATCTGGACCTCCACCAGATGTAATAACTATTGAAACAATTATTAATCCGACTAGTAAGGAAATTTTGATCATTGCAAAAGCAAATTCAAGCTCACCGTAAAATCTCACTGAATATGAATTTGTGGCCAAAATGACAACTATGATAATAGATATCCATGCTGCTTGAGATATATCACTCCAATATGACACAATAACAGCAGCAGCAGATATTTCTCCAGGCATAATATTTGACCAAACACTAATCCAACCATACGCGAATCCCCAAGCAGGATCAATAAATTGTTCTAAATGACGAACAGTAGCTGATGAAACAGGCATCAAAGATGCAACCTCTGCTAATGCTATTTGATTTAAACCAACAATCAAAGCAATGACACCGTAAGCTATGAGTGTTCCAGCTGGACCTGTAGTTGCTAAGACCCCACCACTAGAAAGGAAAACGCCTGTACCAAAAACACCGACCAACGCCAACATCTGAATATGACGCTGCTTTAGTGACGCTTTAAGTCTGTGACGGTCTTGTCCAAAGATTGAAGAATCTTCAGTATCATTTTGTGATTCAACCTCATTTAAATTAACATCACCTTTCTCTAAATTATCTTGCTTGTCATAGTTATGTAAAGAAATTTCTTCAATGTCAGCTTCTGATGTTGATGACAACGAAGTATTCAAGTTCTTCTTTGGGAAGAGAGTCATATTTTGTGAATTGTCCGTTTCGTGTAAATACTCACAGCATTCAGGAGAGACATTTTGATACTTTATATATGATAAAGAATATATTGAAGCATAATCAGTTTGCGTCCTGGAATATCTGTGGATCCTTCATCATTCAATCACACAATAATCAAAGACCCGATGCAGACATAATTTTCCGTAAAGTATCCTGGAGCTCTCCTCTAGCATCTTTGCATCATTTCCAAAAGGCACCAACTTTATTCATATCAAATTGTGGATCCAAAAATTTCTCGAGCCTTGAGGCTTGAGCGTTTTTGATAGTTGTTAATGATGCAGGTGTCATAGGTACTTAAAATACGGACTATGGCTTTTTTTGAACCACCACAAAAATCCACAGTGTCTTACTAATAATCATATCAACTTAATACAACCAACTCCAGAACTGCATAGCTACATAGGCTCTAAGATGCCCAAAAGAGTAGTTTTATGATGAATCATGAATCATGAATGCTGTTATCTTTTTTTTTCGTAGAATTTAGATCCTGTCAATTGTTCACCTCTTGGCATAGCGAGTCACCGAAAGTCCACTAAAGCCCGCTCGGTGAATCAACGTACTCATCTTTTATCTGGTAGATTACTGTCGAGCTACAGCTTATTAAAAGAATGAAAGCGAACGTAATGATAAGATGCAAAGCTATGACCACAGCAAGGTGAGAATATTCCAGCCCCTAAGTTTTGGAGCTGGCTCCTCAGGGTTATCTTGAATATCCTTGAAGAGTGGTCCCAAAACCACTTCACTTGGTCTAAAGTATCTTGTTTTCTTGAATATTTTCCAGAAAATGTACAGAAAACTGGTCAATGGGATAATGAAGTATGCACTGAAGAAACTGCTGAGCTGAAATTCTCCATGAATAAAATTCTTAAATCCTCCTGTCAAAAGTAGAACCACTGATGAAATTCCTGATATCCAAGCAGCTTGTGGTCCAAATCTAAATTTGTGAGGTAGTTGATCTCTAGATATTCCTTGAACTCTCATGGCCCTTGTCATGTGTATGTGGTTCGCAGATATTAAGATCCAGCATACCAGATTATTTGCCGAACACAATGATTGAAACCAGTTGAAAATATTGGCAGCGTTTGTAGAGACATTCATATAAGCTAGTGGCATAAACAATGCAACAAAAATAGTCCCCACGTATGGAAGACCTTGCTTATTGGTTTTGAGGAATATTTGAGGTGCTTGATGTTTCACTGCCAGAGCAAAAAGGGTTCTTGACCCAGCAACAAGTGACATATTAGCAGCACTAAATGCGGATGTTAAGACACCAGCATTTATTATATGAGGAAGAACCCTTATTTGAGCGTTTTGAATTGCAATGACAAATGGTGATGATTTCGCATTTCCTGTAGAGTTCACAATTGCAGGATCATCTGAACGAACAATTAAAGTAAGACATAAAACTGTAGTCATCATTAAGATAGTGACTCTGTAGAAAACTCGTTTACAAGCTGTGAAAACGGTTCTTCTTGGATTTTTGACCTCAGCTGCTAAATTTGGAACAGTCTGAACTCCAGCAAAAGAATAAACGACACCTGTTAATGCCTTCCAAAAACCTGCAAATTTTCCTAAATTCCCAGTGGTGATATATTCTGAAAATGGGCCAGGATCTTTCCAATACTCAAAACCAATAGATTTGTGGTCTGGTCCACCTCCAGTGGTGATAACAATAGCCACAATGATTAAACCAATCAAAAGTATGATCTTAATGATAGAGAAATAGAATTCAACTTCTCCATATAATCTTACAGTGTAAGAATTTGAGGCTATTATAACAAAGATCACAATAGTAATCCATGCTGCTTGTGATATATCTGTCCAATAAGAGATAACAACAGCAGCAGCAGAGATCTCACTCGGCATGATACAACTCCAAACATTAGTCCAACCATAAGCAAATCCCATAGCTGGGTCAATAAACTGCTCTAAATGACGAACAACAGCTGAAGAGACAGGCATCAAAGCAGCAACCTCGGCCAATGCCATTTGATTCATACCAACAACTAATGCAATTAAAGCATAAGCTATAAACATCCCAGCTGGTCCTGTAGTTGCCAAAACACCACCACTTGAAAGATATATCCCTGTACCAAAAGTTGAGCAAAGTGCCAACATCTGAATATGTCTTTGCTCAAGAATAGGTTTTAATCCATGACGATCAAGTCCGAACACAGAACATGCATCTAAGTCTTTAGTATTCTCCTTTGTCTCCCACTTCTCCAAATCATCTCCCTTCTCAAATTGTTTCTGAGAGCTATTGTCTGCTGAAGAATTGGAGTTAGTAACCTTTAACTCTGCTCCAGAGGGCAGATTAGCCACCATATCTTATAAAATCTTCTCTTTAACAGTCCGAACAACCATTGAAGCTATGTGTGTAAGGGAATAAAGACTTTAAATAACCGTTAACTCAGTAAATTTGACACTGTGATCTGTTTTATCGGATTCAAAGCTCAAACTGCGGATCAAACTAAGGACGGACCTTTTCACCTTATTAGCCAATTTCTTTAAAGGAGAAACCGTTGGAAACTGACATCAATTGACTTTGACTTAGATCATTCCATAATGAATCTCCGACATTCCTGCCTTCGTTATGGTCTTTACTGCCTCACAACTATTAATATTGTGACTCCCTCGAAGGTATGCTTTTCAATACAATTATTTTAATTGGATGTGGTACCCTTCATCTTGATACATCAGAGCATAAGTGCTTCCTGCGTGCCTCAAGGGCATATGACGCACTGACACTGGAAAGATCACAAAAGATTCCTGCCGCTATATGCTATAGCTGACAAACCACATGTGTGTCTTGAGATCAATGTGTGAGGCAAGAAAAAGGTACCCACTTTGAAGTGAGAGCTCATCCATTTGGTGAGCTACATTCTCTCAAAGTAAGGATCACAACAAGGAGCACTAAATCTAGCTATTGTTGTCCTATAAGGACACTGAATCTCCAAAACCCAAGTTCCAGGTTCCTCATCACAAGCAGAGATCCCCCTTAGATAGCCCCTGAGATCTTCTTTCCAGCATATGGCATCATCTTTCCTAGCCTATGAAGATTCATTTTAGCTGATTTTCAAAAGGGTAACAAATTTGATTCGGGATGAGTGTGCGTCCAGCTGCATTCGGCTATTATCCAAAAACCGTTACACTAAACTTTAACAAAGCCCATAAATATTGAAGATATCAGAGAATGTGTAACAATAATAGAATATATACTAGGTACCAAGATAATAATGAACTCAGAATTAAGAGTTCCAAGGATTATACAAAGTCCGCTGAACTTTGCCCCTGTGCTCCTTGAATGATCGCCTAATGTTTGTCGAAACGGATCAACCGCACATTGTCTAAGAAAAGTTCTTCAATCATTGAGAGGCCATTAGGGTTATTGGATCGGAGTAAGCAGAGTATACATCTTTCATCATTGGCTGTCTGTTGAACAGAGCTCATGGGTAGGATGTCACATAAGTAGCTATTCACTATTCACTATTAAGTCAGCGCTTTGTGGTAATTTACATTGATATGTAATACATTGGAATTTCTTTTATTGAAGTTTATGACCATAACAAAGTTATAACTCTCCAGCCTCTCACTTTCGGAGCAGGTTCCTCTGGATGATCCTCAACATCTCGGAATAAAGGTGCTAGTTGAACTTCATGAGGTCTGTAGTATCTGGTTCTCTTAAAAAATTTCCAGAAAAAGAATAAACCCCACGATAATGGGATAACAAAATATGAACTAAAGAAATTACTGATCAAGAACTCACCATGAACAAAGTTCTTAAATCCACCAGTAAGTAGTAAAATAAATGAAGCAATACCGGATATCCAAGCTGCTTGAACACCAAATTTGAATCTATGTGGTAATCTTTCTCTTGGAATACCTTGTGCTTTCATTGCTCTGGACAGATGAATGTGGTTTGCAGAAATCAAAATCCAACCGAGTAACAGATTAGCTGAGGTTAAAGATTGGAACCAACTGAAGACGTTAGCAGAATTATCAGAAACGTTCATATATGCTAATGGCATAAAGATTGAGACAAAAATCAATCCAGCCCAAGGTAAACCTCTCTTTGTTGTCTTTAGGAAAATTCTTGGAGCCTGGCGTTTAACAGCTAATGCAAATAATGTTCTTGAACCATGAACAATGGACAAGTTACCAGCACTGAAAGCAGATGTCAAGACACCAGCGTTAATTATATGTGGTAAAACTTTGATCTTAGCGTTTTTAATGGCAACAACAAATGGTGAGGACTTAGCATTACCGGTAGAATTGGCAATTGCTGGATCATCAGATGACACAATCAAAGTCAAACAGAAAACCGTAACCATCATAAGAACTGTCACTCTGTAAAAAATTCTTTTACATGCAGTAAAGATTGTTCTTCTTGGGTTTTTAACCTCTGCAGCTAGAGCTGGAACTGATTGAACACCACCATATGAATAAACAACTCCTGATAAAGTTTTCCAAAAACCGGCAAACCTACCAAGACTACCTGTAGTTAAATATTCCTTGAAAGGACCTGGGTTTCTCCAATATTGAAATCCAATAGATTTATGATCTGGAGCACCACCAGATGTAATAACAATTGACACTAAGATCAACCCAATTAATAAAGAGATCTTGATTAATGCAAAGACAAATTCAACCTCTCCATAGAATCTAACCGTGTATGAATTTGTAGCTATGATGATGAAGATAATAATACTGATCCAAGCAGCCTGTGAAATATCCGTCCAATATGACACAATAACAGCAGCAGCAGATATTTCACCAGGCATAATTGAACCCCAAATACTAATCCACCCATATGCAAAACCCCAAGCTGGATCAACAAATTGCTCCAAATGACGAACAGTAGCTGATGAAACTGGCATTAATGAAGCAACTTCTGCCAGTGCAACTTGGTTCAAACCAACAATTACTGCAACGATACCATAAGCAATAAACATACCAGCAGGACCGGTAGTGGCCAAGATACCACCACTTGATAAGAAGATACCAGTTCCAAAGACACCAACTAGCTGTGTAAGTATCTGTTAGTAAGCAGTTTCAATGGGTGGGGCATTGCTTAGTACTTACGGCAAGCATTTGAATATGTCTTTGTTCTAACGATGTTTTTAGTCTATAACGATCCTCACCAAAGACAGAAGAAGTATCAGTTTCATTCTCAACGCTTACTTCATTGACTACTCCTTTTCCCTTTTCCAATTCAATTTGATTGTCATAGACATCATCCAAAGATCTGGTTTCGACATTATCAATACCTGTTGAGCTGGTAAACAGCTCTTCATTCTTTGAGGAGCCCATAATCTATGATTATTGTATGGCAGTATCACAAGAATGATGCACAACAATGGAGACAAAGACCCTTCTTTAAATACATCGAGATTCGAAACCGTTTTTCTTTTGGAAGCTTCTCTTCTCACACTATCGAAACTGTGGTTGATATATAAGCAGGGCTGCTTACCGTTAACTTTCATGCCTCAGTGCTATTTTAAACTCTATTACAATAGGGTCTCTTAGTTAGGTTATCTCCTAAGTACTTGGAGCTCGGCATTCACCACTTTAGCCTTAATTGTGGAAACCATTTGATGAAAGTGGCTTTGCTATGGAAAACTTAATACCTAAGCAGCCTGTCAGTGTCAAATATCAACGACATATAAAGCAGCCAGTGGTGGACTATGGCTCAAGATATAATCCCCAACATTTGATAGCTTTTGACACCAAGAGGAGATCCCGAGACACCTAGCGTTGATATAATTTTCTTGACAGCCACAAACACCAACCAGTCATGAATCATAGTCATTAGATTGAGAGTATAATCAACCTGAAGCGTTCCTTCTTTCTAGCAGTTCATCTCAGATCATTGTACTTTCTCTATTCTTTATCAGCTGAACGGCACCATTGATTTCATTTCATTCGATGAGATTAGAGATAAGCTTCTCGAGAAGTCGCCATAGTCTGAAGTTTGTATAGGTGACGATCTTTATAGTGGTTTTGATGCAATTGGTGTTTGGATGTAGGATAATGGAAGTCCGTTATCTGGAGATTTATAACATTTACGAGCTTAAAAATACTTAAAATGCAAATATGTTTGGTAAAATGTACAATTAGAACCACAGGATTGTAAGTAGTCTCCATCCTGTGACTTTTGGAGCTGGTTCTTCTGGATTTTCTTCAACATCTTTGAAAAGAGGTCCCAAGTTGACTTCATGTGGTCTGTAGTATCTTGTTTTCTTATAAAATTTCCAAAAGAAGTACAAACCCCAGGATAATGGAATGATGAAGTATGAACTGAAGAAGCTGCTGATGAGGAATTCACCATGAATGAAGTTTTTGAAACCACCAGTCAATAATAAAATCAATGAAGCGATACCAGAGATCCAAGCAGCTTCAACACCGAACGGAACTGTATGTGGAAGTCTACTTCTTGAAATACCTTGAGCCTTCATGGCTCTTGATAAATGAATGTGGTTTGCAGAAATCAAAATCCAACCGAGTAACAGATTAGCTGAGGTTAAAGATTGGAACCAACTGAAGACGTTAGCAGAATTATCAGAAACGTTCATATATGCTAATGGCATAAAGATTGAGACAAAGATAAGACCAACCCATGGAAGACCTCTCTTATTTGTCTTCAAAAACACTTTAGGTGCTTGACCTTTGACAGCTAATGCGAACAATGTTCTTGAACCATGCACAATTGACAAGTTGGCAGCACTAAATGCAGAGGTCAAGACAGCTGCATTGATTATATGTGGGAGAACACTTATTTTTGCATTTTCAATGGCAACGACAAATGGTGATGATTTAGCATTACCAGTGGAGTTTGAAATGGCTGGGTCATTCGAAGGAACAATCAATGTTAAACAGAAAACAGTAACCATCATAAGAATGGTAACTCTGTAAAAAATTCTTTTACATGCTGTGAAGATAGATCTTCTTGGGTTCTTCACTTCTGCTGCTAATGAAGGTACAGATTGAACACCACCAAAAGAGTAGACAACACCTGATAAAGTCTTCCAGAAACCAACGAATTTACCCAAATTCCCAGTCGTGATGTACTCTTTGAAAGGGCCTGGGTTCTTCCAATATCTAAATCCAATAGTTTCATGATTTGGACCACCTCCAGAAGTTATCACTATGGAGACAATAATTAATCCAAACAACAATGCAATTTTGATCATACCAAACACGAATTCTACTTCACCATAGAATCTCACTGTATATGAATTTGTTGCAACAATAACTACAATGAATATAGTAATCCAAGCAGCTGGTGTGATATCTGTCCAATATGAGACAATAACAGCAGCAGCAGAAATCTCACCTGGCATAATTGAACCCCAGACACTGATCCAACCATAAGCAAACCCCCAAGCAGGATCAATAAATTGTTCTAAATGACGAACAGTAGCTGATGAAACTGGCATTAATGCTGCAACTTCCGCAATGGCTATTTGATTTAAACCAACAATTAATGCAACAACACCATATGCAATAAACATACCAGCAGGACCTGTTGTGGCCAAGACACCACCACTTGATAAGAAGATACCTGTACCAAAGACACCAACCAGACTAAGAATTTGGATATGACGTTGTTCAAGTGAAGCTTTTAATCTATGACGATCTTCACCAAAGACAGAGGATGAATCTGAATCACCCTCGATATCAACTTGTGTGATATCTTGGCCCTTTTCAAGCTCATTTTGCTTATCATATTGATTTATGGATACTGCCTCCACGTTATCTGAGGAAATTGTATCTGATTTTTCATCTCTATGAGACTTAACCCAGTTTAGAACCATTTTTGTTTAATGAGATCTGATAGTAAAGGACCCTTAAAAAACAGATATGGTGCAGCCATACCTATTTATATCAATGTTCCTGTTATTTACGAAACTTCGATCTTCATAATTGATGTGATTATTGTGGTTTTGTGCTGCTTCTGTTGTGATTGATGTTCCATCCACCTAAACTGTAGAACTCATTTCGTATTCTCAGCTCCTCGAGGCATCAAAACCCATGAAATAATCAGAGATTCATCTGGATTCTAGGTTCAGAAGTAGAAATAATCCGCAATTAGACGGGATACTGTACCTTTCTTGGTGCAAAGAGGTATATCAAGCTTAAAAGTTGGTGCCCTTCACCACCACAGTTCTAAAACAGCATGACGGCTTATTGCGGTATATCTAATTATGCAACGATCCGATGTCAAAAGGATGTCATTTTTGAAGCTTTTATTTCAACTATGGCTTATCAAAAGTCACGGGTATTTAATAGCCACAGGCATGCTTTTTTCAAGTTTGGAAACTGATGGGTGTAAAGTATGGCGTTTCTTTGAACCACAGTGAAAAAGTAAAACCCATCACACGTCTGAGGAGTTCAAGAAGGAATAGACAAGCGATTGGAAAGAGTAATAATATACGTGATTGAAACTTATACCCACTAAAAGTCCACTAGCCAAGACTCGAGGACCCTGATTGATTCAATAATTTCTCTTAAATCGTAAACATTTCAGGATATTATTAAAGGTGACACATTTAAGTGCACATCCCTAACAACCAACCAAGAGGCATTGATGAATCTCAGAGTAATAACCACAGCTCCATTATCAAATTCCCTTCCCTAAAACCACCAATTTCACCAATCTAACAAGCTCAAAACAAGTATTAATTATCACAAAAAAGGTGTCACTATGACCATTAACTCAAAATCGCGAATGTATTCTGTGTTTTAACCATCCACTGCGCCTACCAGGGCGAGGTTATTTTCAAAGAGACGTAGAGAAAAATTCGGAATATGAGCTTTAAGGAGGCAAGTTCGATTGAGAAGGTGTATATCAACGAATATTTGTGAATTGGTTAGTCAATTAGGAAAGGATTCATTGAGTTAGATTGAATAGTTCACAATGAGTTTCAGGGGGTTTACAAAGGCCATCAATAGGGTATGTATTGCATTGTTTATCTTTCATCTAAACCCCAAGTTGATGATTAGATGATTTACAATCGATGATGAGGTCTCAACTAACAATATGAAAACAGGCTCCACAGACCTTTAGACAAAAGTTTAACATGGGAACAGCAACCTCTGATCCTGTGTATGAAGATGCTGAAAGAAGATTTAAAGAAATTGAAATGGAAACTCAAAAATTGAGTGATGAATCTAAAAAATACTTTACTGCTGTTAATGGTATGTTGAATCATCAAATTGGATTTTCTAAAGCTATGGAAGAAATCTTTAAACCAATTTCTGGTAAATTATCTGATCCAAATTCTACAGTACCGGAAGATAACCCAGAAGGTATTGAAGCAAGTGAACAATATAGAGAAGTTGTTGCAGATTTACAAGCTACTTTAAAACCTGATTTGGAATTAATTGATACCAAAATTGTTAAACCTGCCCAAGAATTATTAAAAGTTATCCAAGCAATTAGAAAAATGGCTACTAAAAGGGCCCATAAACAATTGGATTTGGATAGACATAAAAATACATATGATAAATATGATAGTAAGAAGGAAAAAACTCCAAAAGATGAAGAAAAACTTTATAAAGCTGAAGCTGATGTTTCCATTGCTCAAGAAGAATATGATTATTATAACAATATGTTGAAAGAAGAATTACCAATATTATTCCAATTAGAAGCACAATTTGTTCAACCATTATTTGTTTCATTTTATTTTATGCAATTAAACATTTTCTATACTTTATACAACAGATTTGAAGATGTTAAAATTCCATACTTTGATCTAAATACTGATATTTTGGAAGCTTTCCAAGCAAAAAGAGGTGATATTGAAGATAGAGTTGGTGAAATTGGTATAACACATTTCAAAGTTGGTCATGCCAGAGCTAAATTAGAAATGACTAAACGTCGTTATGGTAAAGCTGGTGAAGAAGGTGCTCCAGGTACTCCAACATCTCCAACAGGATCCACATTACCAGCTTATACACCACCAAATTCTGGTCCATATGCCGCACAAACACCTACTGGTTATCCAGATGAAAAAGCTCAACAAGCTTATGGTCAACCTCAACCATATGGACAAGCTGCTCCAGCTTATGGACAACCTGCAACTCCTCAATCATATGGAGCACCATCTTCTGCACCATCTTATGGAACTCCACAAACACAATATTCTACTCCAGCAGCAGCAGGCGCAGCAGTACCTCAATATGGTTCACCAGCTCCAGCAGCAGCACCAGTTGCAGCAGCGGAAACATGTACTGCATTGTATGATTATGCTGCACAAGCTGATGGTGATTTATCATTCAGTGCCGGATCTGTTATTGAGATTGTTGAAAGAACTTCAGATGCAAATGGTTGGTGGACTGGAAGATTAAATGGCCAAACTGGTGTTTTTCCAGGAAATTATGTTCAACTGAATTGAACTTAAATTCTTTTATGCATTTATTTTATTTTCTTCCTATGGTGGTTTACTAATTTTGTTCTTTGAAAGACTCTCTATATAGGTACCTATGTAATTTTTTTTTCTTTTAATGATTACGTCGTCTAAAATTAACTGATTGTAGAGTATTTTTTTTTTAGATAAATCACCCTTAAAAGACCGAATTATGTGTCTAATAATGTGTCTAATTTATCCCGAATCGAGGAAGGTTGGCAAATCTCAATATTGAAAATCCACTGGAGGATTAACGACCCCTGATCTGTTACCAATATGGGTAACCAAAACGGAGTATAGATCAAACTATGGAGCGTAAAGTAAAGCTATATCCATACCACGTACTCTGTGTTGTACTTATTGGCCAGCTACACCGCCAGTTCCCGTTGACGCGTTTGTGTATTTACCCAATCGAGTTAATCCCCTAGCCAAATTGAGCACTGTACACCAAGTCGCAGTTGCCTAATTTATTAGAGAGAGGTATTGAGCAAAGATTGGGATAAATAGGTACTCAGAACACTTGCAGAGGATCGACATAATAGTGGCTATTTATAACTGGCAGGATTTATCACTTGATTGATCTATCCCACTACAGGGCTCAACACTGAACTTCAACCATCAAATGTATCCTATGTCCATCTAAACTTCTCTGCCAAAGTATTCTCTGTCAACCTCTGGTAACCTCTGCCTAGCTGCCCACCTGCTCTGTCTAGCCCTCCAGCCCAGGTCTCTCCCTGAAGGGACTTGCGATGCCCTCTAGACAGGATTCTGCCTGCGCTAAAAATAATCCAACCTGCGCCGTGGCCCGTACCGGCACAAATTGATTCCAGGCTTTTGGGTAAATATGAACAACTAGTTAGCTTTTACACCATTACCAAACTCTGGCAAGTGTCACAACGATTCATTACAAGGGACTCATTTTGCCACTGGGACCCACTGATAAAGCCAATTGCTAAAAGAGATACAACAAAGAAATCTCAATAGTTGAAGGAATTCACGCTAGCCTATTTTTTTAGCACGTCTTACTGATTTGGTCTGGTGGAGCTACTTTTTTTTTTGTTTTGCTTATTTGGTTTTCTGGCCTTTTTCGCTACGTGAAACGGTGTTTAACAGTATCAAAACATTTGAACTTTTGAACAACTATTTAATGGTTGGGCGGCTGATTTATAAGAATAATAACCAACTGGGAAACATAGAAATATAGAATTCAATTGGAGCCAGCGCTTATACAACACATCGTGAAAGATCAGATAGATCAAACAAATATATATACAATGTCATCAAATGAAGCTTCTCCAACGAGAGGTATTTCATCTTGGTGGAAGCAGTTGAAGAAAAACACGTCAAATGATAGCTTTATATCATCATCTTCTCCCCCTTCTCATATAGATAATCTGTTGAAATCAAGAAGATCAAATGAAAACGCGTCAACGGGGAGTTTAACGAGACCAACTCTGAGTTTTAAATCAAAATCATCAAATTCAGTTCGTCCTTCAAATACAAATGAACAACTTATTAGACAACAACGTGACTATTTCATGGCTTCTCAAAATCAAAAATTTGGGTTTGGAAATGAAGTTTTCGGTGTTGCATTGGAAGAATCAATAAATGTCGCTGAAAGTTTAATTTCAGTTCCAAGTGATTCTCCAGATGATTTTATTCACTATGGTCGTATACCATTATTAGTTGGGAAATGTGGATCCTATTTAAAAGAAAAAGGTTTAAAAGTTGAAGGTATATTTAGAGTTGCTGGTGCTTCAAGAAGAGTTAAAGAATTACAATATATTTTCAGTACTCCTCCAGAATATGGAAGAAAACTAAATTGGGAAGGTTACACAGTTCATGATGCTGCTTCATTGATAAGAAGATTCTTAAACAATTTACCTGAACCATTAGTTCCATTAGACCTTTATGAAGAATTCAGAGAACCTGTAAAGCAAAGACCAAGAATATTAAAACATATTAAAGCTAGAAATGACACTATTGAAAAAAGAATAAGGTCAATGCATTTAAAACAACAACAAGGACAAGCTCAAGAATCAGATGAAAAAGATGACACAGAACTAACACCTGAAGAATTAGAATTGAAAAAACAAAAAGCTGCAAAGAAACAAAAAAAAATTGCCAAAGATTTACGTAATGCCCTTAAACAATATAGACAATTGATCGATAAATTACCACAAGCTCAAAAGCAATTATTATACTATCTTTTGGATATATTGTCAATGTTTGCCGATAATTCCAAAGATAATTTAATGCCTGCTAGAAATTTAGCTGCTATTTTCCAACCTTCAATTCTTTCACATCCAAATCATGATTTAACCCCAGAAGAATATGCACTTTCACAAGCAGTTGTTGAGTTATTGATTGAATATTCAAAGAGATTATTACCAGATGTACGAAAATATGAAGCAAACGAAACATCTTCGAATTTAACAAAATCATATCCAAACAGTTCTAGAAATTCAACAACAAATTTAACAGGTTTACGTCTTCCTGCTAATGGTACCCGTCCACATTCACGTTCTTTATCATCTGCTGGAGGTGTTCCAGATGCAATTAATCCAAAAAATTATAGTAATGTTTTGACATCATCAGGATTAACTAAAAATAAAACTCATTCAGAAACTAATTTGTTGACACCTGACGAAAAACCAAACCATATCACTGATGATGAAACTACCGATGATGAACTGTATCATCCAGCACAATCTTACTTACCAATCACTATTCAACCACAATCACAATCACAATCACAATCACAATCACAACCACCACCACAACCACAAATCCAAGTTGAAGAAACACAAACTTCTGAACCTGGTGCGATACCCATAGCTAAATCAACAAGCGAAGATTATATAACTACAAAACAAACAATCACAACATCTCAGCCTGCTCCTAATCCTAGTGGGAGTGGATCACCAAGTTCTCCTGGTTTCCATATTCCTCATTTTTCAAGACCAAGACCACTTTCTATGTTTACTGGGAATCCTTCAAGTGAAGATCTCGGTGAACGTGAATCTCGTTGGAGTTCTAAAGTTAGTGGTGATGATTTCTTAAATGTTGGAGGTAAGAAAGATCCTTGGTATAAAAGACTGAGAAGTTCATCAAGATCAAAAAGTGAGAGAGAATGAATAAGGTTTTGTTTTTAATTGTGGAGTTTATGGTTTTCTTCTTTTTTTTTTGTTTGTCAATATTGTGCTTTTATTGTGTTTTATTATAACGGACAATCTTTATGTTAAAATAATACTGGGTAATATTACTTTTATTTCACTTTCTCTAACTGTGTTTTTATATATATTATAATTTGTTTTTTCCCCCGTTCTCGTTTGGCTACAATTTTTTTGCAATAAATCACAATCATTAATATCAAGAATTCGATTCATTATATTGTAGATATTTATATTTTTTGCTTTTTTGGATCTGGTTGCTGTTCACCATTAATCTTTCTCTTTGATAATTCACTTGGTTGTTCCACAATTATAACATCATCATCATTATCATCAGCTATAAGTTCAAAATCACTTTCTTCATCTTCACCTTCACTTTGATCTTTCTCCACTGGTTTTGGTTTATCAGGAATTTCAATATCAGGTAAAATAATTTCACCTTTTGTATTTATCTCCACATAAAAATCAACTGATTTTTTAACATCAGTTTCATCACTTATAGAAATATGTTCACCATAAACAACCCCTAATTCAACTAATTTTTTATCCTTATTATCATCAAAATCAACATCATATAATAATTTACTTCCTAAACTTATAGCAATTTCTTCATCATATCCATACTTTTCAATTAATTTTTCAACTAAATCACCAATGGTCAAATTATTATCCAAACTTAAAACACCACGAGGAATTGAACAACTAGCACATTCTGGATTAGGACCAGTTAACCATGATGGAGAAACAAATTTCCCATTCCCAGTAGCGGTATAGACTGAACGAGAAGATTTTATTTGTTCTTCAGTGGATTCACTGAATAACTTGAGAGATAAAAGGGAAGAAAATCCTGCAATGATGGCATTGGTTGTGGCAATTGCAGGAATAATATTACCTGCGATAGATTTAATATCAAATTTAGATTTTAATGGGATACCAAAGATGTATGATCTTATGTTGGCAGCAGCAACGACAAAATCTAAAGTGTCTTCATCATCTTTATCAAATTCGATTTCACGCTCAGTTGAGATACGAGCTTGTAATTTCTTTGTAGCATCGATGAAAACTTTGAGATTTTCTTCAATGGACCATAAATTTTGACCAGTTCCCAAATCCTTTTGTGTGATTGATTCAGTATTAACTGACGATCTTGATAATGGAGTAGGTGGAGTTCTTGATTTCCATAAACTTGTAATTTGTAATAATTTTTCAATATCTTTAATAAAGACTTTTTCAATAACTTTTTCTGTAAAAGTTTCATCATTAATTGAATTTTTCAATTCAATCAATTCATTATTTTCATTAATCAAAGCCTTGATTTCCTCTGCATTATCAGTACCCAATTTAGAACTATCATCTTCTGGATTTATAGGAGTAACTTCATCTTCTGCAAATAATGAGTTGAATAAGAAACTTTTTGCCCAATGTATACAATGAACTGGTTGTGAAGGTGTTGATCTAATTGTACAAACTGGGAAAGTCTTTGGAGTTTCACGATGCATACAGTCATAACATTCTGTTTTGTTTGGGAAAGTTGGTTGAGCTTGACCTGCTGTACCTGTTGTACCACTTTCCATGATTCTTTTACCCAAGAATAAACCAATCTTGTTAATATAAGATCTTGCAGCTATATTATCTAGTGCATTGAAAATGATATCAAATTGTTGAAACCATGATAATGGGAAAGTCTCCGTCTCATAGATTGAAGCTTGATATGGGATCAACTTTGTTTTAAAGAAATTGAATTGTTCAACTGCATTAACAGCAGTTGATGCTTTTGGCTTTTTGATATCTTTTTGACGGAAAAGAAATTGTCTGTTCAAATTACTCAAGTCAATTGTATCCAAATCAACAACATGAACTTCTCCATATCCTAATAAGATCAAATCTTTTAGTAATTCACAACCAATACCACCTGCACCAACTAGTAGTACTTTAGACTAAATATAAATATTAGTATTCGGACTTTTTCTTCAGAGGTATCCATAGCTTTATTGATTACTCACTTTTTGGATCTGGTTGAATCTATCAGCGCCCAACACTTTCTCCAAACCTGCTTCTCTGCCCATTATTTTATTCCTGATACTCTGGTAGATACCTTTAGCACACATACTAATTCAACTCTCTTCATTTTGGCGTCTGTTTTCTAGAAAATATAGTCATGTGATCCAACATGTGACTAATAAACAGGGTAACCACACGTGAATATTACATAATCTTTGTCCTTTTTACAGAACCAATTCGCGTTTTTCCAATAGCCGATTTTTATCAGCACTTTCCAAATCGGTTCCGATCTCAGGGAAAAGAGATCATGATCAAAAAAACGAAAAGCATCCTCGAATTCATAAAGTGTAGATTTTACTCTTAGTTCACCTTTTAATAGACCTAGTCGAAACCAATACATATCGCCAACGATGCTATCCACAAGACTAATCTTCAAGCAATCTCATCAACAAATAGCCAGAAGAGCTTACGCTACTCAAGTTGCTAAGTTCCAAGGTAAAAAAAATGCCAATGGTAACTATACTGTCTCATTTATTGAAGGTGATGGTATTGGTATTGAAATTTCAAAAGCTGTTAAAGAAGTCTATGCTGCTGCCAAAGTTCCAATTGAATGGGAATCTGCAGATGTCACTCCACTTTTAGTCAATGGTCAAACAACTATTCCAAAAGCTGCTGTTGATTCTATCTATAAAAATTTGGTCGCTTTAAAAGGTCCTTTAGCTACACCAGTTGGTAAAGGTCATAAATCTTTGAATTTAACCCTTAGAAAAACTTTTGGTTTATTTGCCAATGTTAGACCAGCTAAATCAATTGTTGGTTATCCAACTCCATACGAAGATGTTGATACCGTTTTAATTAGAGAAAATACTGAAGGTGAATATTCTGGTATTGAACATACCGTTGTTCCAGGTGTTGTTCAATCTATTAAATTGATCACCAAGGAAGCTTCAGAACGTTGTATTAAATACGCTTTTGAATATGCTAGATCAATTAACAAACCTCGTGTTCTTGTTGTTCATAAGGCAACTATTATGAAATTATCAGATGGTTTATTTGTTGAAACTGCTAAAGAAGTTGCTAAACAATTCCCAGATGTCGAGCTTGATTTCGAAATCATTGATAACACTTCATTAAAATTAGTTACTGATCCATCAAAATATTCAAATGTTGTCATGGTTATGCCAAATTTATATGGTGATATTATGTCAGATTTGGCCTCAGGTTTAATTGGTGGGTTAGGTTTAACTCCATCAGGTAACATGGGTGACAAAGTCTCAATCTTTGAAGCTGTTCACGGTTCTGCTCCTGATATTGCTGGTCAAAATAAAGCTAACCCAACTGCTCTATTGTTATCTTCTGTTATGATGTTGCAACATATGGGTTTGGAATCATATGGTGAAAAAATCCACAAGGCTGTCTTGAAAACTATTGCTTCAGGTAAAGAAAACAGAACTGGTGATTTAAAAGGTACTGCAACCACTTCACACTTTACTGAACAAATTATTAAAAACTTGGAATAAATCAGCTAATCTTAACCCTACAAACAAAACATTTATTTTGATGACTATAATAACACCACAAAGAGCAAAAAGTAAAAAAAGGATAGATTTGGTACATTTAAATACATAAATTAACGAATATACTATAACAATTGTAGTTAAAAGAGCATTATATCGTATCAGAGTCAAAGTGTGTCCCCATGCCGAATTCTGATGATAATAAACTTGAAAAAAAAAGTCAAGTTAAATCAGGCACAAAACTGATTATGAAATAAATAAGAATTTATAAGGGAATTTAAACTCTTAGAGGATCAAAAATTATGTCAAAGCCAAAGATCACAGTACTAATATCCGGTTCAGGTTCAAATCTTCAAGCATTAATTGATGCTACGGAGAAAGGAGACCTCAATGCTGAAATAATTCAAGTCATCTCATCATCTCCAGATGCATATGGATTAACTAGAGCTTCAAAAGCTTCTATTCCAACTTTAGTACATTCTCTTAAATCATACTATGCAGACATACCAAAAGGTGATCGTCCATTAGCTCGTAAGAAGTTCAACAAAGATTTAGCAAATTTAATTATATATGGTAATAAAGATGGTGAAGAAGAATCTGTTTCAGGATATAAAAAACCAGATCTTGTGGTTTGTGCTGGATGGATGTTAATTCTTGCACCTCAATTCCTAACACCATTAGAAGATGAATCAGTGGATATAATAAACTTACATCCAGCATTACCTGGTGCTTTTGAAGGAACACATGCTATAGATCGTGCTTGGAAAGCTGCTCAAGATGGTGAAATAACAAAAGGTGGTGTTATGGTTCATTATGTTATTCAAGAAGTTGATCAAGGTGAACCTTTGATTGTGAAGGAGATTGAAATACCAAAGGGTATAACATTGGAGGAATATGAAGAAAAAGTTCATAGCGTGGAGCATAAAGCTATTGTTGAAGGTGCAGTTAAAGCATTGAAGGCAAAGAAAGAATAAACTACAATAATAAAAGAAATTCCGTTAATATTTATCTATTCGTACAGCAGGTTGATTAAGCATCAACTTCCATTTCATCACCACCTCCAACAATCACTTCTTCTCTAACATCCACTAGATTATATATAGATTCTTTTAAAACAGCAGTTGTACCTCTAGCGAATTTATAACTTCTCTGTTTTTGTTCTCTAACATTTGGAGTCAAATAGTTTCTTAGTAGTTGTGCATCTTTACCAACTTCCATCACACATATATCCACATTTGAACCTGAACCTAAATCATTCCAAATACCAGCTTCAATTGCATCTGCAGCTAATTTGATAGCCTCTTCTTTTGTTATATCAATCTTCCATCTACTTTCAATAACAGCCATTGCTGCTAAAGAACCAGACCCTAAAGTTTGGTAATAACCAACATCTGTAGAACCATGAGCTTGAACAGCAAATAGATGAGCACCTGTTGGATCCACACCAGCAACAATTAGATATGCACCAATATGACCTTGATATTTGAATAGATGTTGTTTCAATTGGGTGAGTGATGTGACGACTCTTGGTTCTCTACCGGTGGATAATGAATGTAGTTCTAAATTACTTGCAATTAATTGAGTAACCATCTCGGTATCAGCAGCTGTACCAGCACCAGCACACCAAATCTTTGGGGCTAAACGATGTAATTTCTCACAGTTCTTGTCCGCAACAATTGGACCTGATGTAGCTCTAGTATCCGCAGCAATCTAAAACAAATATGTTAGTACCCAAAACCCTCCCTGTTTATTGATTGAATCATCAATACTCACGACAACGCCACCCTCGAACTTGACACCAACAATGGTTGTACCTGTGGATGTGGCTGTTGGGGCACCGTAGCCCTTCGCCGATAGGAATTGATTTCTCTGATGATTGTCGAAGCTTAGACCAGCCATGTTGTGTGTTGTATTGGGTCTAGTTTTCGTCTATTTGGTTGATTCTCCAGTAAAATCATTTTGAGCTTTTTTGATAGATTTCGAGATTTTTTGGTGGAAAGAAATTGGTTTGGGCCAAACACCAATGTATAAAATTATGGAAATTGGGAATAATAGAGGGCCTTTTTCAGTATTAAAGGATGAATTGAATGGATAATGGTGTTAATGAGTGAGATTATGAAGTCATTATTGTAGTGAAATAGCCCAACAACCACATAGAAAACAGTGTTGTTGAATCCCCTGTTTCTAGTAGACTGTCATTCCGACACGGGCTTTGTTATTCTTCAGATCAGACGAAAACACGACTTTTGGAG